>OY776112.1:422403091-423003091 GCA_963675035.1 Allygus modestus | reverse complement strand
GTTTTCACCTGTAAAACTGTCGACAGCGTTGTCCAATTCCCACAGTGAATCCTCAACTTTCTTCACATGCTCCACAAAGTTCTTCCATGTTTCGGGTGACAGGTTTGATATGTTATTGTTCAACATTTCTCCAACATCATGAATATTATATGAAATATTATGCAGTGCGACATCGTTCTTCACTTGTTCCCATGCCAGTTAAATAGGATTCAAATCACAGTGGTAAGGGGGCAACCTTAACACTGTGTGTCCAGCTTTAGCAGCCATCTGGTCAACAACATATCTTTTAGCTGACATTTGAAAAGGTTCTGCCAACTGTAAAAGTTCAGCTTTTACAAGTGTAGTAGACCATTGCACTCCTTTATTTCTGGATATCATCTTTTCTCCAGCTCATATTCGGAAATTTCTCTACGGTTCTCGAATGGTAGTAGGCGCTGACCATTACGACGACGCTGCTGGGTGGTAAATTCGGCAGGACTTGTTTCTCAAACCAATTTTTCGAAACAAGCAGAATTCATTTCTTCGTGATAGTCCACCCCTCCAAGCCGCTTTTTGTTTTTCTTTCCTTGAAAATTAGCCTCGCGTCATTTTGAACTGTTTCATCACTTTGTTCCTTGAGAAACCCATTTTCATTTCCAATATGAACAACAATCAAGCGTAGCCCTCGCCCTGGAATGTTCTTCAGTCCCGTCGTTTCGCCTCCCAAAGCAGCGTGTCGTGCGGATTTGATATAGGATGGTCTCCAGTCATACTTCACAGTGTGTCCTGCGTTCAAAAATGTCTCATCCAGGTAAGAAATCGGCTTCTTTTCAAGCCTGTATTTTCGGATCTCCCTTAAATATAACTAAAAATACAGTATAATGTTTTTCTCATATAATGCATTTATTACATTTTCAAATTTATCCCTTTCATTTCTGTTATTAAATGGTGTATTCAACGACTCGTGAGTAATGGGATTTACTCGCCGGGCCGGACCGGCCATTGTCCTGGACAACCCCTCCGGTCAGGTAGCCTGCCTCAACTTAACATGAGACACCCTTTAGCATTATTTGACTTTAGTTGGTCTGCCAACCTGATGGATTACTGGTGAGTACCAGGTGACACATTTACTCATGTATCAGTTTCATCACTGTCTACTGTCTACTCTATTGACCATAATACACACTCTACTGTGGCTCTTTAGTTGGTAGAGCATAGGGAGTTTAAAATGTATTCATATACACAAGTCCACATATACCACCAGCTATTTGAAGCTGGTAAATCCTTAATAAGCAAAACATATACGAACAATGCTCGCGATAAGCAACTCCTTATATTTTGTAAACCTTATAAAACAGACAATCGACGATAAATCTGTGTCTATGGTATGTTAAATACAAATACCCCCGTCGCAGCAAACCTGCGTACTCAGCGAATTTCTAATGCATATATATGTGACTCACTACTACATAGAGCTATTTACCAAGTTTCACAAAAATACATCCATAAATAAGTGATATATAGCATTTTATTTATTCTACATAAGAATAACATTAGGGTTGAGGACGCAGGTTTGCTGCAACAAGGAAGATAAGTAATGTGTTTTTTTTTGCAATTATCAATACAACTGAACCAGGTGAAGCTACATACCAAGTTCTCTTAATGTAGGTTCATAATTAAGGGAGATATACAACTTTACTTATTCTTTATATGAATAACATGGGGACGAGAATGCAGGTTTGCTGCTACGGGGACTATCAACAAAAAACCTGTTTTTTGTGCTAATATCAATATACCACAACTAGTTGAAGCCACATACCAAGTTTCATCAATATACATTCATAAATAATCGAGATATAGAATTTTATTTATTCTCCATAAGGATAACATTGGACAACGTACTGTGTTTAGCACTTTGAATATCTCTGCAACGGTTGGACGTAGAACAACGATTAAAACACCAAAATGTTTGCTTTGTTGAGCTAAACACATTAATAAACAGAAATGTGAAGTTTTTAGTAAAACTATCTGAGAAAAATTTAAAAACCTTTTTCCCATAAGATTAACATGGGACACGTTTTATTGGATTTTCTCCGCAACCACTTAACCTAGGTTAATGATTCAAAATACTAAATTATTTGTTTTTTTAATCTCTATTTAATGGCTATAACCAAAATTGGGTGTTTTTAACATTTTGGGGTCAAATTTGCAAAAAACCGATTTTTGGAAAATTGTAAACCCCCTTCTCATAGTGTGATCGATCTGGTTTTCAAACTTAAAGTCATAAATGCTACTCTCCACATTTGTGTCAAATTTCATCAAAATTGGGTGTTTCTTTCAAAAGTTATCACGGTAACGGACACATATATATATATATAAATTTGAACGAATAGTGTTTTTGGCATCTGGGGACCTCAAAACGAAAAGTTATCATGGTCTCGGGCTTAAGTCTTACCATGCCACCTACGGTAATAGCTTCTTCCCTATAGGGGAAATTCGCTAAAACAAAAAATTCCTCTTTTTAATCAGGTCAGGATGGTAAATAAAAAATATAAATTAAATAACTATAAGAATAGTTTTAATAATAATGTAACATTTTTTAACCAATATGTACAGAAACTGCGCATATTGTTTCCTTGTATTCATTGATTAGATTAAAAGATCAGGATGAAACAATCATTACAAATTGAGCTTTGTGTTGTCACCTTTTAAGCATTTCATCCCTTTAGGAAAGGCGTCATTTAGTGAATTCATATCACAGTTAAGGTTTTTAGTGGAAAGTGCTCTGTGCATTCATAGGAAGCTAATATTGCATCAGATACATTTTGTCCCTGTAAAAAGAGAACAGCTTCTTTAAATTTAGTGGATGATTATCTTTCCTCAGACACGTATGTTTGTTAACAAATTATATGGATCACCAGCTTTTGGTGGATTCCAAAGCCAAATCACGTTGCAATTTGAGGTATAGGGACGGACTGGGCTGGAAACTAAACTTGGCAGACCTCTCTTCTACAACATAAATACCTGACAGAACAAAAGTAAATTATAGCACAACAATAACTAACATTATAAGTTTTGCTGCCACAATCACAAAAAACGCCTGTTTACAAACTGTTCCTGAACGGTCAACATAACTCAGCTGCCCTGTAGCCTGTAAGGAAGATGACTACCGTTACTGCGCGAACAGAATTGACCATATAGTCACTTTTATATGTTCTATTCCTCTAGAACTTATTACAATTACTGCAATTAGTTTGGTAAAATAACTTGAAATATTCTTTTTATACCATTTATAATAAAAAGCAGTATCTACTTCTTGAACTTGAACAATTAGTTGTTATTCTCATGCTTCTCAACACATTTCACTATATATTGTCCATACTGCCTTGTATTTCCAGTAGTCAATTTATTTATAAAACAAATTTAACTTTGTTCTTGATACTGAACCTACGCTTTAATTAATTGCATAAACAGTATATAATTCAATGGTTCACTTCTCTTTCTATAAGAATTCCATTAAAGTTTACTAAGACTGTGAAGCGGAGTCCTGCGGACGGATGCAAAAGATACAAGTGATTTCTATAGGTATCTTATATTATTCACAACTATGAAAATATTGTTTAAAACTCATGAGTTTTGTCGTTATGCACCTATGGGATCATGGCTCATCCTGGAAGCATCTTAACTAGCCCCCTAGAAACTCTGCAATCACCTACTCTGCCCTCCTGGGTGGGGAGGGTGTAGAGGGCTTCAGAATTACTTTCTATTATTCTTTATCTTCTTTATGTCTAGGCTAGGCCATTTAGACTTATACTTGGGCAAAATTAATAACAAAGCAAAACCAACTGGAATGTGTTAGGCATGCATCCCTTTACATTTTGTGAAAATTCCCAACTTTTCCCACTTTAGCAAAATCCGCCATCTTGGAAAATGGCGGACAATCTATTAAACACTGCAAGGTTCCACTTAAAAACTTATTTTTCCCAGACCATTCCATCTATAAAAGTCCAATTAGTTTTAAATTCTTTGCCATAATGTTATCTACAAGAAAATACCATATTACATTATGATAATATGATTTTAATAGTGAAAAAGTCAATTCAAATTTAAAATATTGTTAAAAAATTATGACATGTTCTCACTTTTTCTGATTTTTTGCCATTATTATTGAGAAAATGAAGTTTTTACCTCTTACCAAACTTGTAGAACTTTAAATTTCACTTCATTCCCATATATAATATAACATGTGTAAGCAATATTGACGTAAACGGCGAGTGTCAAAGTATACTCTCATGTCACACACTTGTGGAACCAAAATGTATAGCCAATGAAGTATTTTCTGTTATTGCTAAGCAACATTTTTAAATGACTTTACTTATGAGAATAGGTTTAACTTATGTCTCTTACAATTTTCTGAGACTGATTAACTTTTCCCACTTTAGCAAAGTCTGCCATCTTGGAAAATGGCCGACAAACTATAAAATAGTGCAAGGTTCCACTTAAAAAATATTTTTTCCCGATCCATTCCATCTGGAAAAGTCCAATTAGTTTTAATTTTTTCGTTATAAAGTTATCTACAAGAAAATATCGTATTGATTGATGATAATATCTTTTTAGTAGGCCTAGTGTGAAATTCAATTTAAAATTAAAACTTAAAGAAAAATATGACGTCATTTTTTCTGAGTTTGCTCCATTAATATTGAGAAAATGAAGTTTTTACCTGTTGTTAAAGTAGCAGAGCTTTAAGTGGTGGTTATCAATGATACGATATATAACATATTTGAGCAATATTAACACAAACTATGATTATCAATGTACACTTTTGTGTATATAGTATCACCGCAATTTTGGAACCAAAATATGTTATTCCAGTGGGCTAAGTATGTTGTTCTTAGCAATATTTTTAAATTATTGAAGCTCATGTGAACAGTCGGTGGTTTTTATGTGCAACTCATGGAGAGTTCACCTGTCTGTGGCAGAGTTGAAGGGGAGGGCGGACCTTAAGCAAACGGTGGACGGCTCGGGTCCAAGCTGACGGGATGGGTGGATTCTTTGTGAGTTGCACATCTGATCAGGTATTTTGTTACTTTTTACCTATCCTTTACTGTGTGTGTGTCCAGCGGAAGCACGTTTTTATTAATTTTGACTGTTCAGGCGTTCAAGACTTTTAAAAATTAACAAAACATCACAGATTCAACTACTCCTTTCAGAAGCTTAGCACTCCAAGGGTTATGTGCACCGTGAGCAGGAAGTTATGTTCGAGAATTTATTTTTATTTTACAGAGTTAGATGTCTTGAAATTATGGATGTGTGTGTATCATCATCATCATCATCATTGTTGCGGATTAGGAAACCCCAGTATAGCTGCTAGTCATATCTTCCACAAGTGGGAATATTGTGCAGGTTACCGGAAAGATAGGATATAGCAGGAAAGGAAAGGGTGGGAAGGGACGGCAGCCAAATCGACCCTTCAGAGGGCCAACTCCCGTGCCCCTGTGACAGCTGGGATGAGGCTCTCAAACAGGACCTCATTCTGCCCTCCAACTGGTCAACTTAACTGACAGGGTATCCATTCTCAGGTTGGCAGGTGGGGACCAAACCCCGAGATTCTGTCCCTAGCTGCTGCAAATGGAGGGACCAAAGGTGAAAGGGAAGTTTGTCATAATGAACAGCCAAAGGACTTACCACATGTAATGCCAACTTCATTTGCTGTACCCAATGTCAGCCTCAAAACTGGTAAAGACCAGTCTTAAGGTAGTCCTGGGACAATGGTGTGTGTAATTTGCGGTAAAGATGAGGGAGATTAAAAAAAGTTTACAGAGGTGTTGATAAAATATGTAAGTACAGTGATATTTTAGAAGATGAAGTGAGAGTAAGAATTGCAAAGTGCAGTATTGTACAAGTCCAGAATCCTGCAGGAAACTTTACACACGACGCCCTCCAAAATCTAAACAGCAAAGGAAATCACCAGATACTTTTCCAACGCCTAAAAGGTTAGAAATATTCAATTTTAAACAGAATTGCTTGTTTTGTGGGAAACCTACTTTGGAACATACCTAAAATCCAAGATTAAATAATGTAACTGAAGTTCGTACGTTACGGGTAATTACCCAAATCAGGAAAAGTGCCAAACAGAGGTGTGATGAATGGGGTGAGGTAGTAAGTCTAAAGCTGACAGTTGTCATTGATTTGGTTGCAGTGCTATCGCACTGATCAATTCGAAGGGACGTTACCACCGCAACTGTTATCAGTACTTCTTGCGACCAAATTCAGACATGCCAAGTGAGAGACAACTTTCTTCTAGCCGACCTGAAAATGAACAGATTAATAAAGCTTTTGAAAAGCTTTGTCATCACATAGAAGAAAATGATGAATGCCAATTTAGTATTCCATAACTTAAGCTTAACTTTATGAAAGAGTTCAACCCTTTTGCTGAGCCTATAAGTAAGAGACATTTAAAAAGAAAGTTGAAGGAATACTACAAGGACTCAATCTTAATAACTGGAAAAGCCGGACAGTACAGTTTAGTGTGTTTTTCGGGCTACAGAGATACTGTTTTGGCAGATCAGTGGTACAAAGGAAAGTTCAGCAATGAATCTGAAGAAAGAAAAATAATAGTTTCGATGGCTGCAAACTAATGTTTGTGAAGATATTCGGTCTCGAGCCGGATATTGCCGGTTTTACCCCAAAGCTGCAGACATCTCAATGAGCGAGAATTAATTAATGCCGGAGACTTTTCCACACTAATAGATACGATTATTTTGCCTAAAACTAACCCAGCCAACATTTAACGGTACAAACGAAAATCACAAACGATTCAACACTGCATAGTAGCCGCTTCACGCTCGCGCTCTTTTATATCGCCAATATTGCACGGGCTTAGTGTTCATTTGCACCGAAAATTTGGCTCCAGATTATTACTTGACTTGTTATCTAATTTAGGATTTTGTAACAGCTAAAAGGAAACAATAAGGTACGAATCATCAGTTACACTTAACAACGTCACGTAATTTGACGACTCGTCTTAAGTTCAGTACATATTCGTCAATGCTGACCATAACATTCAATCTATAGATGGATTTGGTATACATTTCATGTTATGGGAGGTTTAATGTGTGTTACACCAGCAGCTTCACTTCACCCTGAACCACCATTTCCAAGATATATTAGTTCTGACTCATCGAAAAATTAGGGAAACTGGGCAGTATTGAAATGGTCTGGTATTGGCAGCCTGAAAAATCTGGTTTGTCAACAGTTGTAGTGCAGGACATTACTGATTTAAAATGAATCCAGAGGCTAAGACTTTCTGTGGGCAGTCGTTAACAAGTGTCATTCAAACGTATTATGATCACCAGGGTGGAGTGGTTTTATGGAATTATCCCATAAAAACATGCCCAGTGAAAGATCAGCCTTGCTCCCTTTGCCCTTTATTAATCATAGTCCTTCAAACCCTTACTATCGATGGTGGCTTTTTGTTGCACAAATATGATGTCATTATGGTTAGTAACTGCGTAAAATGAACAATAAAGCAAATATTGTTGAAGTTTTTGCTTTTTTAATTTTCTTATTTGTTATGACGATTATAACAAAGATGATGATTTTATAAGTTTTGCAATGTCACATAAACATGACTATACATTCATTTTCATTTAGTTTTATAACTTCTTAATAATCGTTCTATAATTTGTTTCTTAAATGTTAATTGTGTAAAATAGGCTATATCTGAATACTTACTTTTCCTCAAAGGACCATTTAATTTTTAATAGGCCCATATCACCACCCCTCAAATCTGCCACTATCTCAAATAATACAATTTATAAATTTTAATCACCTACTCAAACATAATTTATTAGATTTAGTCATTTAATCAAATACCTAGATATAACACTAATGTAAAAGGTTGTCTCAGATAAATAATTTTATATATAATAATTTTCAAAATTGATCTCTATTAAAATTTTATTCAAAAAACCAAAGTGCAGTGTACAACAGTGAAAAGCTTCAAGAACATGTGGTCAGCATTGTTGAAGATCCATCACCAAGCCCAGAGACCTCTTCCTCCTTCTTCTGAATCCAACCATGGCAGTGAAAGCACCCCAGTAAGAGCATTGCTCATTATTTCCCCCCCTTCCCAATAAAAATCAGTATATTAGGTACCAAAAACCTAATTTTTAATAGGCCACTAGTGCTCAGTAGATTATTCATCCCTTTTTGCCACCTCAAGCTAAAATTTATTACTGAGTGAAGAATAATATAATAGTATCCAGTTGGTAAGAACTTTCCATAAACTTTCGGCCTTATAATTAAGAATTTCAAAGAAGAACTAAATTTATTGGACAATTTAAAAAAAAAAAACAATTTCATCAAGATCAAATTTTAATATCATTATAAAAATCAATTTCAATAGAAGCAAGCTATTTATCATAGTAAGTCAAGAGTAATTTCCAAAGAACAATTTCTGTGTCTGGCCTAGATTACTAGACAATGAATCAAGTGGACTTTTTAACCTAAATTAACTTCTTTCAGAGATCCATATTGGTAAAGTTTTATTCAGCACAAATCTTAAATAATTGGTATTCATTTTCATGTATTTTATTTTATCATATGTTCGATAATCTTTGAGCCAGCTCGATCAACCACCCCTGAGATTTAAGAGAAGCTCATAGCCGCCATTTTAATTATATTCATTTTTAACATTTTAAATTTCCCATCTGCCTGTACTTCATTGTTAGCCCCCAAAACTAGTATCATCTGTTTTGATGTAATTTTGAAATAAATATTGTTTGTGAGACAAACACCTTAACATCTAGTAATTAATTATTCTTTAATAATAGAAATAGAAAAATAAAGGGTGTATTACAGTTTATATAAAACTTATACCCATTTTCCATTTTTCAATGGTCAATTTACAGAGATCTATATCTGTACGAGCTGTGGTCTTAACAAAAATAAATTTAAACACAGAACTTTATGTGATTTTTCCACGTTTGCTGATCTTAATTTCAGAGTCATTAGATGTGTCACCTATTCACATGAGCTTCAATAATTTAAAAACATTGCTAAGAACAACATACTTAGCCCACTGGAATAACATATTTTGGTTCCAAAATTGCGGTGATACTATATACACAAAAGTGTACATTGATAATCATAGTTAAAATCATTATTGCACAAATATGTTATATATCGTATCATTGATAACCACCACTTAAGGCTCTGCTACTTTAACAACAGGTAATAACTTCATTTTCTCAATATTAATGGCGCAAAATCAGAACAAATGATGTCACATTTTTCTTTAAGTTTTAATTTTAAATTGAATTTCGCACTAGGCCCACTAAAAAGATATTATCATCAATCAATACGATATTTTCTTGTAGATAACTTTATAACGAAAAATTTAAAACTAATTGGACTTTTCCAGATGGAATGGATCGGGAAAAAATATTTTTTAAGTGGAACCTTGTACTATTTTATAGTTTGTCGGCCATTTTCCAAGATGGCAGACTTTGCTAAAGTGGGAAAAGTTAATCAATCTCAGAAAATTGTAAGAGACATAAGTTAAACCTATTCTCATAAGTAAAGTCATTTAAAAATGTTGCTTAGCAATAACAGAAAATACTTCATTGGCTATACATTTTGGTTCCACAAATGCGTGACATGAGAGTATACTTTGACACTCGCCGTTTAAGTCAATATTGCTCACACATGTTATATTATATATGGGAATGAAGTGAAATCTAAAGCTCTACAAGTTTGGTGAGAGGTAAAAACTTCATTTTCTCAATAATAATGGCAAAAAATCAGAAAAAGTGAGAACATGTCATAATTTTTTAACAATATTTTAAATTTAAATTGACTTTTTCACTATTAAAATCATATTATCATAATGTAATATGGTATTTTCTTGTAGATAAAATTATGGCGAAGAATTTAAAACTAATTGGACTTTTCTAGATGGAATGGTCTGGGAAAAATAAGTTTTTAAGTGGAACCTTGCAGTGCTTTATAGATTGTCCGCCATTTTCCAAGATGGCGGATTTTGCTAAAGTGGGAAAAGTTGGGAATTTTCACAAAATGTAAAGGGATGCATGCCTAACACATTCCAGTTGGTTTTTCTTTGTTATTAATTTTGCCCGAGTCAAGCCTGATTTCATGCTACTGGTCTTAGACTAGTCAGCGAAAATTCAAAAATGTTATTTCACGTATCAAATCAAACATATTGACAATGCTTGAAGGACGGAAACTACAAAAACATTTTGTTTTTGTAATGACAATAATAGACAATGAATAATAATTCATGTAAAAACAGTTGTTTTAGAGCCTGTCTCACAGCAACTTCCCTGAGAAGACCTGTGAAATGCAAGTTTCAGGCCCAACCACTATTTTAAGAACCTTAAGAGCCAGTAGAATCTTCAAGGTTTTATAAAAACAAACAATGTTTGTAAAAAATATATATCATTTATTAAAAATACATCAATGTCTTCTTTTTTATACAGATGGTTATTAGACTAATTAAATCACCCTATTTTCTAATTTAAGTATGTCTTGCAAAGTTACATTCAGTCAATCATTAAATAAATTGATAATCAAGATTCAAATAGTGAAAGGTTAAATTTCATGTTGATAAGACAAGAATAGATGTTTCACCAATCAACATCGGGATCAAGACACAGTTTTATTTGCTTCTGTCTCACATGTTTAGTTTAAGTTGCATCTCACGCCCAGACAACAGCCATCATGTAGCCTCAGTATTACAAACATCTCTCATTTTATGACCACTCTAAACACTCATGGGGTAAAGTTGTGAAAGCAGAAGCTATTCATACACACGACTGTCATGGGAATCAGGATCACAGCAAGCAGCTTAGAGCGCTGTGTAACAGCAGTGAAAATGCCTCAAAACCTTTTCTTTTTTTATTTCAATGCCAGTGGAAATATTTACACAGCATATTACAAATTGTTTAAAGAGAAAGTGGTTAAGAGGGTGTCTACCGTTGACTATAAATACTGAAGTATTTATAGTCAATGGCGTCTACTGTACTGACTTACCATATGCCCATTTGGGTGGGCATATCCAAGCTATTTGATCCCTATTGTGTTGACAGTAAAAGCAATAAAAAAATACCAAACCTCGTCTTCTTACAAAGCATTTATTTTAAGCCTAAGCATACTTCAATGTAATACAGGAGTTGGCCAAACTACTGTAAAATTAAAAACACATTGCATTTGTTCTATTAACTAAAAAATAATAGCTCTACCGTTCATAAAATACAAAACACATAAAATATTGTCAAATAAATTATAAAAATTTACCTTTAAGATATCTAAAACAATTCTTTTTGGAAACAGCAATAATTTAAACAAAGTATTACCATAACTAGAAATTGATTTTTTCACTTTACATATATTTACTATAGGTACATTTTACCAAGGTTTATCAACTAGTAAAATCAAATCAAATCAAATTTATTTCCAAATAAAAACAAATACAACATCATGTACACAAACAATATTGCGGAACAAAAAAATTCTCACATAGGCCCAATCGGCCTGTGCGTGAGAACGAGTTCTGCCTCAAATTCAGTACACTTAAAAAAAAAAATATCAAAAAACATCGTATTATTACTAAAACAATTACATTTACATTTTGATGATTAAATAGGCTACAAACACAAATAAAAAATAAAAATCAAACAATATCGGCAGTTGTATGCATATTAATCATGAACAAAATTAAGATTCGTTTTGCATTTAAATATTACTGATTTAAAATAAGTAAAAATAAAAATGACATATGATATAATACAAAGACAATAGGCAATGGCGGGAGTGAAGTAGAAGTAGAAGTAGACGGTAGAAGTAGAAGTAAACGGTATTGTTAGTAGTTAATAAACTAGGCATACTTGATAAAAATACATACCAAAATAAATGTGTTAGTTAACAACTGTTAAAACAATGTTAAATCAGTGAAAAAACCCTACCAACATGAACAAATAAACATAATATATGAAATAAAGAAATATATAGAAATTATATGAATTTCTTACAACTTGGCTCAGTCTTCCAGTATTGCCTGAAGTTTCGTTAAATCTACCTAGCAGTTAGTTTGGGTTGTTTGTAACAGATAGGCTAACTACTGGATTTAACTAGACTGTATAGGAATATAATTATTAAATCCTATCCAAAACATTCCTTCTTATTTAGCCTAGTATAAATTGAATTTTCCAAACTAATCAGGCTGATTAAAAACATTAAAATAGTCAGTGAAATGATAATCAGGAATGTTCCAAATAAGATGTACCTAAAATATTACCAAGTTTTAAGCAAACAAAAAATTTTTTAAATTACAGTAAAATATGGTTTTTAATGAAGAGATGTCGAGCGTAAATCGACAGTGAAATTATCACTGATAGCTTGCGCTCAGCTGGCCCACTACTGAAACTGACCCCCTTTCTGATGTGTAGGGAAATATATATTAGGTATTAAATAAAATCACTAAGAATACTACATCACCATAATTATTACAATAATTAAAAACAAGGTAACTTTACAAAATGTTATGGCTTGGTTTATAAAGAAAAAAAAAGAAATATACTAAAACGCCCATTATGCATGTCGGGTTTATTTTTCTTAATATGCATTTATAAAATACATTTATAACATTATATTGTCTTTGCGTGGTTATAAAGTACTGTATACATTTCTATTATAAATTATATGGCATGCTTATTGTTAAGCTTTATTTATAGTTCAAATATGAATCAGCATTTAAATTTAAATCTATGAAACGCTTTTTCTTGCTATTAATATTCCTTTTTTATATAAAAATAAGTTTAGTTTGTTTTTCAATGTCAGACTCATTTTTTGTTGTTGATATAATGCATGTATACATGGTAATTTATAGAAAAACTGTCCGCTGAACCGTTTTTAGTTATTAATATGCAGGTTACTATCTGAAAATGTTCCTAGTTTGAAAGTGTATATATATATATACTTAATATAAAGGGTTCAGTTTTAATTTTTACTATAACGCTGCAAATAGTAGCATGTCATTTACACGTAACTTTTTTATTTGATTTAATTAATTTATAAATTTATATTAGTAATATTAGCACAGAAAAATTTTAATGCTATCATTTCGTGCATTACATAACTCAGAAATTATAAAAGTAGGGGAGGCCATGCATGGAAGAGACAGTGACATGATTCACTTTGATAAGGAACTGGACCTTGATCACTGTAACATACAATGTAAGAGTTTTGAAAACCGTATACAAGTTTATAACTATTTTAGCTCTAGTGCAGATAAATATTTTTCGATTTTGCATTTAAATATTCATAATTACTTCAAAAATACTGCATTTGACTTCATTTCATTTACTGAGGCATAGACTGACGACGACAAAAATTCTAAACGGTATGATGTATTTACTACAAACAACAATTGGAACAAGAATGATGGCGTCATTGTATACTAAAGACTGAACTAAGTGGAACAATGCAACAGATAACACTGGGGGAAGCGACTGGACTTTACCTTAAACTCAAGAAACTACAGTATACTAACTATTTACCACAGCCCATCTATGAGTGTTAATTTGTTTTTAGGCGCTCTAGAAACCTACTATTCGAATTAAAAAAATAATAAATCATATACATATGTATTCTTAGGAGACACTAATATTGATATTGTGCCGGATGCTAAAGAATCACATTATAAAGACAAATATTTGAATATTTTATATTCAGCGGGCTTTATTGAATTAATTACATTTACCAACAAGAGAAATAAATTATTCTAAATCTTGCATCAACCACATTTATTTTTTGTAAACACTCTGACTTTGATGATTACATCATGTGTACTTAAAACTGACGTTACGTAATGGCAAAAATTGAACTCGGCAACTGCACAGTTAACTTTGGCATGGAAAATACATAATTAGACTCGGTTATCCCGAGTGGCTTGATGGCTGTCCAGTCGTGGGATCATATACTGGCCCACCAAGATGTTAACGAGTGTTGTGACACGATTTTAAGCACGTTTACTGATCTTAAAACTAAATCTGTGCGCCCAAAAAAATCACTCTCTCAATTCAAAAAATTAAAACTCTGGATTAATACAGAATTAATATATGCTATTAGAAAACGTGATAAAATGAGTAGACTTGTTAAAAAGCGTTCTTTTGATGAACAATAAAGAACACAGTTCCAAAACTTTAGGAATAATTAGTCCAACAAAATTAAGAACACCAAGAACAATTACTATAGAGAAAAAATTACTATGTCTGAAAATAACCCTAGATCGTTCTGGAAAAATATAAATTAATTTAAAGGAGTTAACCCTAAGAAGGGCAGCTTCCCTATTTCACATTTCCTGCAAGCGTCTAATGCCGGGGACGGGTGCGTTAGGGCAGTGGCCAATTCGTTTAATTTATTTTTCTTGAGTGTTGGTAGTAAGTTAGCGAGCGAGTTGTCGACGCCCGTTATATAGAGTGGAGGATGGAGCCCGTCTCTGACAACCAGGTGGTGGAGTGTGTTGGGAATGCGTGGTGGATCCACTCCTGGGTTTGACGAGTTTATAGTAAAAATACTTAAGGATCATCTGCAAGAAATTATAGAAGCTTTAAAATATCCTGTAAATTTGAGCATCACACAAGGGTATTTCCAAATAAGTTCAAAGTCGCCAAAGTAATTCCTATTTATAAATCTGGACCAAAAAACTATAAAAATAATTTTAGACCAATCTCTTTATAAAGCGTTTTAACTAGTCTTAGAGAAATGTGTAAAAATTCAATTACAAAGTTATTTAAATAAGCATAATATTTTATTTAGATTAACAGTTTGGCTTCAGAAAAGGTAAAAATACTACTGACGCTCTCAAATTAATAAGTTTTTAATCAATTCAGTTAATAGCAACGAAAAAATATGAATCACGTTCATTGATATCGCAAAAGCATTTGACTCAACCGATAGAGAAGTTTTATTTACAAAATTAGAACATTTAGGGGTTAGGGGCATAGCTTTGAAGTTATTTGAGTGGCAGGACTCAAGTTGTCAGTATAAATAATGAAATTAGAGGCGAAACAAGCGTAAATTATGGGATTATTCAAGGAAGTACTATGGGGCCTCTTTTATTTCTTGTATAAATAAATAATATTGATAAACTTAATATTAATGGTAAAATATTTCTGTTTGCTGATGATATTGTGGTAATCTTCAGAGGGCGTAGCTGGGATGATGTTTTTAATACTACCTCAACGGAATTACAGATTTAAAAAAACTGGTTTTCAGATAATATTTTAACAATGAATGTAAGTAAAACTAAGTGTGTGCCAGTTGCGCTACGCCCTGCGAGTGAGCAGCCCGCGGAGCTCAGGCTGGTCCTACATTCGTGTGGTGACTCGGCCAGTAACCACTGTAACTGTCTTTATTGAAAGGGTTATCATTACAAATATCTGGGTGTTGTTATTGATTTAAAATTGAGATGGGGAAATCACATAAGTCTATTAATAACAAAACTTAATGATTTATATTTTCATTAAGCTAGGCCAAATTTTAACTGATAGAGAAGTTAAATGTCATTTATTATGCTTACATTCAATCTTATTTACAATACGGGCTGATTGCATGGGGAGGAACTTTTTCAACCTTAACTGAACCACTTTTTGTAATTAAAAAATCAATCATTAAAGCAGCGCTTAAGAAACCTAAATGCTATCCCACCGAGGTGTTGTTTAATGAATCTGGGATACTGTTTTATCTAAATTGTTATTATGAAATACCAATAAAAGAACTTGAGAAAGAATGTATATTTCAAAATTCATAGATAAACAGCAACTAACTAGAACATCTGACTTTTATAACATAAATAAACAGAAAGTCTTAATCAGTGTTGTCAACATAACATATTAAAGGATATAACAGTTATCCGCCGCTAAAAAAAAATAAACTGCTATGCCTTATAAATATCATCCTCTAGTAAGCTAGGCGACGTCCCTTTGAGATCGTCGTCGTTCATCTTGAGAGACTTCGATAGGCAATGGATGTCCCTCCCTTTGATGACGTTCTTGTTCCTGAGGGATTTCAATAGCTGTAGCCTGCGGTTCATTTCTTGATGGAAATTGTCCTTCAGGTTGATTTCATCCCAAAGATTCATGAGGGGCTTGAGTATCCTCGAGGGGAGCTGGAGCTTGCGTCGAAGGTGCACCATGTAGCTTCCACGGGACGTTGAAAAAGACTGGTCTTCGTTTGTGTGAACCAATATCTTGACTCAGGGCGTTTTTAGTTGGAGGAGGTACTGTAGATGAAACCAACTGATCAATGTGGTGTTTTAAGACCCGACCATTATCCAGCCTGACCATGTAATGCCGAGAGCCTAGGCACTTAACAATTTCACCAAAGTACCAGATATTCTTATTGTCTCTGTGTAGACGGACTTGGACTCTGGATCCTTCATGAAACGAGCAGACTGTACTACAATGTGTTTTCGATTTACGTTCAACGGATGGAAAAATTGCGTCGTCTTATTCTCAGTTTTCTATTTAAGTATAGCTCCGCTGGGGAAGAAACACATGAAAGGGGTGTAGATCGGTAGTGAAAAAGAACTCTTTTGACTTTTTAACAGACCTGATTCGTTCGTAATAGCTTTTAACCGTCTTTTTAACGTTTGTATGGTACGTATCACTTCATTACATTGGTGGCAGGATGGCCAGGTGCAATCAAGCGTTGTAAAATTTCTCGATCTTTAGAAGTTTAAAAACGTCACAAGTGAAGATTGAGCCATTGTCTGAGACAATCTGAAATGGATAACCATGAATAGAGAATATGTCCTCTAATAGAGTGGTTGTAACTTGTGTTGTTGGTGCATTTCAAATGGTACATGAAATGCACAGCAAAAGGTAGTATCCATCCATTGGTCCCGCATAATCTATATGAAGGCACTCCCAATTACTTTCTGGCTCGTCCCATGGATGCACTGCCACCTTTGGAGGGTTGTGTCTTAGAAGAGCAAACTCAGTGCATCCCCGAACCGTACGTTCAATGTCTTTATCGAGACCTTCCCAATACACATAACTTCTGGCTAGCTGTTAATTTTTGTTATTCCGATATGAGTGGCGTGAAGTTCCATCAAAATAGCTGTTCGAAGTCGCTGCGGGATGACAATCCGATCCATTCTGAAGAGGACCCCATGAGAAATTGAGAAAGGTGAATTTTGACATCCAGTTTGTAGATCCGCCTTGATTTTCTGGAGTTCTGGATCGGACGATGTAAGGACCCCACCTTGCCAGTTGTACTAACCACAGGTGCAAGCCCACTGGGTGTTGCTGCAATCCTCAGTCTTTCGGTGGATGGGGAAGAGAAACCGATTGCTTACGCCTCTCGAGCTCTTTCTCAAGCAGAGATGAACTACAGCCAGTTAGATCGTGAAGCACTTGCTGTGGTTTTTGGGGTCTCAAGTTTCTATAACTATCTACATGGCAGGCAGTTTTCTTGGCGACTGATAACAGAACACTCTACCGAATTCTCGGACACAACAGTTACTTTCAACAAGGCAATTATATGTTAGGGATTTATTAGCTTATACATATAGTCACATAGACCTGATAGCTTCTCCAGTAACGCATAACTACTGAGATACTGTAGTGTAGGCCTCCAGGTTCCTAGGGTGGTTAAATCAGCGACCAAAGAATAACATAGACTGGCAATTGCGTGCTGGGTTTGAAGCCGGGCAACCTCTGAGTGGTGGGGATGAATCCACGTCAATTGTCCACTACCTAGCGTTGCCGTCGCTGGCGCTGTCTTTAATTCAAGATTATTCCTGTACCAACAAATTTAATTTTTGTTCTTATTCTGTATGACGTTTGATTGAGATTATTCCTAACTTTGAGACTGCCTGCAGGCTAAACTAAGCGTTTTGAGAAAAATAGGCCTATGAAGAATAACAATTTGTTAATCATGAATTTTCCAAAAACTTTCTCGCTGACCAAAAAAACTTTTTTGCCTAGCCAAAAAATAAAAAATCCCCACAGATGAACTATTTCATGTCTAAATTTAAAGAAAAAACTTGATCTCCTTAGTTTTTAATTTTTAAAGTCATTAAAATATTATATAGTTTTTACTCCAACTTAACCCGTTGCTGTTGAAATATTGTTTTATTTAATTAAAAAAAAAAAAATTATCTTAGCTCTAACTGTACGTTTAGACGGTTGTAATGATGCGTGGTGAATTAACATTTATGCCAGTAGCGGCCAATGGTTGAGCCAATTGTCTCTGAGTGGTGGGGGACCGGCTTCAACTACAGTAATGTATAGTGGATAGGGATTGCCAGTCTATGTTATTCTCTAGTCGCTGGGTTAAATCTATCAATTTAACAAATTCATACTACATTGCTAACTTCTTGCTACGAAAGATTCCACCAGAAATACGGGACCTGCAGGTCTCGCCCAGTGTTTATAAGAGGGAAGTCGCTGCCTGATTGGTGGAGATTGGCCCAGATAATACTGAGTCGCTTATCAGCCCAGAATACGTTGTATAACCTTCCAAAACTTTGTCTTAGCTGACCTTACCAATTACGCTCTCTACCTTAACTTTACTTTTCTTGACTCACTGAACTCTACAAACCTTTCCCATAATGTTATCGTTGTTGTTATTTTGGAGCTTATGAAAATTCAGTCAAATTTCTAAATACTGTAATCTAATGTAATTTGATTTATTTATTTAAATTTAATTTTACTTTTATTTTTTCTTGCATTTTTCATTGCAATGCTGAACAAGTTACTATCTAAACCTCACACAATCCACACTATGCACTATTGCACTAATCCACAATCTTTGGTCTCCTCTAAATTTCCACTAAATTTAAAACTAAAACTTTTTTCATTGTAACTATTGTTTTTTTATATCGTCTTTTTATGAATGTTATAAAGAGTGATCAGTTTCCAGTCACAGCCAGATCAGAACTCATCACACGCACAGGTCTTTGTGACCCATGTGGGACTTTTTTTATGTATTTATATTGTATTGCTAGATTTAATTTAAATAATAAAGAATTATTTGATTTGATAGATTAAATATTGCTATATTATTGATTACTAAAACTTATAATTTTTCTTTGTGCTACCGGCTTTTTAGCTGCAATCCAAGGAACCTACTTGCTTTGAAATCTGGCCATAGCACTGGATATTTAAATGCTACGATTTTCACTTTTACACATACGATTTTTACTTTTACACATGTCAGCCACATCGAATGTATTAAATTTAACTACGGTATGGTACCAGTAACTTTGAACCCGTTTGAAGTAGCCTTCAGAATGACTTTCATGACTATAGTTAAATTGTTATAAAACGGTAAGGAACATAAACAAAACCAAATGACAAGAGGGAATAAAATTTAACCTAATTTATTTTCTTAGCATAGTAAGTTATGGTTTTGTTGTTGATTAAAGGCAGTAGTAACCATAAGCATATATACGGTAGTTAATTTTTCTTGTCACAGATTTGATGACATCACAGGTGCCAGGAAGATATAAAATCTTTTAGCTCACACTAATTTTTGTATATCTGTTTTAACATTTTGCGGGCTACACTAATTTTCCATATGCCTTAATAGTTTTCTCACTTTTAATGCTTATGCATCTTCATCTAAGAGTTGTATTTACATTTTAACTGTCAAATCCAATAACTTCCAAATAAGAATAATAACAAACGTGTTTACATTAACACATGGATACTGATTTGTTGGTTACTCTAGAAGGTAGTAAGGATACAGTCTGCTCTATCATTGGGCAATCATGAAGCTATAGCTCTAGAATTTCCAATAGCCGTAACTAGGTGTCTCTAGAGCAATGGTAGGGTACAGTACGGTAACCGTCCACTAAAACAATCGAATATTTAAAATATCAGATTACCATGATTGATACATCAACAACAACCACATTCAAATTTGATTGTTATTTTTTTTGTACACTATCACATAGTGTTTTACTTTTCAGTGCTCTATAGTGATATGTTAGATTAAATTAACATAAACTAACCATACCGAACTCCGTAGTGCACTGTTTTGGTTGTTTTTTCGATATTCTGATCTTTAATATCGATGTGTCATAGTGGTTCGATATTTAATATTCGATTGCGTTGGTGGATGCTTATAGTACTGCACCCCCATGGTATCAATGTATGTTTATTTCCCTACTAATTATAGGTATTTAATGCAATACAGTAACAACTGGTTGTTGCTATAAAATACATTATAATTCTTAATTCAGAGTGTATGATAATTAAGTTAAACCCTGTGACATATAAATAAACTCAAATCTAAACTGAATTGGTACTGGCCTATTCAATGCTATTTATAATGTTCAAATAATACCTTAATTCATAGTGAGCCATAATCATTAAACATTTCTCTTAGACAAATACAACTCCAAATAAGAGCTGTGGCTTCGTTAAAATATACTTTTAAAACTAAAAGTCAGGCTATTTGATTCTACAACTTACTTGTTACTTAAAACCATTACGGTGTGAGTCTACGGATCACCTGTTGTTGAAACAAATTTAAAAAAAGTTGGTTGTCATAATATAAGAAATGTTTGTAATGATGGGCCAAACAGATGTTTCATCCTGTATGCTGTCTTGCTTTTTCATTTATTTACTCCAGTGTTCAGAGCTAAAACATGACAATGAAGGACTAACTATTACTATGTAGGCCTATACTGCTTTGATCATCTTCAATCTTTTGACTTCTAAGGAGAAACTGAGATCTTATTTGGCTGAATTTTATAATGCAATTGATAGATAAGAATTGCTACAAAACTGCCAAGCAATTGTTTATGGTACATTTGTTTTAACTGAAACCCTTTCTTTACGTACAAGTTTCTTGCATTGTCGTGCCATTCTGTTGTAACCAAGTCAACACCATGGTACTCTTTTTCACAACAAAATTGCAATGCCTCATTAAGAAGTGCCTTAGCAACACCCATCCGCTGATATTTTGGTTTCACTGCCATTCTTCGTAACCAGGCATTATCTTCAGAAGAGTCACTTCTTACAATACCCACTGTGCCAACTAGAGACCTACGGAAGGAACTTGCGTCAATTTTCTTTTGTTTAAATTCGTTCTCAGTAAAAATAGGGTACTTGAACTGTGCTGGCTCAATGTCCATGAAAAATGGCTCGAATGCTTCTGCAACCCAAAACCCAGTTGCATCAGAAGACATGTAAACCCTTGGAATGTTAACTAAATCCTGTGTCAACTCTATGGCCTTAAACATATGACCCGTCCAGATACAAAAGTACATGAATATAATTACTCCTGGAATAGAACAAAGACACACTGTAAATGGCAATCCAAAGAATATGAACATTACTGCAGTAGTTAGAACCATCAACTGGAAAGTAACCTCTATCAATGAGAAAAATGCATTGTTCACGGTTGACATTGCTCCTTCTTTCACAATTTCACGAGACTGAAATTCATCTCCTGGCTTGTAGTACCGTATCACTAAAAAGTGTGTCAAATCTGTGTCCATTTTGGCAACCAAAATTTATAAAAACACAATAATACAAATATCAGGTTCTGGCAAAAGACGATTTTGACTGAGAATATTAAGAATCAAGAATTAATAGGTTAGTTAGGTTAGAAGTGTATTCCTGTGTTAAATTAGTAAACAAACACGTTGAGTGAAGATAAGACAGTTGCAGGGAACACCTATACAGTGGCCATTAAATAAGGGAAACGCATTATAGGGGAATACGATGATAATAAAATATAAGAACCTGGAGGCCAAGCTTTGCTCGAGAAAGGCCAGTCAGTTTGTTTAGTCTTCACTCAACAGCTTTAGTCATCCAAATTCACTGACAATTTCGTCCCTTTTGTTCCCGTATTTATTCAATGGTTCGTGCAGCCCACACTTCTCGCGAATACTCCGAACACTCGGAGTTCGGTCGATGTTCGGGCGTATTTGCGAGAATAAGTGTGGGACCGCCTTTATATTTTGACAGTTCCTTGATTGACTATGAACAGCTGTTTCAATTCTTTTGTTTTGATTTTAAACTCAATAATAAGATCCAGAAATTAGATATTTCCAACATTTGAAGGAAATCGGCGTTGTTGCCGTTTTTGAGATCAGAGTTGCAAGCAAGCACGCACGCACGCACGAAAACCTTACTCATATTAGAGTATAGGATAGGATAGGATAGGATACCGTAGGCGTAAACACTAGACAGGTGTGCTCTTACATCGTCTAACTTTGGTTCATTCTATGCATTCCTCAATCATGACCACATATATTTTGATTATACATGCGTTATTTAAATTGGCACTCAAGGCTTGCCAGGCGGGATAATTTGAAAATAGTCATGATCTTTAAAAGATTCAACTGTCAGATTGTTCACGCTCGACGATGATTTGTTACTAAATATGTGCTAGAGCACACCTAGGATTAGTCTTTATACCGGGTGTCCGAAAATAACTTCTCAGTTATAAAAATTCCTAAGGAAGGTATGCGTTGAAATGGAAGCCCAGATAGCAAAAAAGAATTGAAATGAACTTGAATAAAATTTGTTTTGTATGGCTTCAAAGCTTGATTCATATTAGATCGAACAAGCCGTGGAATTAGATTCTAACTTGATTCAAATGTCGAAGTCCCCGCTGCTCTAACTTGAAGCTCAAGTTTTATTCAAGTTTAGAGAAGCGATTTATCAATTCTTTTTAGAGGCATTTTCAAACCTTTGTCAAGCCTAGCAAGCCCAAATAAAATTAGAATCAAGTTCACATCCTATCATGCAAGCCTTTTAAGCATTGATTTATCTACACTAAAACAAACCTGGAGCCCAAAAAATAATCTGATTCAAAGTTCATTCAAATTAAAAACAATTTTTAATCAAGTACAAAAACACGTAATTCAAGCATTTTAAGACTTGATTTATAGATACCAAAACAAATTGCATGTTACAAAATTCTAATTTAAAATTCATTAATAGCAATCACTTTAAATGGACCTAAATGCAATAGGGTAAAAACAGAGAATAGGCCATTTAATTTACTGAGAAAAGATCATTGCTTTACAATGAACTATAATGCTGTTAATTGTAAATGTTCAAAACCTCTGCACCAATACAATAAATGTTATATTTTGAACACACAAAAAAAATATTGTAATTGGTAAGGAGTCGTAAGCTGAGTCAAAATAGTTAACCAAAGAATGGCAACTAGATTTAAATTGTGGAAATAGATTAACAATTAAAATATTTTACTTTCAAGTCTTTGTGTATTGTTGACTTAAAATGGATATAATTGGGGGAAAAATGTGTACACCAAGATCACTTTAAAAATATATATATTTAAACAAATTATTACAGAACTTCAGTAAAATTGGTTTAAATTTTAGCGTTGTTTCCTTCATGTAGCTCTGCTCCTTCACCAACATGATTCTTTTCCTCCCTGAAACATTAAACATAGTATGTAATTTACTGTTGTGTAGATGATAAAAAGTTTTGCATAATTATAGCCGAGGTTACAGGAAGCCATTATTAAGCTGAGAATAAAAATTTAACACACAATTTGCCAGTGATAAATAGCAGCGTTTGGTGTTTATGTAGCTGTAACCATTTCAAAGACTTGGAGGGTGAACAAATTAGTGATGCGCGATTGCGAGAGGTTAAAACAATCGAAATGTTCCTTCTCGAGAGGTTCCGCTTATCGATTGTTTCGATAGCTTAGCGAGAGGTTTGTACAATCGAGATATTTTCTCTCGATTGTTGCATTCGTTAAGCAAAATCGTCTGCTGCCGGCGCGCGGCGAGAGGATAAACCCGTTATAGATGTGGATCGCATTTTTATCAGGCACTAAAAACATTTTTGCAGACAAGCCACCCGTAATTAGTTGTTTTTAGATATTCCTTTATTATTTCACCCCATGTCAACATAAACATCTATTCACTAAGTATTTTCAGGCCTCACAAATGTACATAACAAAGTACAAATTAAATGGATTAATTTTGAATAATAGTTTCAATTTATTAAACAGCTGCTGTGTTCTTTTGGCTCAATTTTTAATTTTTGTCTCATATTTGTTTTTATGTATCTTTATAATAAACTCTATTTAGAAGAAAATTACCAAAAAATTGTTTAATGTTGTAAAATATAGGCTCTTTATACTGGCTTTATTGGGAGATCAATTTCAATAGGCAATGTTTTCCTTACATCCTATGTCGTGTGTAAACAAATTAATTTAATTATTATTAAGTTTAAATAAGTTAAAGATTCATTCAAAAATTTGTTTTTATTTGATTTTAATCGTGTGTTATAATGTTAGCAACGTCTTATATTTTATTTCTACATAATAAATCTAAAAACATCTTTCATTTACAATTTTCTAAATAATAAACAAATGTTGAAATGAGAGTATATTGTATAAAGCATGGGAAAGGAGCAGAATTATACTGCTGCCTAAAACGTTCACAAATTCTTTGAGCATTAAAAGTATAAGTATGCTTGTGTATATTTAATAATGATCAACATTTGTTTCTACTCTCCATTAATAATTTAACATATTAGATGTCATTTATTTTATTTTTTAATTTTCACTATTTGAATGCATCGTTTTATTAAATAACTCCCAAATGTAGCAATTTGTTAAAACATCTCGGTAGGGATGTCGATTGTTCCATACACAAATATAACAGAAAATAGAATGCAAAAATCTCTTTAAAAATAATTATATTGATCGGTGACATATTTAGTTAACAAAACATCTCGCTAACAATTTCGATTGCCCAGTACGAGAATAGCTGCCTCGTCTAAACGAAACATTCCGGTAAGAACCTCTCGCTGCCGCGTCTAAACGAAACATTTCGCTAACAACATCTCGGCACGGAGCTCTCGTTGCTGCGTCTAAACGAAACGTCTCGGTAAGAACATCTCGGTAAGGACCTCTCGTTAAGAGAACCACAATCGAAACGTCTCGAGAGGTTCAAACAATCAAAACGTTTTGATTGTAACATCTCGCAATCGCGCATCACTAGAACAAATACTTGGTTGCATGAATGTAACATTGCTGGTAAATGCTAACTTACCCGACAAAAAGTTCAAATATAAATTCAATACTGGTCATAAATTGAACTCTGTATTTCAGGAATTAAAGCAATTCTCTTCCTTTTAGTAAAATGTCTAATTAATTCTTAAATTCCCGGGTCTATGGACACTGAGTATTGTTGTTAATTTTAAGCATAACTCAATACTTTTTGTATTTATCACATTTCCAATTTTTTTGTGGTGGTGATTTTGGTACAAAATATTAGTTCAGTCCACTAATTATTATTAAGGTAATCAAAATAATTATCTCAATGACTGAGAGAAAGCACACAACACTTGGTACCAAGATACAAAATTGTGCATGTATCTAGTAATTACTTGTAAACGAAGGTTACAATGTTACATCATTTTTATTTAAATTATTTTACCAGTTAATGCTATTTAAATATATTTAGCAGAGGGAATCTATACCATTTCATTTTGTTTTTTGGTCATCAAATAATTTATGAAGGTCTCATTAAATAAACCCCAGTCAAAATCAAATGTGGCAAAAAATCCTTCCTCACTGAGTCATGCTCTTGGAGAGACAATGATAATTAGCTATTACTGGAAGACATCTCTAGTCGACATGCAATTAAAATTCATTGTTGTAGCCCCTGAACTGTAGGTATAAGACTAAAATAGGTACATACCTTGTCGTCAACAGTTCAAATTGTAGTGATTTAATTCAGTATATGTTTCACCGTAAATACGGAATTTTCAAGTGGTACATATACATAGAACGTATTATGCAAATAGGATTGGTCAAAATTTAAAATTGGCATAGTCACGAACACAATCACAAACATATCCACGAATAAATTCTGGTAGCCCTACCACACGCATGTTTTCAATCACGCCACGGCACCGGTGGCGACTCTTACCGGAGTCAGCTTCTTACCGGTGCCGTGGCATGATTGAAAACAAGCGTGTGGTAGGCCCACCGGTATTTATTCGTAAATGTGTATCCTATTTGGACAATACGTTCTTTGTATATCTACCACTTGAAAATGCCGTATTTACAGTGAAACATGTAGTGGATTAAATCATTACAATTTGAACTGTTGACGACAAGGTATGTACCAACATTAGTCCAACATGCAATTACGTAATAATCATTGCTTTTTATTTATTTAAATAATATTACATAGAACGATAAGAATAATACAACAGCTCAGAACACTAATGAATAGTTGTAAGTAAACTTGTTAATTTAAGCTATATAATAGCATAACAAACTTAGAAAAATAGTAAATGTCTATCCTTTTGCACGTTTCTGAAGCTATCATATCCTAGAAGGCTCAAGCTTGGAACATTCATAGACAATTAAAAAATATAAAATATGGGAAATATCTCGATGGAGCCTGATTTTGTTTTTTTTTTAACTCATTGGCCTAGTAATTTTATTCTATTCACTATAACATACAATGGGCTCCGATTTGTGCTGCACTCTAGGAGTGAAATTTGTAACTAATGACTGCGGGCAGCTTTAGGTTCTCTCCGCTAAGTGCGCGGACTGCCTATTAACCTATTCATCGCTGCTGGACCATGACTCGTCGTGGCTGTGAGGTCTAAATCGTTGAATCATCCTGGCCAGATGTTGATACAAAGTTTGCGGGTTCGATTCCCACACAAATCCTAAACTGACTAGTCGTGCAACTCTCAATGAGTTAACCGGTCTGTGGCAGCGTTGTTGGGAGGGCCCAAATAAAATAAACGGTGGCAAGCTTGCTTGGAAGTTGACGATATTGGTTAATTCTTTGTGAAATGTACATGGCCAACACTGATTTTGCTACTTCTTTTGCCCAATTAGACTCTTTGATCTGAAGGAAAACAATATTTCAATACGACATTAATCCATTTAAAAATACAATTTTTTCTCCAATTCATAGATTATAAAAATGACAAGTTAGGGACGGAACCAGGTCGTAAGTGTAGGCCAATGGATTAACGCATTGGCTTAGGATGTCATGCTTGAGTCGTTCTTAACTTTTAATTTTTTAAACCTATGAATTGGAATGGACAAAATGTCAAATGGATCTATTATTTTTATTAAAATATTGTTTTCATTCAGTTTAAATAGTCAAATTGGCACACACACAGTAGAAAGTAAAAAGTAGCAAAATCAGAGTTGACCATGTGCAACTCACAAATAATTAACGGATCCTGTCAACTTCCAAGCAAGCCTGCTACCGTTTATTTTACTTGGGCCCTCCCACAAACGTTGCCATAGACTGGTTTTAACTCATTGAGAGTTGCACGACTGGTCCGATTTGGTCGTGTGCAGGAGTCGAACCCAACCACGAACATTGTATCGACACCTGGCCAAGGTGTCACTCAACCCACTTGGCTATCACGACCAGTGGCTTAGCGGCGTTAGATAGGTTTATAGTCAATCCGCGCCCCTAGCGGAGAGAACCGTAGCTGCGGACAGTAATTAGTTTACAGATTTTGCTCCTAGTGTGCACAGCACCAATCAAATCCCATTGTGGGCTATTGCGAATAGAATAAAATTACTACTTTAATGGGTTAAATTACCTTAGAATACAACAAAATTATATAACAAATTAAAAATTATCAGCTATGATTATTTATAATGTGATTTAAGCTTCTAATTTGTTTAAATATATGATCATATTATCCTACTAATTTATTTTTCTTTGCATGTAACAGGAAATAGAATATCCACAAACAAAAACCAAATAATAGGGACCATAGCCTCTACATGCCACTAGTTGGATATGAACACACCTCTGAATATGTATTTTACCTCTTATCAACTCGAATCTTGGCTTGCTGCATCCACTTTGCCATGATGGTGCTAAACTTGGATTCTCTCGCCTCCTGAGGTCCAAAAACATTTCGCACAGCAACTAAAACAATAAAAAAAATATAGTTATAAGACCTAATAACTGCCTGTCACTTAATTAAGAGTTTATTTTAATAAAGCAATGCCATTTTGAACTCGAGGGAGTAATTTGCTGTGGCAGTTAAAAACGTGTTACCTACTCTGGTCCGCAAGGTTCTACGAGGTCGAGTTCATAGCCAATTGATTTAAGGTTAGCTACATAATAAAGCCTCGACCTGGTAGAGATATTTTCAGTGCTAATTAAATGTTTAAGTTATTAAATTATATTTAATATCATAAAACTATGATTCATCTCAAATTTAGGTTCTCTTGAATATATAATTTATATGTGGATAATAATTTTGATAGGCTACATTTCATAAAAAACATAATTTAAAAAAACATAATAAGTTAGGCCTAACTTGTTCATGTTTTCTGTCAAAATTAAATATGTTTTCATTTGATTAGGGGTACTTAATACAACTCTAATTCTACTTCCTATTTTCTCTTAATTTAAGCCTTGGGCTTATTAGTAAGTGGTGAAGATAAAGGGTTGGACTCTGAATCTCTGCGCAAGAGGCCGACGGAACTTGGGCGTATTTTTCTTTACCGGGTAGTATTGTTTTGTCTTTTTTATACAACAACCGTACCCTAAAAAATTAATAATTGTTTAAATCTAACATAAAAAATTGTTTAATAATCAATAAGTTGTTTTCTTTGAAAATTATAATTTAGGAGGAGTATATATTTTTTATAAAGGATCTTAAATAAAATAATATTAACAATATAAGAATTTATAGTTATCCTATTAAACGATACAGTACGGTAGTTGAATTTCAATATAACATTATCAAGTAATAAATGTTAAAAATAGATGATATATCATATCCGAATAGCAGATGATCACAGCTATCGTCCTTACTGAACCCTTTTTTTAGGTTAAATTTCCTAAATAAACTGACGATTGGTTGTCAAATGTTGGAAAAAGATAGCAGGAAGAATAAGTAGATTGAGCTAGGCTATAAGCCGCGATTACACGATGCAAGTTAGGGAGAAGGTAACCTTGCGTAGGCTATGTAGACAGAAACATGACGAGCAGCCTGCACGGTTTTTGATCAAGGTTCTGCCACAGAACCTATTATGCAAGGCTACCTTGTCAAGGTTACCTTCATCCTAACCTGCATCGTGTAAGTTAAACACGTCCATACAATCAACTAGGTATTGGTCTTACTTATGTAACAAAACATAAGTTAATTCAGTGCTTAAGTTAAACAGCTGTGTAGTCTAAAATAAGCAGAGTAGCCTAGACTGAATGTAAATGATAGGCCTAGATTACCGTACAGACATTAAATTTTATACCTAGGCCTAGTTGATAGATGTTTGTTTTTAGGGTCTATCTGACCCTAAGCATATTAGCAACGCCAATTAATTAATGGGGATATTATATTACACGATCTAAGTTATGTCAAAAATACAGTGATTAGGTAGGCCTATCAGAAAAGAGATAGGCCAAAAAAGTTTGATCTAATATTTGTTCTAGGATTTCCCAATGCCAACAGAATCTGATAGAAACTTGGCCAACTGGGCTTATTTTGCTGCATAGCCTAGCAAATAAGGTTAACTACTAGTCTAATACTACCTTCTAGTTAATATTTTTGAGGGTATCAATATTGAAATTAAAGTACCGGTAGTCATTAATTTTTAACTTTAATTAGGATAACCTAGGCCCATTAAAATATGTTCAGTAATATAAGCAGTCTTCCAAACAATTTACGTTGTCTACCAAAATCTTACATTTGGAAATAGGGGTCAGAATAAAGTAAAAATAGATCTAACACAATAACAATATATTAATTAATTATCAACACTAACTCAAGCTTGTTGAGTTCCAAAAACTCACAAATCCACAGTGAAGATACAGAAGTTCCCATACAGGTAAACTAGGCTTATCCCGGACTTATAAACTAGAGGCTTCCTTAGAAACTAAATATTGCCCAACATCAATTAATTATTACTAGGATTATAAACATTTAGTCCAACAAAATATTACATGAACAACTCTTACCTTGTGATGAGTGGTGTTCAACGTTCAAGAAGTCACAATAATGTTCAGTATAACAATAGAATAAACAATCTGAAATGAAAATAACTAATAACGGTAAATTTACAAAACTTCACCGAACAGTATCATTCGCAATCTCACTCGACTCAAGTAAAAGTAAAGCATTAAAGAAGTAAACAAAACAAGATGGCTCTAGGTTAGGTCTAGAGCTTGAAATCAGAAATCTCGAACGGCATTCTGGGTGGTGATGTCATCACATAATTCTGGCTTGCTATTGGCTGAGTTCCTGAACTATCGATTAACCATTGATTCTAATTCGATTCTAAGAAAAAGAATCGATTTTGCACCTTTTGCTCTGCTTGAACTTTTGCCTCGAGTTCGAATCAAATGTTCTAATTCGAGGCTTATATTTCAAGTGAAGAGCGGGGGTAATTCAAGCCTCGAATCAAACCTCTTTGCTATCTGGGAGATTAATAATTCTTTTGCGCTGTTGAGTATACTGTTAAGTTTTAGTTTCGTACGTTGGTAGTAAGGTTGGCACACCATGTTTGACCTTGAGTGTGTAGTTTGTAGTTTTGCCACGCGCTGCGCCAAAAACCAAATGACCTAAACGTTATGCAAAAAACAATTTTCATGTGATATTAATTCGTGTTTGAATATCTTGGCTGAAGGTTAGATTTTGCTGTGGACACTCTTAACAGAATTGATGATAACCCAGACTATTTAAACAATGTCTTATTTACTCCACGTCAATGTCAATGTCAACGTCAATGTCTTATTGAATCGACGTTCCATGTCAATGGGGTTGTGCACCGCCACAATTGCCGAATTTGGGGTTCTGAGAAACCACAAGAAATCGTTTAACACCAACAAGACAAAGGTTAATATGTGTGGTGCGGCCTAATGAACGACCGAGAGTAATCGGACCTTTTATTTTTGCTTAGAAGACTATAACTGGAGAAATCTACTGCGATATGCTGGATACGTGTTTCCACAGTTGGATGAAATCGAGGCGGAGAAAGGCTAGTGATATTCCAGCAAGACGGCGCGCCGCCCCACTACAAACTAAGTGTGGGCTCAGCTTTAGACGCCCGTTTCCCAGAAAGATGGATGGGTAGAGCTGGCCCGATCTCATGGCCTCCAAGAAACCCAGACATAACACCACTGGACTTTTTCCTATGGGGTTACGTTAAGAACTTGGTGTACGCAGAAAAGGTACGCGATACTGACTATCTTCGTCAGAGAATCTCAGCGGCAGTATAGTATCAGTCACACCTGATATGTTAACTAATACATGGCGGGAGATCTAATACCGTTTGGATATCTGTAGGGCTACAAATGGATCCCATATCGAGGTCTACTGGTGTTAAACAAAACCTGATTATATGCCCTTTCATTTAATGTATTAGTCATAGTAATATGTATGTTCTACAATAAATAACAGTTTGTCAAAACTAAGGAGTTCTTTTTTGCACCCGGTATAATGAGATAAAACGTGGCCTGATTTGAATAATAACTTAGCAAGCAGGGCCGGATTTAGGAGCTGTAGGCCCCTAGGCTCAACCACTGGTGCGGGCCCTTAGTGACCAGCTTTTGTTGCTTGTTTGAGGCTTTTGAATGTGGTTTTTGTGTGGTGCGGACCTCTAGGCACGCGCCTATGTACTCTATGATTAAATCCGGCCCTAGTAGGAAGTATGATCATATTAAGATGCTACGTCTCGAGTATATCTATAGTCATGGCGTGGTGTTGGTGTAGAACCGTAGAAGGATTGTTTGTGTCGTACTATTATAAACCCACATAGTAACATAACATGGATATCATAAAATTCACTAATAGTATTTGTTGATATTTTGTTATGTTATTAAACTTTAAATGTTGAGACAATGAAATTCCACTCAGTGGAATTTCTTCGAATTTGTTTGGTTCTTTAAAATTAGTCATAAATAACTTATTGTTGATAACTCGTTAAGGAGGGGCATAAACGTTAAAATTGGTCTCTTATGGGAGAATCAAAGCAGGTCCATGAAAATTAGAGTGGAGGATAGTACTTTACAATGCATTTTCACGTTGTGACATTGTTTGCAACTCATAGAGGCCTAGAATGGAGTGAATGTTTTCCTTGGTCATTTTATACGGTGATATTTTTATTAAACGAAAAAATCGATTACAGCTTAATTTGCTAACAGCTTAGTGAAAGAATACATATACATTAAAATAATTGAAAGTGTAACTTATAACCCAACACGCTTAGCAAGCGGAGCGGAAGCTGCCTTTGCAATCAGGCCTGTCAATAAGATCTGGAATAATAACGAGTTCGCTCGCAACACGCACGCAACATGCTGACGTGAGGGAAGCGAATTTCCACATACATGCAATTTTAAAGACCCCCAAAGCTTCTTCAGGGGGTCAAGTTAAGTAGTCTGTGGTGGTCACCAGCAAGTCTCACAGTGTGGGTCATGCTAATGGCTCCATTTTCCATAAGAAATTCGTTAAAAATCTGATATTAATTTAAATATAACATAATTTTTTAAAGGAAACTTGCTGTAAACTAAAATTAAATTTTAGAATTCGTCAAGCTTAAATGAAGTAGTTGCTGATATAAGGTAAAACAAAATGTTTAAATAAATTTAAACACATAAAAAACCAGAAGTGTTTTATTGACAGCCGCCGTTGCACTTAACATAATGTGATCTTTACTGGACTGTCCACGTCATGAGTGTGGAGTTGAATGTTTGGAATTTGATTACAAAAAGTAGTGTTAAGCTCAGGTTCGACTGTCTTCTAATTTCCTGTGATGCCCTTGGCCAAATCCAAGAGTTAATAGTATTGCCAAAGTAAAGGTTCGCCCGGTGTTATCAGTTCAACAGTACTGGCTCATCTTACTCTCAGTTCTGTCGGAATTGCGTGGTTCACTTTTCTTTTATTTTAATAAAAAGGGTAAGTGTAGGGTTTATGTTTGTCAGAGTCGCAGTTTTATACTTTCAAATATGTATTTGTTTCAGTGATGTTCTTATAGTAAAGATATTTTTACAGTTTTTTTTTCTGAAATTTTATCAAAACTATGCCTTGCACTCCCTTTGCCAATAATCTTGTTTGTTTTTGTCTACTAGCCCAAGTGAGATATTTTTTCTGAGCAAATGTACCTTTATCCCAGCAATTCTTAGATTAATAATTAAGAAAACCCAGAAAAACGCTAACCAAAAAGCATTGTAAAATAAAAATTCTTAGTTCATGTCTGATGTATTGAGTTTATTTATTTGATAAATTGGTAAATCATAAATTAAATCCAATACATACATAGATTACAGAAATTCGCCTTTGTAAGATGTGTCTTACACATTTCGAACGAATACGCATTGTAAAACCTACAACTTTTTCGGTGATTATAAATGTTTAAAGGGAGAATGCTTAAGTGGTCTCACTTAATAGTTATCTAACTTAAACGCAGTTATTTCGCTCATAAAATATAAGAGGGTGCGTATTTTTCAAATAGACGCGAAAAACAAAACTATAGCTGGCACTGGCGTCTCGTTCTTGGTATGTTGCAGGTATAGTGTAGGATGTGTTGAATACTTTATAATATATGTATTTAAAATAATAGTTTTAGAGGTGGAATATCATTGAACAGTTACACAAATTCTCAACAATATAGAAGTTAATAAATATTAATTAATCTTTAAAAATGATACAATAAAAATATCATCACTATACAGAATTTATGTTTGAATTTTTGAATCTATGGTTGCTACACTCAGGGCGCCTGTTTGCGTCTGAGCTGTCTAACCCGTTTGTACGTTTAAACTTTATCTCGAGCTAATGACATCAACTGTCGGCAACATATGTTCCGACCTTTCCGTGAAACCGTATCAGTTTAGACCAAAGAGTGTGATTGACCTATGGAAACATTTATTCGCATTATTATACCTTGCACTGATTCACGATACGTTACTAGTCTTTCTAAATACAACTTCTAATCAATAATTCATACAATAGTTCACCAATACTGTTTTAAATTAGTGTATTAAGATCCAAAATGAATGCGTGTTTGAGAAAATTGATATGTACTTGTACTCTCTATATATGTAATTTAAATATAAAGACAAGAAATAAACCACATATTATAACTGATCAACATATAATTATGTATCAAAGTGCAATGCAAATTACTGATAACTTGAATGGTTCTATTCGGAGAGTTGGTCACTTCATTACACAATGTTACAAACCAATAAATCAGACTATAGCCACAATCTAAATAGTGCAAAAGTGAATATCGTGGTGATTAGGTCAATTGGTATACTGTTAAACCTTTACAAACCCGTTGCCACTTCCTCATTAACGATGCACATAGTATTATTGTGTAGGTGAGCAAATTAGCCGTACATTATAAATAAATAATGTGGTAATTTCATAATATGAAACATTATGGCTGTAGTGATAACTCGAAATGTTCGATGCTACTCTCTTTACAATTTAAAACTAACTAAAAACTTTTAAGTTAAAACTTATTACTAACTAAAATGTTTGATTTAATGTTAACGATTGAGCCTGTTACAAATTTGTTCCCTAATGTAACTTATACAAAAAAAAAACAAAAAACTGCTATTTTAAATAATATTCATATTGAGTTGCCATTTAAGCAGTTACCTGTAGTGCATTTATATCAGCTTTTAAAATTATGTAAATGCTCGGTAACAATTTGTATTGCCTAAGATTGCAATTTAATTAGGGTGGTCTGTGTCCTCCAGATTAGAAATCTTGAAAAAAATTAAAACCATTTTTAATAAAAAAAGTGAGAATCACCAACTACAGTAAAATTTGTATTTGTTTGAGCTATTTATTTTCCCCATACAACACCGAAGGTAATATTAAAAAAATTGGCCAATTATTAGTTTTGACAAAGACTTGAGGGAAACATCCTAACGACATCATCCTTCAGAAATAATATATATATATATAGATAATGTCTGAAACATCTGCTCAGGATGTTGTGTTGTTTTTTTGTTAGCGTATCAGCAGAAGTGTACAAAGAAGAGGTTAAGTATGAGATTCAATTGATTTCTGCACTTCATCTGGTTCTCAAACCTGGCACGTCTGGATTTACTAGCCTTGAGTCAGGATAAGGTTTAGCCGATTGGTGGGTTCATAGGCATAGGCGTAATTCGGGGGTGGCAAGGGGGGGGTAGTTGTCCCCCCAATAATTTGGAGGAAATATTATTGTAATATATGAAGTCACAATAATCACGATCACGACCATTTTTGCCCCTCTAATCAAAATACTGATATTAACTTATGTACATAGGTAACACCAGTAATTAGATTAATTCGAAAATTCAACTTAAAACTCTCCAACTGAAACATATTTGGAAAAATGTACTCCCACTGAAGTTAAATATACACTTAAAAGCGGCTAAACTGTATCGAAACGCGTGCGATTTTTAGATGTACCTCATGTACTATAATATATATGGGATCTTTGAAAGCCTGTGATACGGAAATTTAAAGTCGAAGTAAATTATAGCTATATATACAAACATGGTTATGTATTAAATGCTTAGGTTTTAGCGAATTTTCCCTATAGGGAAGCAGGGGCGGATCTAGGAATTTGTTGAGGGGGGGGCGCACTTGAGATTTTTGTTTTCCTCACTAAACGATAACGTCCTGCAGCAACTGGAGCAGTGTTGCCACTTTTAGGGGAATTACCCTTTTTTAGGGTAATTTTACTGGTTTTAGGGTAATGGATTTTTTAGGATAATTTTAGGGTAAAATCTAGAGCCCCTTTATAATTTCAATTTTGATTTTTTGGCAATGTAAAATGGGTTTTCCAGGAATTCAAACATTTACATGAAGTGCTGGGTAAATTAAAAGTATTATAAAAGAGATATAACTATACCATGTACATCCACCATCCTATTCACTATTCGACTAAAGATGCATTCTTTGTTTAAAATTCATTATTGGTTATTGGATTCAATGAATCAGTGATGGAAAATGTCCGCAATAATCTCTTAAACAGCATAAAGAAGCATGTAATCACAAATTTTAATTTTCGAACAGATAAAATTGAGGCACATTATGTTATGTGTCCAAAATAGGCCACAACATAATACAGTACTAAACAGTAAAAATATATCTGGTACATTTGGTTAAATATAGGTTGTTAGATTTACAGCGCTGTTGTAGAAAATATGTTTACTGAAGGTTGTCTCTATTTTGACACATAATTTGTATGAAGGAACTAAATTGTATTTTATGCCTGTGATATCCCCACGGTGAGCCAGGTGAGCGCACATAAAAACACAAGGCACAACATGTGTGAATTTATGTGATGTGCCGTATTGCAATGAAAAATATTGATCTAATCAAATTGTAATAAGATGACAAACATATTCTCTCGGCATTATTATTAAGAAAAAAAAACCTTAACAAATTTGTACAATTTAAATAAGTTTATAAAACAATAAAGTACTCCCAACAACTGTTAATAACATGTATCAGCAAGTTTCTATTATCAGCCATCCCGGCACATTAAGTGTAGCGCTGAATAAAAATGTTACAAAAGAATATTTATTTGAATTTATTAATACATATTTCGTTTTATGTGTGATATAGGGCCAAAGACGAGTATGAAATGCCATGTTACCTTACTTTTTTGCCTTAATCATGTTTTAAAACCAATCTCGAGTGTATTTTGAGCTTTTCAAGAAGATAATCAACTCTTAGGGTAATTTACAAAAAAATAGGGTAATTTCATCACACGTTTAGGGTAAAATTTCATCTACCTGGTGGCAACACTGAACCGGAGGCAGTTTTTATTACCATAGACTAACTATAGTACTGTAGTTAGTCTATGTTATTACTCGCTAAATTCAATTCACTCATGATGCTAACAAAGAAAACATCTCATTGTAACACGTATTTCATAATGAAATGTGTAATATTTACGAATTCCATTATACAATAAACAGTAGGTACATAAATATACACATTTTATACAACTACTACCTTGAAAAACAAACATTTTATACCAAATGATTTACTTACACGCACTACTCAAAGCTAAACCGATGCCTAAGGTAGAACGCAAAGGTTTCAGAAAAGAAGAATATTGATGAAGACTGCAGGGCCGGTGCTGCGGTGTGTGCCACTAGGGCAGCCTAAGGCAATAGGCCGGTGCTGTGGTGCGTTACCTAAGGGATGCTCGGCCCTAGGCCGGTGCTGCGGTGTGTGCTCTTAGGGCAGCCAAGGGCAATAGGTCGGTGCTGTGGTGCGTTACCTTAGGGATGCTCGGTCCAAGCCCCTAGGCCGGTCCTGCGGTGTGTTCCCCTCGGGCAGCCAAAGAAAATAGGCCGGTGATGTGGTGCGTTAACTTAGGGATGGTCGGCCCAAGTCCCTAAGGTGGTGCTGCGCTGTATTCTCTATGGCGGACTAAGGCAATATGCCTGTCCTGTGGTGCTTTACCCTAGGGGATGCTCAGCCCTGGCCGGTGCCTTTACCTTACAGATAAGTTGTGTTTGTCGGATTTTAGGAGCTCAGTGACTCTCTAATTTTATGTATCGATCGGCAATTGTTTATCTTATAACATTTTGGATGCAGTAAGTTACTTGACACACAAAAAGGACGTATCATTCTATGGTGACTTGCTTCCTTACCGTCCTACTACCGGGGCTCACTATCTTGGCCTACACATTCCATGATGATAGTACTGTTAAAACTATTCGTAGTGAGCCGTTATAGGGGAGGCTCCATGTTGTAGAGCATCGCCCAGTAGGTAAGACGTGTTGGTGGAAATAATGTTTTTGCAAATATTGAAAAAAGAGTACAGTGACAGACAGCGTCACACTATTACCCATTAATTAAACATTTTCTGAGTCCAAGGGGGGGGCGCGCGCCCCCCGCACCCCCTGGCTGGATCCGCCACTGTAGGGAAGATGCTAATACCCTAGGTCTCATGGTAAGACTTAAGCCCGAGACCATGATAACTTTTCATTTTGAGGTCCCCTGATGCCAAAAACACCATTCGTTCAAATATATATATGTAATATATTATGTGTCCGTAAACACGATAACTCTTATAAAAATGTCCGATCTTAATGAAATTTGGTACAAATGTGTAAAGTACCATTTATTTGAACGAGTTCGAAAACCAGTCGAATCGCACTATCCAAAGGGGGGCTTTGGAGGGTTTTGTACCCAAGGTTTTGTACCCCCAAGGTTTTTTGGGGTTTCCACATGTAATTTTTATTTAAATCAAATTTTAATTTTACAATTGAATTCCTGAGATATTGAAAGTGCAAAACACAGTACGTTGTCTAATGTTATTCTTATTGAGAAAAAGACAAATTTTGTATCTCGATTATATCCCACATGAAAAACCTTTGTCAGATTTGATCAAAAAATATCAGAACCTGAACAAGGCTTGTTCAAACTTGATCACGGACATATATATATATATATATATATATATATATATATATATATATATATATATATAGTTTTCTAAGCCCCGTGATTGTGGCCCAGGCGGATACTTTTTACCTGTGATTGTGGCCCACGTGGGCCACAATTGAGGGCCACATTCGGTGTAGCAAAATACCACCAAATGTGGCCCAAGATCGCGCTGTTGCCATGTTGTTCAGTTTTAGTAGTGTGGCGAATTGTTTTGGTGTGGAGTGTGTGTTAATAGTGCTCTCCCCACTTGCAGCCACCATTAGCCCAGTCAATAAAGGTTTCGTGTCGCAACTAATTTGGAGAAAGCTGAATTTCAGCAGGATGTTAATATACTAAAAAAACACAAAGTTCCATCCTCCCCCTCTTGCTTCCCCCCCCCGCACACCATAACCTTACAAGAGCAGTACCCTGGTTAAATGCTTACAGATAAAAAACTAATGAAGTTACTGTCACCTTATTTTAATTATTCTACCCTTAACGATGTTCTAAGCAAATTATGTTATATCCTCTTTTTATGTAGACAGCTTAATTTCACCGTAATACTTCAATATATACAAAAACCTGCCACTGCGAAAAACACAAAGTAGCTTCAAATAATTGTATATTTTTATCCTTGGAACATGGGATGAAATTTTGTCAACAAAACTTATATATAATTTAATCAGTTTTGAAATGATGGGTCTAGTAAAGATATTTGTTAGCATGATGGCTTCATCTTCATAGAGATTGATGAAACAGTAGCGGACATCGCGCTGCCGGACCTCGAGCCGGCCGATGTCACTCGCTGCTGAGGGGCACCGCTGTATGTACTCGTATCCGTAATCTTGAATATTTATTCAGTTTGAATGTATATCAAATAGAGCAACTTTTAATTCTAGTTTTCATTAAAAAAAAAGTTTAAGTAAACTTTTATCGCTTATAAATAATAAAGTTTATTTGTCAAGGCCCTATTGTTTGGTCAACTATCTTAGTTTTGCAGTTAAATAAATAAAATATAATAGTATTTTCAATAACTTACTAATCCCTGCACAAAAAATAAAAATCATGATTTCAATTTTTCTCTTTTTAGTTTTTAGTTTTTTATAAAGGTAATTTTCTAATATTTCGTTGGTTTGGTCCGAAGAATTGTTACAATACTTTCTACTGCAGTGCCCACACATATATGTGCAATCGAACCCAGCTTTACGACAGCTACAGTTTGTAACACACAATGGTTTACAGTTGCAATATATTAGTAGGAAAAGTTCACTTGGAACAGGAGGATTCATCATGGGCTTAGGGATTAATATGTTATTTTATATATACTGCCAACCCCATTCTTCAGCTGGAATTTTACACCCTAACAAGTTTGAATCTGAAGGTTTTGAAGGTGGTAAACCCTCAAAAGATGTTGATGAGCAGTATCTGAAGTTGGTGAAAGTTTGGTTTCGGGAAAAAAGCGACCAGCGAAATAAGCACAAGCATTTTTAATTTAAATGTTTTTGTCCTTTTGATATTTTATAAATAATACTAGCTGTTTCCGGCGCGTTGCTCAGTGAGCTGTATACAATCTGGAGGGACTACTGCCTTGCAGTTTCTGACAAAAAGTGTGCCATATTTGAAAAGCAGCTGGAAGCACAATATCTCCCCTCTACAGTAACAAAATAATAAAACGAACACCATATACTAAGGTACCACTATCGTTTTGTAATGTTTTGGTATATAGAGGAGAAAATTCTGCCGATGGCACGACAATCCAAGCAGCAGTAGTCTCTCCAGTTTTTCATAGAGCTCATTGGCGTTGCTACTCCTAAGGACTGTGTTTAAAAATCTTCATTCATAATATTTAGATTACAGCTTGCTACCTAAATGAATAAACAAATGTTTACAATAATTTAAATTAGTCATCTTTGAAAATCTTAACATATCTTTCCTCCGTTAGAATAATATGGTAACTTTGAAGTCCAGTGGGGGAGAGGTAAGGTAAGGTAAGGGAATTTTGGCCGCTTATTTCGTGCATACCATGGTTGAATTACCTCGGACGGGGGGTGGGCGGGACTCAAGGTAGTTTGGCCGCTTATTTCGTGCATTCCGTGATGGTCGCTTTTTTCCGATATTTGGAAGTTTTTCTAAAAACAAATTTGACAAGAGACATTTTTGTGGTTAATTGGTTAAACTTAAAGTATCATTGAGTTTCATTAGGTTTCATTGAGGGTTTTGAGCTTTGATAAGTTGTACATGCTCAGAATAAACTGTTAAGTGTTACACTCACTGACCCATAGCAGATTAGGTGGATGAATAAAAGATATTGTGTGGTTGAATTTGTTTTCCTTAACGATATAACATCTGAAAAGTCGTCCATAACAATGCCAGCTACGTCACTTGTTTTTCGCTTTACATACAGTGGAAAATGTATATAGTTTACGAATTTATTCTGCAACCTTAAACGATCCGTCAATTAATCTAGGTACTTCTAAGGTGATGGAGACATGGGACGATGGAGTGATACATGCGATTCCTCCCAAATCATGAAATGTATTTAAGCCCCGTCTAATTATTTTACGTTAATGATAGCGTTGATGGAAACATACTGTGTAAAGGAATTATTTTGTATGACTGGGGGGCCCAGCGTAATTACCTTATGTATCTGTCACTTTCATAGTATGAAGACCATTGATTATACAACGCATCGCAGAAAGTTCCTTCAGCCAGATGTTGTGACCCATACATTCTATTCCAATAAAGAGACAAAGAAGTTTGTATTGACGAATAGGACGACCTTGGTCTTACAGCTGAAATTATTGTATGGTTGATTACAGGATGTTTTCTATATATGTCAGCGGACAAATTTCCAGCTCTTTCTTTAGTCACTGAACTCGTAAATATTGCCAATGTGTCAGGGATAAAATCATTTGATACAGTATACTCAGTTCATTTTCACTTGAGTATTTTCCACAGTTGTAATTAATTTTTTTAATGTATTCCCTAACGATTTCAGCTGCTGTTTTAACAATTCTTTTACGTTCTTCTCAGTACTTGTTTCTCTGGTTTTATGCCATGAATGCAATACCTTGTGAGTTAATTTATTGAATAAATTTTCTTTTGATTTAAATTAAATTTCGTCCAAAAGTCAACAAAAAACTGTGATAATGTTCCTCGGGCTCCAATGAACAAACCAAAAACTTCAAAACTTTCTATGTCATAATAATCTTAAAAATATATCGTCTTTGGTAAATAAATACCTTTGTTGGCTAGCTTTGATTTGTTTCAAACCGGACTGTTGGATCGATGACAAATCCTTTATTTCTTCTTCTGTTTATGGCAATTATGTCCATCCTTCTGGTTGAATCATTTTCTGCTATGCCATTTACTTCTTCACAAACTTAAAAACCTTTTTTAGTTCTTCTGCAATCAATGATCTTATTTTGTGGTGACGGGCATTCCTCATGAGCTCTCCAAAATTGCACTGTCCAAGGACATGGGGCAAAATTTCAATAATGTAATTCTTGGTAGGAGGACATCGTCTACACCGGTGCCCGTCCCGGCCGTCCCTAGACCTGCATTGGATGCCTCGCACAGGAGCCACATCACCAACCGTATTCACGTAATCTTTGTACTCAATCTCCGTTAATGAATCCATTTGACTTAATAATTTATCGGTTTTCTGGCAATTAACAATATAAAATAAAATAAAACAATATCAAATCACGGCACGGCAACGAAACATTTGGTAGGGAGCACATAAGCCCTTGCAACATGGTATTTAACATTTCAATTTAAACAACTTTGACTGTTATTAGTTAAACTGGACAGATTGAACACGCATTTGCTAGGAGGGTAGTTAATATTTCAGAATAAAACCACGACCTTTGCCTAACCCTGTTCCAAAACTGCTTTAGGGCCCTCAAAATGTTGGTATTATCAAATTTGTGGGTAAATAAATAAGTTCTAATTAGGCCTCATCCTCGGGAAAAAATAGTTATGTATAAAAAGTTGTTCGATAAAAACAACATTGGGTTAGGTTTAAAATGTTTAAATAAAAAAGAATCTTAACAGCTGTTCAAAAACAACCACTGAATTTTAAAAATAACATCCACTTCGTAAAAATTCAGTATGTGATTTTTGAACCAATGTATACATAAATTTAATGTATATATTATTAGGTTAGATATATATTTCTTCAAACATTACAAATTAAAATAGAATAATTGAATGTAAAGCGGAAATGTCCAAAATAAAACGAAACGAGCAAATGAACAAAGTAAATATGCTCGCCGTGGAGAGGAACCTTGAAGATAGGCATTCGTAAAAAAACTGCCTGGCTTTTAAAGGAAAGCTTCGTCCCCCAAGTGCTGACAAAGTGCTTTACGAAATATACCTAACATTTAAAATATAATACTGCATTATGATCGTAAGCGAAACCGTGACGGGCTATTAGTAAAATGATATTATTAGTGAACATTGACAGTATTCAACAAGCACTGTAGAGAGGGCAATAAAAACAAGCATCAATGTGCAGTCCGCCTCACGTAGCGTCAGAGTACGCAATACGCAGCACTGCTAGGCCCGGCGCGGCGGTGCTGTGTCCACATATATCTTTACTAGACCCATCATTTTAAAGCTGATTCAATTATCTATAAGTTTTGTTGAAAACATCTCATCCCATGATGCAAGGATAAACATGTACAATTAGTTGAAGTTACTTTTTGTTTTTCGCAGTTTGTATAGATTAAAGTATTACGGGTAAATTAAGCTCTCTACATAAAAAGTGCATGTAAGATAATTTTCTTAGAATATTGTTAGGCATAAAATAATGAGAAAATCACGTCCGTAACTTCATTAGATTTTGAGCTGTGGGCATTTAACCAGATTACTGCTCTTGTAAGGTTGGGGTGCGGGTGGGGAGAAAGCAAGAGGGGTGGGGGTCGGGACTTTTTGTTTTTATGTTTATATTTTGTATACTAACATCCTGCAAAAAATCAGCTTTCTCCTAATTAGTTGTGGCAAAGCGTATTTGATTACCTTTATTGACTGGGTTACAGAATAGCAAGGCGAGAACAATGTTTCAGCTGATACCTGGTAACTCAAGTGTCAATTTATACTGTTCTTACTTTACAAGGCAAGGAAACCCTTAATGTGGCCATCAATTGTGTCGTCATTATGTTCCTGATTTATAACCTTCAACAGATTTGTGCAATAATAACTATTGTTGTAATGGCTATTATTGAAGTAAAATTTTTACGCCTAAAGGGCAGGCCAATGTTATCAGTGGCTGAAACATTGAAACTAGCTCTGAACAAGTTATTTTCAGTCTGGGTAAGTTAGGTAGCTCTTATAGGTTATACTTTGAGAACAACGATTCATATTTCTTAAATGCTGCTTATCAAATCATCTGTAGGTCTGTGTGTAATCGTGGCCTACCGGAGGAAACTGTAAAACAGCCCACACTTGTCAATTGGCCATACAGCAAGAACCAAAAGATACTTAATCAGATATAGTCCCATCTCTCATTGAAACATCTTCATTCAGGGGTTTCACACAATTTATATCGTAATACTACACCTCCCTTCATGCTACAATTATACAGGGTGTTAAAAACCCTGTATACATCAAATTTAGTAAAAAACACAAACAGACGGACTGACGCTAAACGGAGCGGAATTTAAAAAAATGTCAATCAATATTTCTTGCTTAATTTTGAGTTTAGAATCTGAAAATATACAGCCAGTGCACTTTTTTGTAACACCCTGTATAGTAAACAATTGATTTTGTATAATATTTTTATGTATTTAAAATTATACATACAACAATTATACATTTAATAATTTTTTTAATTATTTACCATATTATTTAAATGTTTACCCTGCAAAATGAAATAAATCATTTTGGCCTTAAATGTTCAGTTCAGTAAAATCAGACCAGCTAGTTTCTAGCCTTGGAGGATGGTAGTTTGGTTATAAGAAGAAAAATAAATCTGGCAACACCGCAATTGGGCTACAATTGGTGGATTTTGTAACTTGGGCCACAATCGAATGTAAAATGATACCCGTGTGGGCCACAATAGGGGGGTTTAGATACCTTAGTATAAATGGGCCACAATTGAATGTGAATTAGCGCCCTTTATAGTAGCTAAACCACTGGATATATATACATTTGAAAATAAAATATTGTTACGAAAACCAATTTGGAGTGTGTACACAAAATTTCATAAGCACTGATTGTCTAGTTAGGAAAATATATCGGTTTTTAGAGTGGGCCACAAACGATGGTTATTTGTCACCCGGGCCACAATCAAGGGATCTAGGTGAATATATATATATATATATAATATCTCAGGAATTCAATTGTAAAATTAAAATTTGATTTAAATAAAAATTACATGTGGAAACCCCAAAAAACCTTGGGGGTACAAAACCTTGGGTACAAAACCCCCCAAAGCCCCCCTTTGGATAGTGCGATTCGACTGGTTTTCGAACTCGTTCAAATAAATGGTACTTTACACATTTGTACCAAATTTCATTAAGATCGGACATTTATATATATATATATATATATATATATATATATATGTATATTATATATATTATATAAATATATATTTATTATATATAAATATATATATTTATTATATATATATGTCCGTAAGCACTATAACTCTCATAAAAAAGGTCCGCCATTAATTAAATTTGGTACAAAGGTGAAAAGTAAGATTTATTTGAACGAGTTCAAAAACTAGACGAATCACACCATCTGAAGGTTTTTTTGGGGGGTTTGTAGCCCAAAAATGATTGGTTTGGGGTGTTTACATCTAACTTTTATTTAAATCAAATTTTAGTTTTTACCATTTAATCCAGCTAAAAAAACAAACAATTTGGTATTGATCATTGCTCTACACCAGTTGATTACTGAGATATTGAAAGCGCTAAACACAGTACGTCTTCTAATGTTATTCTTATGGAGGAAAAGACGAATTTTATATCTTGCTTATTTATGAACATAAACTGACGAAACTTGGAATATGGCTTCATGTAGTTGTGGTTTATTGTTGGTTACTTAACAAACAATTTATAGCCCATGGTCCCCGTAGCAGCAAACCTGGGTACTCGGTCCCCATGTCATTCTTATGGAGAGTAATTAAAATGTTATATTATGCTTATTTATGAATGCATATAGATGAAACTTGGTATGCGAGTTCATCTAGATGAGTTCTGTTGTTATTTGCATAAAAACCTATATTTTGTGTCCCTCGTTGAAGCAAATCTGCGTACTCATCCCCGATGTCATTCTAATAGAGAATAATTAATATTTTAAATATCTCTTATTTTGAATATATTTCTTATGAATCCTGGTAAGTGGCTTAATGTGTTATTAAGAAAAAATATTCATTGGAAATTCGCTGAGTATGCAAGTTTGCTGCGACGGGGGTATTTGATTTATCCTGGGGATGAGACCTGACTAGAACTTATTTTTTATACCAGAAATTAGTTATTTCCAACATTTGGAGGAAATTGGTCGAGCCGTTTTAGAGATCAGAGTTGTAAGCACACACCATAGCACGGACGCAAGCAAGCAAACCTTACTCATATTAGAGTATAGGATAGGATATTTTTTAAATTTAGGAATAATTCAATATCGTACCCATTCAGCTTCCAAATCTAGGGAGAAGGGGATTGAATGTGTTGGACGGAGGAAGGAGTAGTTAACCACCACTCGAGTTTTATGTTTGTAACCCTGTCACAGAAAACTGTAAAACTAGTGTTTTATAGTTGGCTGTGCCCCTGTTCATGAAAGTTAGAAATATATTTATTTTAAGTTAAACAAAAGAACCGGTGTGTGTTTACCATAACATCATGATATGTGGTACCATGAAATAAAATAAAATGGTAGTATAAATGTGCAAAAAGAATGGAGACATTTGTGTTTAAAAATTTGTTTAGTATAACATTTTAATTCCGCTAAGTGATATGTATTTGGAATTACGTAAATAATTGGCATGATTATTCAAAGTAAATGTAATAACAAAAGTGGAACTTGATGGGTTGTAAATGAAAATAGTGAAATACAGTAAAGACATTTATTACTTTTTTGTGGATTTGAGTGAAAAACTGAACATAATTTCTTGTTTAACTGTTCTTGTAAAAAATAAATTGGCCAAATTATTCGGGGATGGTCACGATGGCAGCAGAGAGTGCATATCCAGAAGAAGCAGGTTAAAAATCAGTGGCAGGGGCAGCGCTGACCAGCTTGGAGGTGGGGAGACTCGCGAAGGCTGGCAGAGAATGAGACAGCGAGGGCAGAAGTGTAGGCAGGAGCGTAAGCAGCAACAGGAGAAGCTGCGGTGTTGACAAACTTAGCAGCGGAATATGGCGGACTCGCATAAACGGCGGGGGAGGAGGCCAAGGGAACGTAACCTGCGGGAGCGTAGGCGGGAGCATAAGCATGGGAGCTGGAAATGGGGGAGCTTTCTGAGTCCACAAGCTGAGTAGTAAATGTGGGGATGTTAATGGAAACGGTTGGGGTAGAGAAGGCAGACGCGGAAGCATCAGACTGCGTCAGTAGCGGCAGCAAACTTAGCAGCCGGGTATAGTCGGAGGTGATGGATGCGAGGGCTGCGGCGGGGGTTGGGGCGGCGTCAATGATTTTTCCAGGAGCGTGGGTAGACACGCTGACTGTAACGTATGGAGAGGAAAATGCAGAAGGATCGTAGAATTCAGCGGGGGCAGCAGCAACAGCAAATCTGGCAGCAGGGCTTGCGGCGGGGTTGGCAGAAGTGGGTATAAACCTGCTAGCGGAATGGGCGGGCTCAGTCATAGAGGAGGTGGGGTCGGGGAAGGCAGAGGGTGCAAAAGCAGCAGCAAATCAGGCAGCCTGACAGGCGGAGATGGGATAGGTGGCAGTAGGAGCTGCGTCGATGACCTTGCCGGCAGTGTAGACGGGCACTCTAACGGTAAAGGCGGGAGCGGCGAATGAAGAAGAAGCGAAAGCATACGCAGGGTCAGGGGCGGGCTCGCTGACGACGGAGGGGGCAAATGCTCCAGAGAGAGCTGCTCGTGCCGCAGACGAGGGGACAAAAGCTGCAGGATTGTCTCCTAGGACATCCGTGAGGGCAGCGATGTTAATAATACTACTGGATTGGCAGCTGCAGTTTCAAGTGCCGGACCGACCGCCAGTGGTTGCGTTTTTCAATTTGAAGGCGCGGAGGTGGCAGAAGCATCCAGCCGCGCTTTACTATAACATTGACACGGCGTCTTTTCGTCCCCTTTAAGCGTGTAAATTTGCTTTGAAGACATAACACATAAGGAATTATCATTCTGAAGGTGTAATTGTTGAATAAAAATCAATTTCGTTACATTAATTACAATTGTGAACATTTATTAAGGTTATTGATTCAACTTGTTATGTATAATGTGCTGTGTACCCTTTTAAACGGTTGCGTTATGTTCGCCTTATTTGAATATCTTTAAAGACTAAAACTTTTTACTATTTTTAATGAAAGACAAATTAAAACAACAATATTATTAAAACAAATAGTTAGGTATTGTTTAATTCATAAAATTTTTCAAAACATAATACTGTACATGAAAGAAATGAAATATTTTGAAAAAAAAACGATTTTCTTAGCTACTGTCCGGTATCTAACTTGTTTTTATTATAGGCTACAAGTTCATTTTTATCTTATCATACGAAAAATAAACTGTTTTATAAAACAGGGTTCCTATCATCTTACCTAATCTTAACTCGTGGCCGGAGTCAGAAAATTCCAAGTTTGAAATATGTTTTCTGAACAGGGTTCCTCAAAAATGCATTCAAGCATACAATAATAAATCTGACAATAATTTTGTGGAGTATTGGAATGTTTAAGCTTATATTGGTACGAATTCTATGACCACACATTACCTGGTATTCTCAAACTAAGGCCGAGTTCTTTCAAAAATATTCTTCCATTCACTGGAGCAATATTTTAAAAACTAAATCGGGACTTTAGAGTTAAACATTTTTACGTTAATCTGCAGTGTAAAAACTTTAAAATGACGCATCGAGTGTCCAAATCGTAGTTGAGAAACAACGACGTAGTGGATCGAAACAGAAATTCCTTAGCGAATTAATATACACGATGTCTCGAAAGTCGATGACCAACTTCGCAGGCTTGTTATATGGATTATTTCCAACAAAAGATTAAATATCTTTTGTTTCATATTCTTCATAGTTTACGATATATTGACGTTTTTAGCGAATTTCCCTTGTAGGAAAGAAGCTATTACCGTAGGTGGCATGGTAAGACTTAAGCCCGAAACCATGACAACTTTTTTTTCTGGGGTCCCCAGATGCCAAAAACACTATTTGTTCAAATTTATATATATATACATATATATATATATATATACGGATGTTATATATATATATATATATAAAACGGACATATATATATATATATATATAGGTATAATTGCGGGCCGATTTTTGATATTTGTATTGAAACTTACCTACTCGTGCTGATATTTGTTTAGATGTTGATATATCAACAAAACAGCCCTAGGTATCATCTTAACAGTTGCATACTCCCTTGGAAATCTACATAAACTACAGTGTTAGTGTTGATACATAACCAACAACTAATATGGCGGCTTTATTGTTTAAATACGGTCCATCATATTAGAGATGGGAAATACCGTTACTTTGCAATAATATTCAGGAACGTTCCTTAGCTTTGTGGTAATACACTCGTTACACCCGTGATAACTTTATTTAAATATTTCTCGCCGTAATAGTAAGCGCAGACAGACTAGTACTATTATTCTGTGATGATCGCTGTTAATAGGAAGACACCAAGACACTCATCTCAACTTCTCAGCTGGATAGTTATTTCACTCGCTCGTTCAAGCAGTTCAGAAGACGTTAAACAAATAATAGGGTATTTTCAGTAACCTATTACCAAGGTAATAGGTTGTGGCAAAAGGCTGCTAGCAGATACTAGCTCTTACTTCACTAACTGGTTGGTGAGGTTGGGCAGAGGTCGGGTTAAGCAGTTGATTGCTCTGATAACTGGACATGGCCATTTCAGGAAACATCTCCACACTCTCGGACTCAGAAATGAAAGTCAGGTGTGTAGGCTCTGCAATCAGTCTGAAGAGACTGCCAAGCACATCATACTGGACTGCGAGAGACCCGGGGCAAGGAGAAGGGCTCTGTTTGGTTGTAAGCAACCAGGTGATGAAAGGGACGCTAGTATTGGTAAAAAACTCCTGGATCTCGTAAAGGGTACGGGCATTGGTTTGCCATACTAACGTACTAGGGACACACAATAAGCTTCGGTTGACGTGTGAGGATCTTTGAATCTTTGGATCTCTGAATCCGTCCCTTTAACAACACATAAACATAAACACATAAGGTAATAGGTGACACTTCAGTAATAGTGTTATTTATCCTATTACGTTAAATAACGCCCATCTCTGCATCATATATTGCAATTCAAACACTGTAAGAACATAGAAGGACCGATTTTTAATTATTCATATTCATATATATGAATTAGTTTTTGTAATACTGTCAATTCTCCCAGAACATATCTCAAAAAAATCTGTGCTACTTTTATCTGCCTGTGCCTTAGTTAACTTGGAAGTTTTACCGCTTTGAGAAAGTGCGAAGTCTTTGTCATTAAAGGCGGCTATTGTGTTGTCCAATGGCAGTGGCTACGTACACGTCCGACGTGAGCCGATACTGTTCACGTCCGTTCCAAATTATGCACCGTACGTTACTTTTCCTGTGATTTTTAAAACAAATTGAGAGCCAGAATACCTCCTAACCTAACCTAACGTAATCTAACCTATCCTAACCTAACGAAACATAACGTAACGTAACCTAACCCAACATAACCTAAGCGGTAGCGAAGTGAATTTGCCCTTATATTGGACGTGTACGCAGTCACTTCGTTGTCCAATGTCCAGTTGTGCTGTTGTGCAACCAAAACTGTGCAATATTATGGTAAGTAGCAAATAACACTTATTAAACGTTGTAACTAATTACAGTAACCTTAGAAATGTCTTTAAGATTATCGGCAGGAGGCTTGGGTCTCCTTTAGGTACCTAAATTATTGTAGTTTATCATTTGTTAATCTCACTTTCTCTGGAGGTTTGATTTAGTTAAGTGTTTTAGAGAAAACATAACCAAGAAAACAATAATAATAATAAATTTTGCTCCAGGTTTCTTCTATTGTATACTATGACCGTAGCCAAATAAGCTAGACTTTTAAGACTTTTGATAATGCATGTATAATGGCAATGGCAAATACGATTTTTGATTCTTTTAACTTACCACCTTTTGTTAATTCTTAGCCAAACAAAAGTTTGAAGTTCTTCTAGTTCAACATTGATACCTATTGATGTGTTAAGGTCTACAAACGACATACCGGTACTAGGTGTATATTTTTGAATCTCATTTTACACAAGAGCAAGTAAGCTTGCCATTTAATAAATCAAGTAGATAGCAATATCCAAGTCTTAACCTTAACCTTAGCGGCAGAAGTAAATATAACCTCTGAGAGCACATATTCATTTCAGTTTTCATTCGTTGCAGAAGCATTTCTGGATTTTAAAGTTCCTTCTGAACTTCCCGAAGGTTTAATTAATGTTTCCATTCTCATTCAGAGCCCTTGGGCCATAAAACAAAGTCGTTTCAAATGTTTAAAGATTTGGCTATCAAGGCATCTTTGCCGGCAAACAACTTTGGTTTATGACCCCGCAGCTAATTTATTTTGTTATACGGGTATTACAGTTGTATGCATTCCTAATTACATTTCCCTACCTTAGGAGACCGCTAAACATTTAATTAAGTTTTCTGCAATACTCTGAAAGTTATCATTCATTCAGTGTTCTCAATTATGTTTTGTACGGTTTTGTAGGCTAAGTTCAAATAGGGTGGGTTTGAAGCTGGGGTTTTGGTAAATTATGTTTCCTGTCAATGTCCCTCAACTATGGGTAAACTGCCTTACCCCACTTTTAACTTATATTTTCTTGGCGTAGAATGTGTTTTAGGCTAGTTTTTGCTTTCTTGCATAGGGGATTCCTGGGCTTAGTCCCAAAGGAGATGATTTAAATGAACTGTGGCTTATTATTTAGTTGCAGGGGCCTAAGCTCCTGCTTTTCAGAAAGTTTGGACCAATTTTGTCAATAAACTGAGCCCACAGATCATTTTTCACAAAACTTTGGCCAATTTTGGTTTCCGGTTTAGGTGTAGTTGGCCTATATTTTGGTGAATAATTTTCCTTATGCATATTACAATTTAAATGTTCTGGTATCTACTTTTAGCTCAGATGTGCCCCCTTGTTTTAAAATGCTTCTTATTAATTTTGGATAACAAATGTTGTAGTAAAATGACTAGGAACCTTGTGAATTTAGATAACTGAAAGATTCATCCAGCAATACATCTTAATTATTTTATAATTTGTTGATTAGATATTTTCCTACCAAGCTGTTTATTTTATCTAGTCTACTTAATTAGTTCACAACCATTTTCATTAAGCTTCAGTCTTAAAAATATTAATATACATTTTTTCCTGTTATAAATATTTTTTAATTATTTTCAGTATTTTAAATTTATGTTAAGCACTGGGCAAATGAACTCTGGATGGGTATATCTGCAAATTAAAGTGAACTTGGGCATAATTAAAGCTATTCCAAAACAACACATGAACTTAAAACTTTTGAGCTACTGTGAATAAATCATTACATAGAAATTAGGAATTGGTGTTACATTACAGGGTCCAGGAATGTGACGCCTTCTTCTTCGTCTTCCGCCTACCCATGCAATCCAGGCCAGCCCTCTACACCGTGCCGCGGCGGATTACAACTCCTGTTGATGATGAACTGTGATATTAGCGTAAGTCTTGTGATTCAGCTGCCCAATATTTGTTGCTCATAGACTGTTTAGAGTTTATTTTTGTTATTTATTTTTAAGTTTAAAGAAGGACTAAACGATTACTTTCCAGTACCGATTATATCCGATACTAGTACGGACTAGTACCGAGTACCGACTACTTTGTATTCGCGATTACTTTTGTTCTCACAATTCCTACATGTTGTGCCGTGTAACGTCACCCTCATACATATTCCTCTTTTGCCAACCCGGTAACTGGCTCGCTTCAGCAGATGGCTGGTCCGGAAGTGGGGTGACGTCACCTTTGTTGCCTCCTTCCGCCAGCAAGAGGGTAAGCGTCGGGCTTAGACGTCGCTGTCCGGTACGAGACACACCCCCTTTTGGTCAACCTAGCAGATCGCTACAATTTCGTCCGGAAGCATCGCCTTGACGATGTCTAGATAAGTAGTAGCATTAAGGGAAGGAAAGCTAGGTTGGGTCAGGCAATGTAGAATTAATATAAGTAGGAAATAATAGTTTCAGTAATTTCGCGGCAGTCTATTAAATTGATTAAAATTAAAAATTTGTGATTCTTGCATTAAACAACCGCGACTTATTTCACAATCCGCAAATTTCCGTCACATATAAACCTACATTCCTACATTAAAAGTGAGCTTGTGAGGGGGTACAGTTTCATAAGCGGCCACCAACTAATCGGATGCAATATATCGATCTTAAACATTCGTTATATCGAATCGGAACACTCGATATTTTGAATCACATTTTAACAGTACATATAGAAAATTATTTACTCGATATTTATATTAATGCTATAATCTAAAATCAACAAATTGTATATCGTCAATAATAATATGCAATGCCAGTTACAAATATATTTTAATGAAACATTTATCAAATAACAAACAAACGAAAACTACACTTAAACAAATAAATAAATTCTAAAGAAACGTACAACTCAGCTAAACCTTAAGTTATCTTTGCCTGGGTAAACTTTATGGGCTGCTTTCTTGGATTGAATAAACTAAGTTAATATAAGTTAGGCCTAAGCAAATATACCTAAGTTTTTGCTTGGTTATGCGTTTCTTTATTATTTGTTGTATTTTTATATTTTAGTTTTCATTTGTTTGTTACTTGTTAAATGTTTCATTAAAAAACTAAACCTAATTAAATGCCTTCTGAAACCACTGAAACTGTTGCAAGACACTGGACATTCCTAAGCGACTACTTAAGGGGAGGGAAGCTAGGGCGAGTCAGGCAATGTAGAATTAATATAAGTAAGAAATAATAGTTTCAGTAATTTCGCGGCAGTCTATTAAATTGATTAAAATTAAAAATTTGTGATTCTTGCATTTAAAAAACGTGACTTATTTCACAATCTGCAAATTTCCGTCACATATAAACCTACATTCCCACATTAAAAGTGAGCTTGTGAGGGGGTACAGTTTCATAAGCGGCCACCAACTAATCGGATGCAATATATCGATCTTAAACATTCATTATATCGAATCGGAACACTCGATATTTTGAATCACATTTTAACAGTACCTACATATAGAAAATTATTTACTCCATATTTATATTAATGCTATAATCTAAAATCAACAAATTGTATATCGTCAATAATAATATGCAATGCCAGTTACAAATATATTTTAATGAAACATTTATCAAATAACAAACAAACGAAAACTACACTTAAACAAATAAATAAATTCTAAAGAAACGTACAACTCAGCTAAAACTTAAGTTGTCTTTGCCTGGGTAAACTTTATGGGCTGCTTTCTTGGATTGAATAAACTAAGTTAATATAAGTTAGGCCTAAGCAAATATACCTAAGTTTTTGCTTGGTTATGCGTTTCTTTATTATTTGTTGTATTTTTAAATTTTAGTTTTCATTTGTTTGTTACTTGTTAAATGTTTCATTAAAAAACTAAACCTAATTAAATGCCTTCTGAAACCACTGAAACTGTTGCAAGACACTGGACATTCCTAAGCGACTACTTAAGGGGATGGAAGCTAGGGCGAGTCAGTCAATGTAAAATTAATATAAGTAAGAAATAATAGTTTCAGTAATTTCGCGGCAGTCTATTAAATTGATTAAAATTAAAAATTTGTGATTCTTGCATTAAAAAACCATGACTTATTTCACAATCTGCAAATTTCCGTCACATATAAACCTACATTCCCACATTAAAAGTGAGCTTGTGAGGGGGTACAGTTTCATAAGCGGCCACCAACTAATCGGATGCAATATATCGATCTTAAACATTCATTATATCGAATCGGAACACTCGATATTTTGAATCACATTTTAACAGTACCTACATATAGAAAATTATTTACTCCATATTTATATTAATGCTATAATCTAAAATCAACAAATTCTATATCGTCAATAATAATATGCAATGCCAGTTACAAATATATTTTAATGAAACATTTATCAAATAACAAACAAACGAAAACTACACTTAAACAAATAAATAAATTCTAAAGAAACGTACAACTCAGCTAAACCTTAAGTTATCTTTGCCTGGGTAAACTTTATGGGCTGCTTTCTTGGATTGAATAAACTAAGTTAATATAAGTTAGGCCTAAGCAAATATACCTAAGTTTTTGCTTGGTTATGCGTTTCTTTATTATTTGTTGTATTTTTATATTTTAGTTTTCATTTGTTTGTTACTTGTTAAATGTTTCATTAAAAAACTAAACCTAATTAAATGCCTTCTGAAACCACTGAAACTGTTGCAAGACACTGGACATTCCTAAGCGACTACTTAAGGGGAGGGAAGCTAGGGCGAGTCAGGCAATGTAGAATTAATATAAGTAAGAAATAATAGTTTCAGTAATTTCGCGGCAGTCTATTAAATTGATTAAAATTAAAAATTTGTGATTCTTGCATTTAAAAAACGTGACTTATTTCACAATCTGCAAATTTCCGTCACATATAAATCTACATTCCCACATTAAAAGTGAGCTTGTGAGGGGGTACAGTTTCATAAGCGGCCACCAACTAATCGGATGCAATATATCGATCTTAAACATTCATTATATCGAATCGGAACACTCGATATTTTGAATCACATTTTAACAGTACCTACATATAGAAAATTATTTACTCCATATTTATATTAATGCTATAATCTAAAATCAACAAATTGTATATCGTCAATAATAATATGCAATGCCAGTTACAAATATATTTTAATGAAACATTTATCAAATAACAAACAAACGAAAACTACACTTAAACAAATAAATAAATTCTAAAGAAACGTACAACTCAGCTAAAACTTAAGTTGTCTTTGCCTGGGTAAACTTTATGGGCTGCTTTCTTGGATTGAATAAACTAAGTTAATATAAGTTAGGCCTAAGCAAATATACCTAAGTTTTTGCTTGGTTATGCGTTTCGGTACTTTGGTATTATACGGATGCCACTATTTTTGGAGGTTAATTTTTACCGGATACAAAGGATAACTACATAATTCGAAAAAACGTACTTTTATTGAATTCCTGTGAAAATGTTACATCATTCTGATGAGCGGTCTTTGTGTTGTGCCTCCCAAAAGGCAGTGATGTCCGCTAGGATCGTGTTGAATGCGTCGCCGCCGCTAGCAGTCACACCCGATCGCCACATGTACTCCGCAAAATATACAGCGCGCTGCGGCAGTTACGTTAGGATGGGTTATCATAAAAATACGTACGGTTTCCTCTTCATTTCGAGGTAAATCCCACACCAAAATAACGTCACTCATTATGAAAACAAGTGTAACGTAGTGCGCGGCAATAAATCACTCATGACACTGACCCAGATACAGGCGGTGACAGGTGATGCGCGCGCTCCGGTCAACGACCTGACCTTGGCCTATTTGGAGGGGGTTTGGCGGCCGGAAGTATGACTCATCAGGTATCATTCGATTTGTAACGAAACAAGGAAAGTCCTACAATCATTTTTATGATAACCCATCCTAACATAACTGCCGCAGCGCGCTGTATAAGGGTGGCATCCGTATAATACCAAAGTACCTGCGTTTCTTTATTATTTGTTGTATTTTTATATTTTAGTTTTCATTTGTTTGTTACTTCTTAAATGTTTCATTAAAAAACTAAACCTAATTAAATGCCTTCTGAAACCACTGAAACTGTTGCAAGACACTGGACATTCCTAAGCGACTACTTAAGGGGAGGGAAGCTAGGGCGAGTCAGGCAATGTAGAATTAATATAAGTAAGAAATAATAGTTTCAGTAATTTCGCGGCAGTCTATTAAATTGATTAAAATTAAAAATTTGTGATTCTTGCATTTAAAAAACGTGACTTATTTCACAATCTGCAAATTTCCGTCACATATAAACCTACATTCCCACATTAAAAGTGAGCTTGTGAGGGGGTACAGTTTCATAAGCGGCCACCAACTAATCGGATGCAATATATCGATCTTAAACATTCATTATATCGAATCGGAACACTCGATATTTTGAATCACATTTTAACAGTACCTACATATAGAAAATTATTTACTCCATATTTATATTAATGCTATAATCTAAAATCAACAAATTGTATATCGTCAATAATAATATGCAATGCCAGTTACAAATATATTTTAATGAAACATTTATCAAATAACAAACAAACGAAAACTACACTTAAACAAATAAATAAATTCTAAAGAAACGTACAACTCAGCTAAAACTTAAGTTGTCTTTGCCTGGGTAAACTTTATGGGCTGCTTTCTTGGATTGAATAAACTAAGTTAATATAAGTTAAGCCTAAGCAAATATACCTAAGTTTTTGCTTGGTTATGCGTTTCGGTACTTTGGTATTATACGGATGCCACTATTTTTGGAGGTTAATTTTTACCGGATACAAAGGATAACTACATAATTCGAAAAAACGTACTTTTATTGAATTCCTGTGAAAATGTTACATCATTCTGATGAGCGGTCTTTGTGTCGTGCCTCCCAAAAGGCAGTGATGTCCGCTAGGATCGTGTTGAATGCGTCGCCGCCACTAGCAGTCACACCCGATCGCCACATGTACTCCGCAAAATATACAGCGCGCTGCGGCAGTTACGTTAGGATGGGTTATCATAAAAATACGTACGGTTTCCTCTTCATTTCGAGGTAAATCCCACACCAAAATAACGTCACTCATTATGAAAACAAGTGTAACGTAGTGCGCGGCAATAAATCACTCATGACACTGACCCAGATACAGGCGGTGACAGGTGATGCGCGCGCTCCGGTCAACGACCTGACCTTGGCCTATTTGGAGGGGGTTTGGCGGCCGGAAGTATGACTCATCAGGTATCATTCGATTTGTAACGAAACAAGGAAAGTCCTACAATCATTTTTATGATAACCCATCCTAACATAACTGCCGCAGCGCGCTGTATAAGGGTGGCATCCGTATAATACCAAAGTACCTGCGTTTCTTTATTATTTGTTGTATTTTTAAATTTTAGTTTTCATTTGTTTGTTACTTGTTAAATGTTTCATTAAAAAACTAAACCTAATTAAATGCCTTCTGAAACCACTGAAACTGTTGCAAGACACTGGACATTCCTAAGCGACTACTTAAGGGGAGGGAAGCTAGGGCGAGTCAGGCAATGTAGAATTAATATAAGTAAGAAATTATAGTTTCAGTAATTTCGCGGCAGTCTATTAAATTGATTAAAATTAAAAATTTGTGATTCTTGCATTAAACAACCGTGACTTATTTCACAATCTGCAAATTTCCGTCACATAAATGAATTTAATTTCAGTTTGAGATGCTGTATTTCATACTCTAAGCTTTTAGTTCTTTGATTGAATTATTGTTGGTACAATATTCTCGATTTTAGTACGCTATGTAGAGTCAGTGTCGTGGTGTCGGTGAGCACTTTTTCGTCTACAACATTTAGAGGTTGTTTGGTCGATATCGAACAGACGATACCACAACGTTTCATGAATCGATTGTTCGTTCATTCTACGGGATGATTTGAGATTGCCGACGGCGAAGTTAAACTTGGAAATGGAAACCACTGTGGAAGTTCTAAGCTGACTCGACTAGGGCCTGTTCGCCCTGTTGAAGTATAAGTGTGGCCATTGGACAATTTGAAATTGAAATACCTTACATCCACTTAATATGGAAAAGATATACCCAATTTAAATAAACTTTGTAATGCTAAGTTAATTAAGTAATGTATACAAGGTCTTAAACAGATAAGATGCCTTTAAATTTACAAATTGGTTGCAATCATAAATACAAAGACCCCGAGGTAGGGTTAAGATAATTAATCGGTCTCTCTAAAGTGTGATAAGAGAAAAATTGTTCATAAATTAAACTAGTATGAAATAAAACCCATTCCTTGCCCAAGTAATAGGCTTAATTATAGCTAAGGACTTGAAAGGCTCAGTTATGAGTTATATTAACTTTCCATATCCATAATTTAAAGTACCTATAAACTCTTACCTTTGTACGAATCAATAGATAATGCAATAAATCAATGATTTATTGTGCACAAGGACCAATTTTCCACTATAACGGTTATTTATTGATTTCAGCGAATTTCCCCTATAGGGAAGAAGCTATTACCGTAGTCGGCATGGTAAGACCTAGGCCCGGGACCATGATAACTTTTCGTTTTGATGTCCCCAGACCCCAAAAAACACCATTCGTTTGAAACTGTATATATATATATATGTGTGTGTCCGTGGGTGTGATAACTCTCGTAAAAATGGTCCGATTTTGATAAAATTTGGTACAATGGGTTACAGAGATATTGAAAGTGCTAAACACAGTACGTTGTCCAATGCTATTCTTATGGAGAATAAGAACAATATTATATCTCGATTATTTATGAACGTAAACCAACAAAACTTGGTATACGGCTTCATCTGGTTGTGGTCTATTGTTATTTGCATAAAAATGCAATTTTTACCGATAATTACCGTAGCAGCAAACCTGCGTCCTCAGCCCCCATGTTATTCTTATAGAGAATAAGTAAAATGTAATGTATCCCTTAATTATGAACATAAATTAATAAAACTTGTTATGATGGTTCACCTAGTTGGGTTCTATTGATATTTGGATAAAAAACTGTTTTTTTGTGTTCCTTGTTGCAGCAAACCTACGTACCCATCCCCCATGTTATTCTTATGGAGAATAATCAAAATGGTATTTATCGCTTATTTATGAATTTATAATGATGCGAGTTTGCTGCGACGGGGGTATTAAGTCTTATTTCATGTTTTGGGAGGGAAAGCACTGAAAACTGTTTACTTGTCACAGTATGTGTGATCTTCATGGGCAAGTAACTACTAAACCTAACTTAACCTAACCACCAACAAAAACTGTATGAATAGCCTATAAAAAAAGTTGAATATCAATTTAAATGTTAACAGTTGCATTATATTCATTGATTTTTATCATTTATTTGAGAAACGTTACCTAGCCTAAGGAATACAAAATAATGGGCACTGTAAACAACTATTGAACAAATGTAGGCTAACATCAGAATTACCTTGAAGCACTAATTAGCATTGCGGTTAAAACTGAAAATGTGCTAGTCAACAGAAGCCATAGCTTGACTAATTGCAGGACACCACTTAGGCAATACTTACCTGCATTACTTTGTGGCCCGTAAGAACCATAGAACTATAAACAATGTTTATCAAACATGGGACACCGACGAGGGGACTCCTTTCCTCTTGACGACATTTACCTGGTCCATGCCATTGCAATCAACCCAGACAAGTTATATGTATGTCCAATTTGATGAATGCTCCTTTATGACTGGGAAATGAAAAAAAGGATAGGCAAATATAACAAACTATATTTACAAGATATTATTTCACAATAACTTGCACAACATATTTACAATATTTATACAACAAATTTACATTTTCGATCGTTTTGCCTTGCTGCCTTCTTCAAAAATGCCGCTGATCCGGGCTTCTTTCATTAGGTCTGCGGCAACACCGACTCGACTTTGTCCTGAAAAAAATTGTTAAAATTACTTGCTTAATCCTAGGACTGCCCTGGGCTGATTTAGGCTAAATTGCTCGGTGCCCTGGCAATTTTGGCCATTTTGCAGAGGTTTTTTTTAACAATTCGCAGTGCCTAAACTACTTTTGATAAATCAGTCATATGTATACTCATTTTGTTCAGAAAAAGGAGATTTAGAATAAAATAAATAAAAGGAATTCATTGTGGTATTTTTTTGCAAAAAGTGAACAACCAAAATTTTATTCAAGTTTTTGAAACATTTTTCAAAAGTAGAGTCCTAGCATTTTGAGACTAATTTTTTTACAGACATTCAAAGATATACACAATGTAAGCAATTTATTATCCTACGTGGAAATGTGTTTGATTTGTTTGTAAAATTGTTTTTACCCGAGTTACGAGAAAAAACCGGAAAACGGGGAAAATCGACAAACTTACGTGTAAATTCTGAAAAATAAAAATAAAATCAAAAGTATAAAAATAATATTCTAAAACTTTTATATTACTAAAGGTAACATTATCTACTGTAAATAATGCACTTTTGTACAAAGTAATAACTGTTTGACTGTATAACTGTGTATGACTTTATATGAGTTGAAAAACAAAATTGGAGTTTTGCCGAAAGCCAAAATTAGTTATTCGAAGCTAGATATAATTTGTATACTTTATTATAATATAATAAATGGTACATGTGTTTATAGTAAATACATTTCTGAGCAAGAAAAAAAAAAAAATATATATATATATATATAGAGAGAGAGAGAGAAATATGAACAAATAAAGGTTCCATAAGCACATATTGATTTTTTAAAGCATAGGCCTAGGCTAGCCATATTTGAGCAAAATCTGCACAGGTTAGGCGTACTACTAACCATGTCCATGATAACCCTATCATATCCATACTCTTTTTGTTCACAAAAGAACAGAGAATTAGAATAAAAATATAATAAATAAAACACGGTTGGGTAGATTTGTAGATAAAGTAAAAAGAGTGAAATTTTCCACATTCATTGTAGGCATAGCCAAAATGTACAATATTAGAAAACACTCACATTTTTAATAACGCACATTTGAACACAAATAATAATATTTACCCATAGTAATATGGAAAAATATTACCACTAACTCACACACTACACAACAATACCCTTGTTTTTCACTAAAACACTGAGATTCGATGGTAAAATACGAATAATAACCTACCAGCACTAACAAAGGCACATTGGCTCTGGCTAGCAGAAAGAATAAACAACTCGTATTTCCTGCTACGTAAAAAGAGTCACCTGACTTGCTGGGGGCTGTGCCCGCTATTTTCTTAGGAAAATGTTGAGTTCAAATGTCAATGTCTTAATAAGTTATTAATCGGTAGTAACGAAATAAAATATAGACAATATTTAGCTTCAAAATTCTCATTTTATTTGTTTGTTTTGTTGATGAGGTTTTACTGCCTCCCTTGGGTGGCAAAATGTATACAAATTTCAGTAGATCAAAAAAATGCTACCCCATGTGGGATTACAGTTCTGAACATTTTTGTTTGTTTTTATTTTGTGTACAAAGTGGAAGCATATGGGTACGAATGTTATACAATTTGACAATCTTACACTAAAGCGTAAGATGGGGTTGGGATTACACGGTGAACACATGACCGTATGTTTTCCAAACAATATGACAAACAACTTCAGAAAATCTGGGTTTTGATTAACCTTGACAATAATTACCTCTTTAATTTGACAAACGATGATGATTGATTTAAAGACGTATAATTCTCAACTTTAGACTTAATCTCCATATACATAACTATAGGCCTATATATTATTTTTATTTCCCATTACTACAACTATTACTCATTACTGTACAATGAGAGTGTTAGGTCAGATTAGTTTTAAAGTTAGATGTATCTATGAGTTAAATTAGTTTCAAAAGGAACAACTTTCCTGAAAACTGACAAAAATCACACATAATATAAATGGGCTATATTACCTCGCTTTCCATGCAAAATCAGCTTTCCGTAGCGGTTTACTCTCTTACTTTTGCAACTGCTAAGAGATTTGTGGACTGGAACTTCTGTTGGCAATCCATTGCAATTATCCTTTGCAACTTTAGAAGTCATTATTTGTAAAACATTCTGCATCATCTCACTGCTTTGGATGAGAGCATCTTCATCTAAATTCCACATAACTGACTGTATTGATCGACAAGTCGAGTTAATTGAATTCATTAAATTGCGCTTGTTACTACCCCGTGGACGAAGTTCACCGTAGTTGTCAAAGTCTTCACTGTTGATGGAAGAGTTAGAAGCAGCTTGAACTCCATTGTCAGTGTTTTCTTTATTTTCCCTGATGTCCAGATCATCGTCATAACAAAAAATTGGGTTACGGAACAACCACTCATGAATGGAGTTTAAATGCCATTCAGGGTACCGAAACCCAATGAAAATGATATGCTTACATATCAGTCTTTCCCTCCTGAAATCCGGGCAACTACAGCTGCATTTTCCAAACTCGACATCAAAGTTAACATCATATATTATATTGACTGAATTGACTTGGTAATGTGTTCTTGATAGTGGCACAATGAAAACACTATCAGGGATATTTTCTGCAGAAATCAGCCTGCTCATAACGTGGTTTATTATCCATTTCGGCCTCCTATGAAGATATGCTGGGATTTCATCTGTATACTTTCTTGATAAAGGTGACATCTTTACATTTTCTCTCAAATAAGTGAGATACCTTTCAGGGAGAAACTGAGTTATTAATACATTAATTATCTCACTCAGTGAGCAGCCTTTAAAACCTACAAGAAACCCATATTTTAGTTCCTTGTTAATTCTTTCTACTCCGTTGTTTGAATTCAAGAACATCTCCAAAGGTTTGAAGGCTAATGCCCAACGCTTTATTTCAGGCAACCAAGTGGTCTCAAAGTACTTTTTTAAAGGGGTGTTTTTATAATGCTCCCATGCCTGTAAATTCTGGAGTGCCTTGTCCATTTCGATTTCATTTGTGGCATTAGCTATTTTACGCAACAGATCCAAAGACTCTTTGCGCGGAATAGAAGCATTTTTTGATTTGGATATCCACCTGTTCCAGGCTTGTTCCCTGTGAAATGAGCATATAAAGACTTCAATGTCAGGGAACACCACTTCTAGACTTAAAATTTCTTCAAATGCAAAATCAACCATTGCATATTGTGGTAAGATATCTGGGTTGAAAGATCGAAAAATGTCAAGTCCGTAATCGATTCTTTGGTCTCAAATTGAGTTATAATGATACCAACAACTTGATAGTTAACGTTAGTGTCTACCACGATGAAATATAAAGGAAGAGCGTACTTACAAGTGCGGTATGTTGCATCGAGCAATATTGTGTTTCTGCCATACTTTCTGTAAAGACGTTTCATATTTTTGTTTTGAAACACAAATAGTAAGTTTGAGGGAGATGTAGGTGTTCCTTCTGCTGTAATATCCTCATCTTCTGGAAAAGTAAAAGGTCTGAAAAAAATGCTGTTAGTTGTGTCTTTTTGAAATTCTTTAAGGAGCTCTAAACAATTTTCTTGGTCTATAGGACTTTTTTTTATTTTCAGTTTGGTTGCTGATATTAAGTTTCTGATAGTTTTCATGTCTGGGTAGAATTTTCTTCGCGACTTATCACTTTCATGAAGATCGTTTTCTGCAAAAGCATAAGTCAATTTACCAATTACAACAGCGTTTCTTTCTCCTTTCATGACAAGATCCGATATGAACTTTCTTATTTGCTTGTCCACCGGTTCAACTACTTCAGCATTTTCTCCCACCAAGTGGTTCTGGTGATCTTCTTGTTTTGGCAAGTTGTAAAGATAACATTCTTTTCCCAAATCAGTCCCATCTGCTATCGCCTTCTTGATTGCCTGAGAACAGGCACGTTTCTTCCATTGTGTAACTTCACCAGTCAACTGCAAACAAAATACCACAATAATTAGGTAAATAAGGTATATCCGTCACAGCAAACCTGCATACTCAGGGAATTTGGAATCAAATTTTGCTAACGCCTGGGCCCAAGTGGATCTTTTCGGTGTTTTTCAGATCAATCAAGTATTTAGATAAATCTATTAATTCACAAGGACACACAGCGGCATTCATTATTATAACCCTAGGTACATAATTACAATGGACCAAAACCAGGTGACTGCTAGACTATAAACACAAAGATATAGTTATATAGTATTATAGCAAAAAAATTAAAAAGTAAAAACAATATGTTTTGACTGAATTACATGTATAAGACATTGTAGACTTCTTTGTTTGGTCTAAATCTACAAGTCTGCAGTAGTTTGAAATTTTTATAAACAACCTTTTTTACGAAATATGATAGATAATTGTAATTGATAATAGATAATTGTTTTTAAATTACTGTAATGTTAAATTTATAATCAATGAAACTGAGTAAAATTCAGTCAGGCATACATATTCTGACATATGTCGGACATATTCTGCACCACTGGGTAAGTAGTAGTGATGGGAATAAATAAAGTTAATTTGAGTGTAACTATATGGTGTCATGCTATAGCTCCAACTGCATTAGGGTCGTTGACCACCACTAAAAAAAAGACTGTTACGTTTGAAATTGTAATGATCCAATCTAATTGAAAATCAGGTTATAAATACAATGTTAGTGACTGTATAAGATAAACAGATCCAACTTACTTTGTGATTCACGAATTGGACAACTCTCTTCACAGTTATCGTTGCTGGACAGCCCAGTTTTTTTGTTGTTTGAATTTTTTTGTAGCGTTTGGTGAATACGTGATCATTTTTGGCCTGAAAATAGAAGTTTGTTGAAAATACTAATAATAAATAGGGCATTAAGATTAATTTCTACAAAATCTAATGGTATATATGTTATTGCTGAAGAATGAGAAATGAGAATTATGTAAATGAAACTATACTTCACGCGGTTTTACTACAAAAATCAGACTGCCATCGATACTGGACTTAAGTGAAGTTTGATTTGAAAATCATGATTTTGTTTACAATTTTGGACACAAACCTGTGCAAATTTGCTCGAGCCAATAATTAACCTGATAAAATCAGTTCATGAAGACGACTCTACACTCAGCGAGTGATCTGGACTTTCGACTGAAAGCTGGTTAAACTTAGTTTTAGTTAGAGCCAATTGAGATTTTTATAGCCTACTCAATGTTTAGTTTTAAGATAGCCTATTGATATTTTATTGTTTATTGATGCCTAAGCTGCCATCAATATTTTGGGTACATAAGTTAACTTTGAATTAGAGATTCATTTTTTACCTTTATTTCAGTAATAATAAAGAAATCATTGTATTCTTTTATCAAATGTAACGTTTTGTTCAAGTAGGCATATATGCTACTTTTGTTTTTACATACCCTATACACGTTTCCCAGATTACATTGATTATTAAAAAAAAAAAAATAATAAATAAATAAAAATAATAACATTGTTTGTTAGATAACAATTTTGTAGGTTTTACGTTTACACAGAAATTCAATTCTGGTAGTTATTCAAGAGGTCTTGTTTTTTATATAGATATTGGCTTTCACCATGTTTTTTTATATATATAAGGGCTTTCATCATGTCTAACCTGCTAACTCGTAAAACATTTTAGCCAAACTGAAATAATTCAATGAGCAAAACAAGTATTATTAAACATTATCGCTACAGCTACAGTGCAAGCCAACTGATTTTCGAACGCATTCACATAAATGCTACTTTACACCTCCGTACAAAATTTCACAAAGAGGACCTTTTTACATGAGTTATCGTGCAAATGGTGTTTCTGACATCTGGGGGCCTCAAAATTAAAAGTTATCATGGTCCCGGGCTTAAGACTTACCATGCCACCTACTGTATTACCTTCTTCCCCATAGGGGGAATTTGCCTCAAAAGGAAAAATTATAATAGGCCAAAACCTTTCTATTTTAATTTTTATAGCAAGATATAAATATAGGCCTACAATATATTTAACACTCTCGCTACAAACATATTTAAACAAGAATTTTGCATAAGTTTCTATGTTGAGAAAAAATCCTGATCGGGGTCCGCAGCAGCCAACATGTTAAGCTAAGTAATTTAATTCAAAACACAACAAGTGGTTATTATTTTTACAAATGTATCTTTCTGAGTTATTGAAGACTGTACTACACATAACCTCACCAGAAAGCAGCATGTCTAATTGGAGGAGCAATATACCAACTTCTGTAGGCCTACATACTCGAGAATATTATCTTCTCTGAAGTGAAAAATACAAGAAATATGTTTGGTTATATAGGTACCGTATAAGATAATAGTATAGGTAATTTAATAACAGTAGGCCTAGGTTAGGCTACTCAAATCATGTAATGTCATCTTGCCTATCATTAATCCTTGTCATTATGCTGTAATACCTTCGCCTATCTGGGTCTAGGCCTAGTAAAAAACAAAAAAAACATATGGTCAGGCAAGAGAAACAACAAGGAAACATTTTAATATGATTTCATCCTATTTAAAAGACCGGAATCACAGATGTTGATAGCAAAGCAGACATCACATTATACTAGCACGGCTAATCAGGCAGGTAATCCTTCGGATATTCGCACACCTCGTACTTTTCTTATAATTGGATAAAATACCTGCCTAATGTTCTGTTCAGCATTTTATCATATTTAAAATACTTAGGTACTCATTGTACTAAGATAAGTGTTACTAAATATCACATTAAACTCATAAGGGCATTTGTTTACATTGATTTTAACTTAGGACTAGGGCCTATATTTTTCCTCATCCTCATCAAAAACCAATTTCATGTCTCACCTTCCCTCGTAGGACTTTAATAGCTTTTTAACAGTTAAAAAATGGTTTACAGAAGTATATAAGTTACTTTTTCATATTTTTTATTAAGGATACACAAATATGAATTTTACCTTTAAGTCTCGGTTGTCCGCATACTTCTTTTTCCTGCTGACGTTCGCATCTTTCCCTTGATGACAGACAAATATTGTGGATTCTAACCAAATATATGGTATGTCATCTTGCCACTGCACCGAGTTTGACCTGGAGATTGCAACTGTAAACAATTCAAAATATCATTTACAACAAAACATTTCAAATATCATTTACATTTATGTTAAAATAAACATACTTTTTTAATCTATTTAAAATCTTTCTTATTCCAAAATAAGTATTGACAGTTTATTACCTTTCAGTATTACCTTTTCAGTTTAATTATTGCAAACCTAAGTTACTTATAATTAAATTAAACTCAGCTGGTTTTGGCTTTTTTCAAAAACAAATAGAAAAGGCTTAATCTACTGAGATTTATCATACCTATCATTATGCCTAAATCTGCTCCTGATACATATTTGGTTAAGTTAACTTGTTTCATTAATCGTGCCTACAAAACTTATTAATAAATTCATAGATGAGTAACTTATTATTAAGTTAACTTAATGAAGCTCGAACATTACTTCTGGAACTTCTTTAACTTAGGCCTATTTTAATTTATTGGAAACTCTTGGTGTGGAATCATAGTAATAGCCTATAGGGCCTACTTTTCTCTCGCAGAATAAATACACTGGAAAAAGGACCTAGTTTAACTTAACTGATGTTAATTACCTAGCTAACTTTATTAGGTAATTTAGCAGCCTAAATTTATCAGCTCTACAAAGCAATCATTTTGGTGTTTAAATTATGATTCTACGTTTAACCATTGCCGAGATATTCAAAATGCTAAACACAGTACGTTGTCCAATTTTATCCTTATGGAGAATAAATAAAATTTTATATCTCGATTATTTATAAATTTATAGCCTATTCATGAAACTTGGTATGTGGCTTCACGTAGTACTGGTATATTGATATTTGCACAAAAAATTGATTTTTTGTTGAGTATCCCCATAGCAGCAAACCTGCATACTCATCCCTAATCTTATTCTTATGGAGAATAAATAAAATGCTATAGACCACTTATTTAAGTAGCTCTATGTAGTCTTTAAAACTGGAGGAATAAATCAACATTTCCATTTATAAAGTAGAGAAATAATTATCAATCTGCCAAAGGATTTGTACACAGCTTGCTAGTTAAGAATAGATTTTATTTGGACTTACCTTTAACATCATCAACCTTCTTCGTGCCTCTCCTTAAAATAAATTTTGTTTTGTGATTTATTTCATGTTCTTTTAAATTTCTGATGAAATCTTCGAACGTTTCAGCTTTACTCATTTTGTATCCAACCACCATTTTCCTTTCAACTTCGAAAACATCTATCTACTATCGTATTCGTAGTCAACATTTAATCGATAGAACAACCGGTTGGTAAAATTGTTCGATATATGTTCGATATCGACCAAACAACCTCTAAATGTTGTAGACGAAAAAGTGCTCACCCGTGGTGTCAACTCTGTCAGTGGCGCGGCGTTATTGTTAAAAAAATTCTGATGTTTTCGTCTTGATTACGATCTACGATGACTCTTGGTTGAGTTTACTGTTTATTTTTACATGGATTCTATATTTTATTAACTTGATTAGCTTGGTTAACTTGATTGGCACAGTTTCATATTACCTTCCCAGGTAAAATCAATAACTTTTGCCTAGCTGAAGTGTTGGTAGTAGTGATGTGCGATACGTATCGTATCGTATTGGCTTTTACTGTAGTAGTACCTTCTGGCTATTACTGTAGTAGAGCTCTAAATATCTCCATAATACATAATTTTAAACTTCCAAACTAATAAAATAAAAATAAAATAATGAATGCGAATGAATTATCGTTTGTATTGAAGCGAATTACAAAGTGCCAACACGTTTTTAATACGATAACGTCGATGATAGTGCGTTCGCATTGGTCCTAAATAGGTATACTTGTGTGAGGTGGTAATTTGAGGTAACAGGTACTAATTATTTCAGGTCAAGGTGGGAATTTAGAAGATTTTGATTGGCAACACTGCCCAGCTGTCAGTCACAGCAATAAATGTCAGTGGAAGCTTAACCTCAAACAAGTTCCTAATCAAAATGTTTATTCTGCAGCAATTTCTGCTAAAAGCTAAAGTAATGTGTTGCCAGAATACAGTCTAGTGTATGTAAAAGTTATTTTCTGTTTGTATGCTGTTTTAGTTAGCAAATCATCTTTTTAGCATCTGTGATTCAACTTTTTCAGTAAGTTAGCAGTTTAATCAGTTTTAACATATTTAGCCCCTATGGCACAGTTTCATATTACCTTCCCAAGTAAAATCAATAACTTTTGCCTAGCTGAAGTGTTGGTAGTAGTGATGTGCGATACGTATCGTATCGGAATATTGAAAGTGTTCTGGCTTTCGGCCAGAAATAGGCTATGTGTTCTGTAAATTATTTTTTGCAAATAAGCCACCCGTAATTAGTTGTTTTAGATATACCTTTATTATTTCACCCCACGTCAATATAAACACGTGTGTGTGTGTGTGTGTGTGTGTGTGTGTGTGTCTGTGTGGATGTGTACAGAGCTAGAGCCCTAACCAATGGGCCGATTTTTATGAAATTTGGTATGTAGGTACTAATCCACGATATCTCCAGGCGTTTTTTTCATTTTTTTGAATTTTTGATTTTTAAGGGTAATTATCCCCCAAAAACCACCAAAAAAACATGAACAATCAAAATTTCTCAAAAACGGCTCTAACGATTTTGATTAAACTTTAGTGGTTTGTAGAACTTTAGTTTTCCAACAAAGTGACACCACCGGCATTCCTGTAAAAATTCGGGTTCAGAAACTACAGGACTTAAAACATCCAAAATTCAGTTTTTTTGATTTTTCATAAAAAGACATAAATATAAAAAAATATTACTATTCACCATTAAAAAGAGCTCAAAAAACTAAATAATTTAGTATTTTGATTTACTATTCTACGATTGCTGGTTTCGGAGAAAATTGAAATTTTCATTTAGCGGTAAACGCAGTACGTTGTCCAATGTTATTCTTATGGGGAATACAAAAATTACTATTTCTCTCTTATTTACTGATCAATTTCATTCAAACTTGATATGCTTGTCAATTTAGCATTGACAACAGAGGTAATTCGATATGTGTTGCCCCTTAATAACCCTGGGGGGGGGCAATAGGGGGCATTTCCCCTCTTAAAACCACAAGTGTAGCAATGGATTCTGTAGTGCCTCCAAGCAGGGATTTGGGTTGATGTTTGTTAAAACAACTTGTTTACAAGACTTCTGTACATTTGACCGTGCTTTGTATTCTATATTTAGTAAATAAAAAGTAATTTATTCATTAAAGTTGGGCTAAAAGGGAGAAAGTATGTGTCAGTTTCCTGATACCGTTTATTAATTTGGTTCTCATATTTGTTTTTATGTATCATATTATTAAACTCTATATAGGAGAAAATTACCAAACAAGTTTTTAATGTTGTAAAATATAGGCTCTTTAGACTGGCTTTATTGGGAGTTCAATTTCAATGGGCAATGTTTTTCCTTATATCCTATATCGTGTGTAAACAAATTAATTTAATTATTATTAAGTTTAAATTAATTAATGATTCGATCAAATATTTGTTTTTATTTGATTTTAATCGTGTGTTATAATTTTGGCAACGTCTTATAGTATTTTATTTCTACATAATAATTCTAAAAACATCTTTCATTTACAATTTTATAAGTAATAACAAATGTTGGAATGAGAGTATATAGTATAAAAAGTGGGAAAGTTGCAGAATTATACTGCTGCCTAAAACGTTCACAAATTCTGTGAGCATTAAAAGTATAATTATGCTTGTCTATATTTAATAATGATTAACATTTGTTTCTACTCTCCATTATTAATTTACGTATTAGATTTTATTTAGTTTATTTTTTAATTTTCACGTATTTGAATGCATCGTTTTATTAAATAACTCCCAAATGTAGCAATTTGTTAAAACATCTCGGTAGAGATGTCGATTGCTCAAATATAACAGAATATAGAATGCAAAAATCTCTTTAAAAATAATTATATTGATCGGCGACATATTTAGTTAACAAAACATCACGCTAACAATTTCGATTGCCCAGTACGAGAATAGCTGCCTCGTCTAAACGAAACATTCCGCTAAAAAACATCTCGGTAAGTTCCTCTCGTTGCCACGTCTAAACGAAATATCTCGGTAAGAACATCTCGGCAAGGACCTCTCGCTGCCGCGTCTAAACGAAACATTTCGCTAACAACATCTCGGCACGCAGCTCTCGTTGTCGCGTCTAAACGAAACGTCTCTACTATTTAGCTCTAAAGATTCATCAACAGAGTAAAATGGGGTTGAAAGTAGCCATTCAAATAGTATTTTCTTAAATTAATTAAATGGAATGTCAAGAGCAGATTGTGGTAATTTGTTATACAGTTTAATTCCTATAATGATATGGCTAGACTGAGTTTTGGACATTCTTCGATAAGGTACATCAATTTTTGACTGATTTTGTTTGTAGTAGGAGTGAGTATTATTTCTTGAATTAAAACTACTCAGATTTTTAAAGATTTATGAAATTAAATAAAAAATGTATAAGTTGTAGACAGACAGAATCTTCAGATCTTTAAAGAGAGGTTTCCAGTGAGCTTTCCATGATGAGTTTGTGAGCATTCTAACAACTTTTTTCTGAATCAAAAGGATATTGTGCGTTTTAGATGAATTTCCACAAAAAATAAGCCCGTATCTGATAATTGATTGAAAAAATGCGTAGTATGAAGTGATGACATATTTTAATGGAACCACATTTAATAATCTCTTCAACAAAAAAGCAACCCGGGAGATTCTTCTTGTTACGAGATAAACGTGAGGGCCCCAGTTGAGAGTCGAATCAAGAGTTATCCCCAAGTACTTCACAATTACTGTTTTTTGATGAATACCAGGAGGCAGTTTTTTAAAAGTAAAAATGACTGGCTGTGTTTTTGTATCGTTTAAAAATAAATTATTTGCATGGAACTAATTGGCTGCTTCTTCCAGAGTGGATTCAGCTACCTTTTTGAGCTCAAAAACATCTGAATTCCAAGAAAACTGTCATCTGCGTACATATATGTAAAGGCATTTAGGTTTGCAGGTAAATCGTTAATAGAAATAAGAAAAAGTAAGGGACCAAGAATTGACCCCTGAGGGATGCCACACGTAATCTCTGTACAGTAGTTCTGGACCATTCACCATTAACATAAACAGACTGACTTCGGTTTTGAAGATAGCTCACAAACAAATTCAGCTCACTCCCGCCAATCCCGTAAAACTTTAATTTTTAAACGTTATTAAAACGTTATTTAAACGTAATTTAAACGTTAATCCAGGGTCCCGGAGGAGAAGGATTATCTTTCAATACTGGTTTTGGGCGATTCATTTGCCATCCGATTCAACAATTTTTTCTACTGCAACCCAGGATTATCTGGGAGTTTAAGTAATTAAATATTTCTGACTTGCAGCAGCACATCCCACTATGCAAGCCATACGATACGGCAGTACGTATTTAATCGATACGATATTTAAAGAGAATCGGGATATTCATAGTTCAACTACTATGCAATGCATCGCTCGGATATATCATATGATCGTGCGGCTCCAATCAGTGACGTTACATTGTCTGTTTTTGATTCTACCAACCAACCAATTGAGCCGTCTTTTGCTTGGTTTGTTTAGAAATATTATATACAAAAATTAAAAACCCTATTACGCGATGCATCACCAGGCATTGTCTGTTAAATGCAAGTCTGCTACGAGCAAAATTATCGGAATAGTATATTTCGTTACTAGTCCGGAAAAGCGCTCTTTGCCAGTGCGAGATCGTGTCAACGTGCGAGACGAAGTCGAGCACGGAATTTAGATCAAGCACTGGCAAAGAGCTTTTTGGACGAGTATTGAACGATACTTTTCGTCACACTACAAAAAAGTCATTTAATTACAAACCAAGAAATAATTTTACTCTAGAATCAAGGTTTATTTTACTCAAAAAAACACATAGGCCTGATTATTATTTTACTATAGGCTATTTACATATTTTATTAAACAAAAACCATAAGCCTAGGCTACTTAGCTTTAAAAAGATTTCTTCTAAGCTATTTTTTATCAAAATCCAAATTTATATTTATGGTGCAATTTTCATTGTTACATTATTTTATAAATGACAAAAACACAATGCCATAATGTGCTTCACACGTGTAACATCAATGAGAGGTTAACTGTGGCCAATGATTTGACAACAATGAAAGTCAGCTGTTGCGTCGCGTTTGTAACTTCTAAAACTGATCGGAAAAGAACTGTACGGCAAAAATAGGCTTTCACCATAAGATTAACATGTAGCTAATTTTAGTGATCGGAAAAGAAGTGATTGGAAAAGACATCAAAGGAACATATGTTATTTTAAATGAAAACAGCAAGTTTCCAGCCGCATTTTAGTATCGAAAGTCATATGTTCCCGCATAGTATGACGAAAAATTATTCCAATGCAGGGTCCTTGACGAAAATACCTAAAATAGATGAAAGTACTTAAGTACTAAATAAATATTAATTATTTGGTTGTAAGGGACTCCAAGTTAGTTGACTAACTGTGTTTCCAAATATGTTATTAAAAAAATATGTTTGTTTTAATACAACAAATTATGCCTACAGACCTTGAATCTCAGTCTATAAACTAATTTAGAAGTAAGTGCTTATTTTAGACATTGGTTGATTATACTGTACTACCTGATTAATATTATTGTTATTATTATAGATATTAGTTTAATATGTTCAAGCTAATCAGGCTATTGTTGTAATTTTTGCTATTAAAATACTTTTCTTTTGGATTGCCAAAATTTGGAGTTTTCCAATAAGATGATTTATTTAAATAATTTTCGTACTTATTAGTTTTTTACAAGGGGCTTTATAATATGATTCCAATGGTTGCGGTAGACGCATGAAAAATCGCTTTAGGCTTGCAGAAAGTTTTGGGATTTTACATATTCCGTTACAGAAAGAATGAGAACATTCTGTCTTGGGGCCTGGGGGTCCGCAGACCACCTTTCGGGAAGCACTGCTATTTTAGGCTGGTAATATGTGTCTCGGGTGTCCCTTAAAATCGTTTAAAATCGCCGTATCTCGGCCGATCAAATTTGTTTCGATCTTAGTTTAGGCAAAATCTTTATTTTCAACGATAACATACTTTGATACTTCCGCTGGCGTGTTTGGCCTTTAAATTGCAGTTTGGATATAAACTGTTGAGGTTTTTTTGGCCGATAAACTATGTTCACTTGTCGTTTACGGTTTAAAAGTTACAGCGAACTTGAAATGTGGTAAAATTGCCATTTTTAATCCAAAAAACAGGTCTAATAGCTGATTTCGGTCCATGAATTCAATAGTCGTCTTATTAGGCCGATAACTCACATTTTGGTCTATAAAACGCGTTCGGCTATTTTTTACAGCCGATAAAATTATTGATATGGAGTTTTTAACAAATTTCCTGGGGAGGACTCCCAGACCCCCTACCCCGGGGGGATTCCATACCCCCCCAAACCCCTGGCATTCCCCCCCCCGTGTGACTCCCTGGATCCGCCCCTGGTTCTGACGAGTCAGTGGGAACTACGCATGGGAATATTGATCTGTCGTGCTATAAAGTTTCTTTTAGCTCGATCACACCGCAATGGCAAATGTACTTGCATGAAAATAATATAGGTAACCAATTGAGTTATTCTTAATGAAATTATAGATAAGTTACTTAGTTATCTGGAATACGACTTCTGAGTTTTTAAGAGGTTTCGGAAGCTTTGGTCATGCCCGGAATACAGTGATGCATGAAAATATTTAACTATATATAGATTAATTTAAATAGAGGCTAATTCCCATTTCATCCATGCGTGTAGCACAGTTTACCGAATGTACAGTGTGATAGTTATTAACTTGTAAAGAAATAATTGAATTTGAATACTTGCTTACAGATTTGTTAATATGAAGAATTGTTTGCGATGGTGCCTCGTACTAGAGACACATATACCTGTGCCTGCAGCAAGTGTATTAATTTTGCTTGTTATGTTGCATTAAATCTATTTAACATAAGTTTTAACATCTGTTTTGGTTTTTGATTTTAGTGGCAGTGCAGAAGAAGTTTCCTGGATGAACTGGAGGGCGCTTTGAAAATAATAAAGTTAGCAATTTATGACATAAAATTAAATCAATTAAAAACAACAGTAGAATACAGTGTTTTTTTGATATTACTTTTCTATTCATATAAGGTATTCAATAAAATTTGTAATTTTATCAATAATTTGAGTTTTATTTAAGCTACGGTACTTTGGTATTATACGGATGCCACTATTTTTGGAGGTTAATTTTTACCGGATACAAAGGATAAGTACATAATTCGAAAAACGTACTTTTATTGACTTACTGTAAAAATTTTACATCATTCTGATGAGCAGTCTTTGTGTTGTGCCTCCCAAAAGCCAGCGATGTCCGCTAGGATCGTATTGAATGCGTCGCCGCCGCTAGCAGCCACACCCGATCGCCACATGTACTCCGCAAAATATACAGCGCGCTGCGGCAGTTATGTTAGGATGGGTTATCATAAAAATACGTACGGTTTCCTCTTCATTTCGAGGTAAATCCCACACCAAAAGAACGTCACTCATTATGAAAACAAATGTAACGTAGTGCACAGCAATAAATCACTCATGACACTGACCCAGATACAGGCGGTGACAGCTGATGCGCGCGCTCCGGTCAACGACCTGACCTTGGCCTATTTGGAGGGGGTTTGGCGGCCGGAAGTATGACTCATCAGGTATCATTCGATTTGTAACGAAACAAGGAAAGTCCTACAATCATTTTTATGATAACCCATCCTAACATAACTGCCGCAGCGCGCTGTATAAGGGTGGCATCCGTATAATACCAAAGTACCTAAGCTACTTCCTTTGCTAGTAAGTAAAGTAATACAATTTCATTAATTTGCTATACAAAATCCCGTGAAAATGTTATAAAGTAGGCCTGATCACTTTAGTATTAATTTTTTATCAGGCAAATGAATTTAAAATTTATTACCTCCAAGAGACTGAATATTTCAATAGCAATTTATATTTCTAAAACAAGTGGGATGATCAGCGTTGGAGGGGAAGTTAACAATACTATCTGTCATAATAATATCCCTGCGGAAAACATTTGGCTACTCAGTATATTAAATATATTTTACTGGGTGAACGTATGGTAATAAGTTTGTATGGTAGTCTTTATAAACACGAAGATGGTATTCTAACCAAAATTGACAATATATCATTTATGTTTTAATTGTCTAGTTTTGTTTAAGACAAAGTATAAGTTTAGTATAAGACTGAAACGAAATAACCCAGGAATGATACTGTGTTTTTGTTTTGCTTTTCAGTATTAATCGTTTTAGTAGTTAACTGCAGTACGGTACTTATGGTTTAATTATTTGGTGTAGGCTTGTGTTTAAGTGTTTTACCTTTAACTAAATCTCATTCTTGAAACTAAAGTTTAAAGTAATAACCTGCCAAGATTTTTCTATTGTTTACTGACCGATGCTAAAATGCCGGGAAAGTGCAAGTTTCAAATGCCTTAGCCTGCCATATGAAAGGCAAAAAACATGTAAATTTAGAAAACTTGTTGAAAAGTGGAAAGCAACTAGGCCCTAACTTTATTCTCATTTAGGCCTATTTTATTGCATGGTAAATGGTGAAATGGTGTTTTATGTTTAATTGCAGTACTTATATAGCCTATATAAGAGTTTTATGGTAAGTTAACAGTAAATTATGGCTACATTGAGCTATGTTGTGGTACATTTTCATCTCATTAATGGCATACACTAGCTAACTAATTTCATAACAATCTGATGATACGGTTTTGTTCAGGTTTGGGCTTGTATTGTACCCTATCATTATTCTATGACTCGCTTTTCTGTAGCCTAGGCTCTAAAGTTGTTTTGCGAATGGGTCACTGATTTTTTCCAAATGTCCCCTAAAAGTCCCCGAAAAGTCCCTGATTTTTGTTTGAATGACTGAGTAGACACCCTGTTGAAGGTAAATTAAAATAATTTGTGTTAGGCCTAATCAATAAAGGCTGTCCCACACTTCTCGCGAATACGCCTGATCATTTGGCCTAACTACAATTTTTCGGTAGTCGCGAGAAGTGTGGGAGCTGCACGAAATATTTTGTATCAGTACACTATCGCCGAATGATTCTCTCGATGTTTGGAACGAGTCTTGCACCAAATCAACCAAATGTGTACAACAAACTAATTAAGTACACGCTCGCCCAATACCAATGCAATACCATGCTCGCCCATTCACTTCCGCTCGTCTCCTTTGATTTGTGCCAAAACAGCACAGGTGAACACGAATTATGGTGAGGCGAACTATCCCGAACATTTGAGAACATTTAATCATTTGAGATGATTTAAGTTTTATTTAAGAAACAACAAATTAATGAGTGCTAAACTCTGTTAATTTTTGTTTGACCAAACTATATTTGAAATTAACCTTCGCACTGTAAAAAATAATCGTGTTAATTCGACCCAAATTTAATACCAAGATGTCCCAGTAAGACCTCACACACTCTTCTGTCGAAATAACACTCAGCTGCTTGTGTTGAAGTTCACCCACTTACCTGAGTTGGAAACCAACACAATTCCTTGTGTCACTCGGTAACACATATTTCTTCCGTGTTAAATGTTTAACACATTTTTGTGTGTGAAAAAATTACTCTATGATTAAGCAACACAGAAATACTGTGTTAAAATACTTACCCAAATTTGTATTAATATAACCTTTTTATTGTAAATAACACGCAGCATAATAAGTCAACACATAACATTTGTGTTATATTTGTTAAACAAATTTGAGTGAAATATTAACCAAAATACCTGTCAGGTAAGTTTGTATTTTTTCTGTGTAAAGAAAAACAGTGAACAGCTTATTTCTTGTGCAAAATTAAATGTCTGTAATGGTATACATCACTTGAGAAAGGTTAATTTACCGGGAAATATTGCACAGACAAATTCAACTCGACATCACCTGTCCACCAACAATTTTATACACCAAGTTTCAGTAAAAATTTATATATCACATTAAAATGGGTCCAAATTTAAAACTTTAAAATTTCAAGATTCTAAATCACTGGATCTTCCAACTTTATATGTAAATAGGTATATTCAAAAATACTAAACATTTAAAGATAAAACACTTTATTGCACACATTGTTTAATGCAATGATTTTATCGTGAAGGCTTCAACGGCCCTTTAAATCTAACTCTAACAGGTACGGGGAGACACTTCTTCTGTTTGTCCACAGGTAAAAAGATTTGGCTGGAGATCACTTGGAACTCTTTCTTTTGTTGGTCCACGGCTGAAAGATATGGCTGAAGATCACTTGAACTGCTTACTAGCTCTTCCAGAATGGCCATTCTGAAAAATATTTTTCAATACTATATATCTGGTCAGCAATGATATACCAATACTTATTGAGTACTTCATCAAGAGAAGCCCATAAAACTTTATTCTGAAATGTAAACATTGAAACTTAGGACGTTCACGGGGCTTAGCCCCGAGGGGATTTTAAGGAAGTGAATAGGCCTATATGTTGCATGGGTTCAAGATCTACCTTTATGTAAAATTTCAGCCCAGTCAGTTCAGTAGTTTTTGTGTTCACCCAGAACATCAGACAGACAGACAAAAACCATCTCTTCTTTATAATATTATAACAAACTAGCAAATCCAGCTGCTCACAAATTCAAGCAAATACGGTTGTGACTTTAAATTATGTTGCCATTCCAAAAGTTAGCCTGAAGCAGCTGATCTTTCTTCTGTACTGTGTTTTGTTACCTTCAACAGCTATCAAATTCTCAATTTCAATGATTACTGTTCTTCCATAAGATCAGTGTCTCCAGTTGTACGATTATTATCGTTTTGTACGATAATTCAGCCCGTTGTACCATGTACGATAGGTCACGTCCGATACGGTAAATTGTATAATAATTTGGGATCAGCCTAAACTATACATGATTATGACCTACTAATTAATTGAATGATTACTAATGATGAACTAATTACTGACTACTTAATGAATTAAATTTTAAAAATACATAAATAGGCTCTCAGAACATATTTTAAAAGTACTAAATACAATTTTTTGTTGGATTCTTTGCCATTTATTTTTATAAATACCCTACATAGGCTTTGTAAAATATCGTGAGTTTTGTTAAGCATTTGTTTATTTATTCGAACCTTTATTTCGTTTGGAAATTTACAGCTGTTCTACTTAAAAAAATTGAATGTTTGTCTATTTTCACGTTTGAGTGTAAGTTTTAGGTGTCTTTGCAAACGTGCAATAATTTTACCTACAATACAATAATATTTAACTACTTGTATGGTATTTGTCCCTGGCCGAACTGGAGACACTGCATAAGATTAACATTGCAACTTTGAAGGCCTTTGGGGCCTGAGGGCCGATGTAGATTTTAATGATTTTCTGCAGACCTACGCATTGAGACATTTCCGCATAGATACTTCAATCATAACAATCGGTACAGTGGATCCTGATATCTCAGCGTGACACAAAATCTGCTTGTGTATTAAATATTAGGTTTGCTGCAGCAAGGGTATTTTTGTTTGGCTACTTAGCTTGCCGGCAAACTAAATATCCCCTGACACTGTAATAGGCCTGGAAAAAGGGTTTATAATTTAATCTTAAGATAGGAGGGAGGCACCTCACTGTCGGTAGCGTATGTTAGATGGGGTTAGATGGGGACTGTAACTTTCTTTTTTTTTATTCGGATTGTTATATTGGATTTTACCTTGTAGAACTGCCACTCCCACTCTCACTCTGTCCAGTTTTCTTTCTACTTGCTGTTGGAGGTAAGTAGGTGAACCGTTGAAATCATTGAATTTCTCGTCTGGTTCCATTCTATAAATAAAAGTTACAAATTACCTTTTCTGAACTAAAATACCTAAACGTTTAAACGGGTGCAGTTCCGGATCTGGGCTACCATACTATCGAATGAAAATATCAAAAGTTTTAACAGTTGATATATCGATTACTCTTATTCTTCAAATTTTCTGTCGATGTAGCTCTCTACAAAACGACATCCAATCAGCGATAGTTTTCCTGCTGGTTTTAGATGTTGATGTGCTTGTTTTTATTATTAAAAAATCATAATTTACAACATTTATACAAAAAATTAAACTAAAGTTAGAATGTTAATCAATCCAAACTTGGCATTTTCGAAAAAAGTGTTTTCTAAAGCGTTCTTTCTTACATCGTGTTCGTCATTGACCTTTTTTTGCATCAAAATTTGACCAAATTTTCACCACGTATTAGTGTTTTTTGTTTTGCCTCCACACACTTCACAATTTGGATTATTAGATACCTATTAGTTCTTTGTCTTGAAGAAAACTAACACATTTTTCTATTGGATTAAACACATGTTTACAGAAACATGTAAAATTCACAAACTCACAATCACTTTCTACTTCTATTTTTATTTACTTTATTTTAAAATGTAAATAAACAATTTTAATTAAAAATGTTTAAAAACATCTGATTATTAAAAATAGAATACAGTTTAATTATTCGATATATATATCGATTGTTAAAACTTCGATATTTTCATGCGATATTTGAATGTCACAAAATTAATGTTCTCCTGTAAGTTAATTTGAAAGTTTCCACCACCCTACGTATGTAAAAGAATTCTCCCACCTTTATGCTGTGTGTATTCCGTAATGGGTAATGTTAACCGTTTGACTAACATCAATATTTTCTCTATCTTATGTTAAGCAAATATTCGTTTGCTAGCGATATGGCAATATGGCGATAAGTCTCGCCATCAACAATTTTACTCACTGTCATTGTGGATTGCGAGTTGCAAGTTGCGTATCAGCAAGTATACTTTCTGGCATGGTTGGTTGGTCAGGTTGACAAGGGGCTTAATAGGTTAAGGAGCTACGGAGGTACGGTAGGCCTACTCAGAACAGTACAGTCGGCACGACTCTTATTCGATAAATTGAGGTTAGGTGAGATGTAAACTACTCTCAAAGCGAGGTGTTAGTATGACAGAAGTTTAGTTATGTTATGTTATTGTTGATAATAAAAAGTTGGCATCACTCACGTCTTCATATATGTGGAGGCGGACCGGAAACTACTTTATTTAAGCCCTGAATTGTTTACTTGAGCTAACAATAAAATTAAGTAGGTATTTGATTACAGGGTTCTTATGGAGTATACATGACCCCAACTATATTGAGTTAAATTTGCATTTTTCTTAAAGATTTTTACCTCTAGAATCCAGAAATAACATTTATTTTGCACGGGAACCATTATTAATTATAGAAAATATTACTTAAAATTATTATTTTCGATGCAAGCAGACAATACTTACAAACCACAGATTAGAACACAACTTTCAATGTTTCTAGTTTCTACAGACTATCAGGAAAACGTCCATAGAGTATACAATATATATAAATGAAATGTCGTAGATAATATGTATCTAATAAAAAGTTATGTTTTGTGCTTTATTTACCCCTTACCCATTATAAGTGACTAAGTGTTGAGAGGTGAGTGAGCAAAGTGAACAAGCTCATTCTGAAAGTAAATGAGCGGAGCGAACTAAGTCACCATGGAGGCAAGTGAGCGCGATGGTTAGTAAAAAACACTACATCTTCGTAGGGTACGTGACAGCAAACGAGGTCACCATGGAGGCAAGTGAGCGCGGAGCGCGTAAGCTCATCCTGTAGGAAGTGAGCTGGCGAAGAAGCTTGATCCGAAAATGAATGGTTAATAAAAAACGCTACATCTTCGTACGGTATGTGACATGAAAGCGTACACTTAGTACTGGCATGGTTTGTTGGTGGGCTTGCCACGGGTGCTTATTAGGTTAACTAGCTTGGGTTAGGTTAAGTGCCACCGTACCTGGATGGCAAAACGAACAAAAACAAACCACACTTAACCTAACAATCCTAACCTAACCCAACGCTAGTTAACCTAATAAGTACCCGTGGCAAGCCCACCAACCAACAATCCGAATATAAGTATACTTTGGTACCTATTATACTCCTAATTAGGTTAGGTTAGGTAATACAGGTGCAGTCGAGCAATATTCAAGGGTTCGAGTTGGCAAACCTGCTCCAAGTAGAAAAATCAGCTCCGAAGCAGAAAAAATAACAAAATGGACGTTAACACCGTTTATTTAATTTCGTACGGTTAATTTTCATCTTAAAAGTTGTTATTTACTGACGTATAGTTATTTTAAGAACATATTATGATTATCTCTAGTGGATGATGATTGATCAAACGGTATTTATGTGTTTTCTTTATTAACAAGTTCTTAGATTGGAAATCTCTTGCAGACAGTTCCATGTTGCAATTTGAACGTTCCTCCCCTCAAACCACTAGTCGGCAGAAGAAATTGGAACCGTCGAAGTTTTTTTTACTATTTTCACCATTAAAACGGTCTTTCCGCGGAAAAAGAATACTTTTATCGTGTTTTTCAGGTCAAAATCTATAAGAAAAGTGTAAATTTACCTCGATTTTGTTGGGGTCATGTATACTCCATAATTACCTACAGGTTCTTATCCTCTAATCAATAGATTGCCAAGCATACATAGTGTAATCCATCTTACGTTCAAGAAAGGTTATCTGAATTTCAAAGTAGGTACGCCTAGCTCACAAACTTAACTTGTCTATAGTAGACTCACTAAAGCTGGAGCAGTCAAAATACTAGAGGAGTTATAACATGTTTGTATAAAATTAGCAAATTAAGTTCTCAGACCCCTTCAAAGTTTTAATGTAAGGAGTACAAAAGTGAGATTTAACTTCGAGTCGTACAGGCTTTGGAGAGTAGGCTAGGCCTGTAATCGGTAATTATGGAGTATACATGACCCCAACAAAATCGAGCCAAGTTAAGTTTGTGAGCTAGGCATACCTACTTTGAAATTCAGATAACCTTACTAGAACGTAAGATGGATTATACTATGTATGCATTGCAATCTATTGAGTAGAGGATAAGTAGGCAAAATTGACAAGGCCTAAGTTATTTTGTCAAACAAAATTGTTTTTCCTAGGATGTCCTTCTAACATCAATCACCCTAATAACTCAAGCACGCCGCTTCCTTCACGGAGTTGTAGGGGTTACTTACAGCCTACAATAACACTGATCACTACCTTTACAGCTAAATCTTCACTTACCTTATCACCCATCTTGACGACATGTAGTAACAGTAGTATTTGGCTACTGCATTGCAGTTCCACATTCGCAATTTAAAACTCAAAGAACGTAAACTGACAAACTAACAAAAAGAATGCTGCCGGGTGTCGTCTGTCGCTGTCAAGGAGTTCTATTGGTATTACTGGAGGTAACACTGATGAACAAAACTACGAGCCGTTCTTTCCAAATTTTGGTGAGGCAAAGAACTACTCGCTGAAATCGAACTAGTTGGCAAAGTAACTCAAACAAATACCTACTAATGATTTTAACATTAATAAACTTGTATTCGTTTGTTTGCTCATGATTTATCATATTTCACGGCAAGATTAGATGCATAAATAGAGTGAAAAAATGAATTTGCTCCAACTTGTATTACTTTTACTCCAGTGATTTTCACGAGTAGAATCACTTATAGGAGTAAACAACGAATCATCATAGTTCAAAGAACGATAAATTTGCCTCACCAGTGTACCAACAGTAGGATTTATTCATAATTATTCTCAGTAATAAGTTGATAATTTCATTCATCTGCAACTGCAACTACATTAAAAAATGTACTTCTACTTCTACTTTTTAGGTGGAAATATTTGTCCATGGATCCTTTTTGAAAGAGTTTTTCTGCCAATTTAAATACATATCATAGTGTTAAAAACCTAATCTTGAGTTGCTTTATTAGTTTATTACATACCCGAAGCCCTACCCAAACTTAGACTAAATGTAATAGTACTAATAGTGTAATACAGATTTTTATCTTTCACCGTTGATCATTTGTGCTATTTAAATAATTGTTTTGTATTTTTAATAAACAAAATTGTATTCATTTACTATAACTACCGTCAACATATACAAAATTACACTTAATCGCATATTTTTCCTGGCTTTTTGTGAATTACGGCCAATCCCGGGTGCAACGCACATTAATTACCCACAATTCCACACAAAATTACCGTGTTTAAAATATATTTTAGAAGACCAACACGCTTTCGTGTCACAAATGCCAAATTGACACAGCATAGTTTTACCACGAATGCGAATTGGTTACTCAAGCCTCTAGTAAACCAATTTCAGTGTCTATTTTCACACAATCAGTTTAACCAACATCTTTGTGTTTAAAATACCCCAGCATTTTTTTACAGAGCAATATGTTTTGCAAATGACAATGTTTAAAGCAAACAATGAAATTAGTTGTCCATACACAAATTAGATTGTTTAGTTTATTATATTTTTGGTAGTTTCAACAATTATTCATTTTTCTCTGTGAACCGTACGTGTCACCTTGACACTGCTCACTGCTCTCTAAATGTTTTAAGCCAAGTACGCAGTTAATATTTGGGTAGTATCAACCCAATGCTGGTTTAAAACTGTATAACTGTGATATACACTGCTGTATCAAGAAAATTTAAGTTTTATAAAGATGGCGGTTTGACAGTTTCCCCAGTATCTACTTGAAGAGAGACATTTAGAAGTATCATCTAAATATGGGATTTCTTAAATTTATTATACGATTAAACATGGCGGATCTCTGGGGTTTTCTATATCAGCTTGATGTGGTAACCTGTAAGAGTATCAGCTTTTCTTTAAAATCTGTTATAAGTGAAAAAATACTAGTGTATACAACTATATATCAATCTGAAATTTTATAAAACACATTAATAAATCATTTTCAGTGACTTAGTCTTTGAACTGAACGAATAATATACAGTAACAAGTTGGACCACAAGGGATGGACTACTCATAAAACCAACTGTAAGAGTGATTTTATGTATATATATATATATATATATATATATATATATATATATATATATATATATATGTGTCCGTTACCGCGATAACATTTGAAAGGAATGCCCGATTTTGATAAAATTTGGCACAAATGTGTAGAGTAACATTTATGAATTTAAGTTCGAAAACCAGATCGATCGGACTATGGGAGGAGGTTTTATTGGGGTTTTAAATTGTCCAAAAATCAGTTGTTTGAATTTTTCCCCTTAAAATTTTAAAACACTTAATTTTGGTTATAGCCATATTATAGAGCTTAAAAAAAATAATTTTGTATTTTGAATCATTAACCTAGGTTAAGTGGTTGTAGACAAAAGTCAAAAAACGCATCCATAAAATTTCCCATGTTAATCTTATGGGAAAAAGGTTTTTGGATTTTCCTCAGATAATTTTACTAAAAACTTCACATTTCTTTTTACCAATCAGTTTAGCTCTACAAAAAAATCATTTTGGTGTTTTAATTGTTGTTCTATGTCCAACCGTTGCAGAGATATTCGAAGTGCTAAACACAGTACGTTGTCCAATGTTATCCTTATGGAGGATAAATAAAAGTTGATATCTCGATTATTTATCAAAGTAAATTGATGAAACTTGGTATGTGCCTTCAACTAGTTGTGATATATTGACATTTGTACAAACAAGTTTTTTTGATTTCCCCGTAGCAGCAAACCTGCATACTCAGCCCCCACGTTATTCATAAGGAGAATAAGTAAAGTTGTATATCTCTCTTAGTTATGAACCTAAATTTATAAAACCTGGTAAGTAGCTTCACCTGGTTCAGTTATATTGATAATTGCAAAAATACACATTTTTAATCTTCCTCGTTGCAACAAACCTGCGTACTCAGCCCTAATGTTATTCTTATGGAGAATAAATATAATGCTATATATCACTTATTTATGAATGTATTTTTGTGAAACCTGTTAAGTGGCTCTATGTAGTAGTGAGACACATATATATGCATTGGAAATTCGCTGAGTACGCAGGTTTGCTGCGACGGGGGTATTAATATATTTTATAATTTGTGTATTGCAACCTTATAAATAGATTTAGGCAAGGAAATATGCACGTAGGACCATAAAACTTGCACAGCGGATAAAATAAACAGTAACTATATTGAAGTGTAGATGTTAAGAGTTTAATAAAATAAAAATAAACTAATTAACTCAATTTTAATTTATATTTTTTCGTCACTTTAAATTAATGGCTAATTTTAGTAAAAGTTTATTAATTAAAAAAAAATCGCAAATACTGAAATTAACGAAATAAATGTTCTAATATCTCAATACTATTCTGCAGTAAATGAGAAAGTTTTTAAGATATAGGATCACACTGTAAGTTAGAAACTGTAGACGGAAACACCGTTTGAACGTAACAAGTTTGTTTGAAATGTAAAATTTAAATTAAAATTGCGTTAATTTGTGTGTTTCATTTGATTAAGCACCTACAAATTTCAGTTTTATAATTACTGTTACTTTGTATACGGTGTGAGAGTTTTATGATCCTACATGCATATTTTCTCGCCTACATATTATTTATGAGATTGCAACACACATTATTCAAAATATTAAAAACGCCAATAGCTCGTAAACTATGAAGAATATGATGCCTGTGAAGTCTGGTCGTCGACCTTTGAGCCACCCTTTATATCAGCAAGATATCGAGCAGGCATTTACTTACTGTTATTGGAAAGAAATATCGCCTTCTGTCTTTCATGTTGATGTACAATTGTAAGCTGCACAACTTTGGACCATTTATCACAATTGCACGCACTTGTTGTAGCGATAGTTAAAAATAACCAACAAACTCAAAAAATTGACAGTAACGAGAGATAAAGCTACCCACTAACCATCACATGAAAAGTAACGTGATATCCTGCCAAATACTAAGCTGACACGTTCTGCCAGCTTTGTTTTAGCGAGACTATGCCCCAACGAGGCCCCAACGGCGAAAAACACTTATTACCACCTCAGCGCCAGCACGGCTTTGGATGCAGCCCGCAACACGTAAATGCGTGTGCTCGGGTATCGTCGGCGTCGCCTGCCTTACGGGCAGTACGCGATCCAGTAGTGTTATTAACATCGCTGCGCGAGGGCTGCGTTCGACAAGCTATAACATGTGCATTTCTAGTTAATTATAACGTTTAGTTACGGGATGTAATAAAATACGTCTTACAACACTTAAGATATATTTACACTTATACTGATTCACATACAGACGGTAAACATATATAAAATATGGTACTAGGCATACATTTAGTAGTACATGTGAATTTGTTCAAAATATAATATTTATGAACTATTTATTTTAAGATGAAAAACATATTTCTCATCTAAATAGTATGATTAAGTTGGTTTGCAATTTATTAATTGTTGTGGAATAACGTCTTCAATATTTACATTTATTTTGGGGTTTTGGATAACATCTACCTTCAGTGCTTCGTCCCCTTGCCTTCCAAAGTTCCAATGCTAATCTTACGGACAATTACAAATAAATTTCATTACAAATTTATTAGCTGTTGATAGTAACAAATCACAGTACAGTAGCAAAAAAAGCTATTTCAAGCTAACTTCTGGAGTAACATCACATTGTAAACTAATATGAGTCAGGTTGTTTCAGTGATCATCTGATCAGGTAACATTTTCTCCGTTACATAGGCGTAACTTTAGAAGCCAATAGGGAGGAGCTCGAGAAAAAAACTCCAGTGACATTGTTAACTATATATTTAGACATAGGTCCCTAATTAAAACAACCGTCTAAGCAGATCGGCCTGGTCAGACAGCCTGCTGGACTGTCATAAGTTACGAAAGTGATAATAGGTATACGATTGTAGTGTTAAACTCGGTTGTATTTTAAACCACCTCAATATTTCAAAAATAATTCCACCTGTGACGGAAAATTAACAGTAAAATTACAGTCATTTGGGTAGTAGCGTATTAAAAAATACCAAAAGTTTGTACAATAATTTAACACACTTGATATTGTCGTTTACTTACTAAGTGGCCGATGCTGAGGAAAACAGGGTTGTCAGGAACACTTGGATAAAAACAACTAATGTTATTTAATATTCGTGTAACTAAACAACAAAACATAATATACACACATATATATATATATATATATATATATATATATATATATATATATATATATATATATATATATATATATTCAACTAAGCTGTGTTAAAACAAATCAAATAAATCTTTATTAGTTTGTATTTTACAAACTGTTTAAGCTAGTATTTCTCATGAAACTAAAGGAATATGAAAATTCAATCTAATATATAGACCTTTTCCTTTTTCCTTTCAACAATTTTTTTCTGAGTTACTTGTTATAATTAAAATTTAACTTTTCATCAACTAGTAAATCAACCAGCAGCAATAAAATCAAATAATGAAGTAAATATTGATGTTAAGGATAAGGAATTGTTGGTATGAAATAGTACAAGTAATACAGAAATATATATACATTTATCTACATCGTAACACGTACCAAAGCGGGGTTCATGTTTGTTGTGTCGGTTTCCACCCTGTCTTGTGACCGTCTCTGTGTTGTCTCTCTGGCTTTTATGCCGACCCTTATCTGCCCTAATGGCCAAACACACCACCGTCTCTGACCTCCTAACTTGCCTTTGCAAAATCCACCTACTTTATCGTGGAAGGATGTTAAGATATTCTATCTAATAAAAAGTAATGTTTTGTGGAAATAAATGTTGCGTATTTATACAGAGAAAAAGTAATGTTTCTTGTTATGTCATTGGAGAGAGATTTCGCAAGTAAAATAACTAATCACAATATTTCTCCTTATTTGGCAGATTTAAATTAGTTTCCGATGAAGTTAATTTCATTCTTAATTGAAATAGGATACTTAAGGTGAATCTTCATTTACACTAAAGGTCTCAAAATATGATTTAAGTATAATTAATAATGTAATACAACTGAACATGGAACTGACACATAAAAAGAAACTTTCTAGAAATTAGTAAAATGGCCTTGGGTTGTACTCTAAATACAATTCTCTTTATTCTCAGGTCAGCTTTACACAGCCGCAGTTTGATCTTTCCACAGTTTTAAGAAGAGTCATTCACAATGCGTATTCATTAGTGGATGCCATAGTCAGATGAAACGGAAATATTATAGGTTGAATATAAAGTAGATTATTACAAAGTCTTGGGGTAAATAACTGTCTATAAGTTTCATAAAAATTCATTTTTGGAGGCATTCTCTGACGCCATTTCCAACATTCAGCGGTTTCAAGGGGAGAGTCCCCTCTTTATCCCCACTCAGGAATCAGGTGGTAAAACATTTTTAATGTCCTCAATTGATCAATGGCAGCTTAACCAACGCGACGTCCCAAGTTTTGTTGAAAATTGTGATAAATGAAAATAGTAATTACGTTGAACAACGTATTGCCGTTACCACTAGTTTGAAAATCTAATCTTTTCCGTCTACCCTTCCTTGATTAAAAGATAATTTATTTGTGACCCTCTGTTTAATTGCGACGGTTACATTCAAATTACTGTAAATCATTTTGAGCGAAAAAAACGGGGTTTTAAGAGTATTTACTTCTTCATTACTTCAGCATTACTTCTTTCCTACTATAGCTGCAGGTGAAACATAAACTTACAATACAAATCGATAGAGCCCCTTATGAGAATTTGTTCTGATATTTTAACGGGGTTTTTATTGCGTGGGGTAGGGGGGGGGGGTTATAAACTTTAAAATTATAAAAATTATGTTTGATTGAAATTGAACTATTGGTGCTTTATATAGGTCAGAACACATTAAAATAAATTGGTAAACAGACACCACTGCGAACTCCACATTTTAGGGTTCAGGGATCATCAAAACTAATGTTTCAAAAACAATTCTAAAATGTTGACAGATGAAACTCTTTCTCCAATCTCCATAAAGCATACAGTAGTAACGATTATTATGGACATTTTACAAAATTGTTTTTACTGACCAAAACATTCTCTATTTTATCGTAGTAAGAGTTTAAGTCGATTTCAAATTGTTATTCATTTTGTAAAACAGCATTTTCTTAAAACATTCTTAGAAAAATCATAAACCCTTTATTGAGGACTCCGTCTTATGAGACTTCTCAAATCTCTAAGGATGTTAAGATTCAACTGAGATAATTACAACACTTCTTAAACTTGCAACAAACCTACAAGGATTAACATTGTAACATAAACTTATCCTGAAACAGAAAAAAGTATGATTGCATATTCTGTTCTTTCAAGAACTTTCGATATTGGGAAACAGAAGGGAGATTACCTTTTCAGGTTCCTGCTTTGTCACAAGTATATTGTTTTCGCAAACGAGCTGTATCAGTTTTGTGGAAAAAGAGAAATATCGAGTTTCCTGTTTCTCCAGCCATAAACATTTTACGATGTGTATATATATATATATATATATACATATATATATATTTCAGTTTTTAAACGTTTCTGACTCTGCTCATGGTTAATATATCGTTGTTAAATTATGTGAAAACAATATTTAGTTAAATAAATAAATAACTTAATTGTCGTTGGGCATTAAAGATAGTACATGACAATAGTAAAAAGAACAATAAATTTAGATACATTATAGTACATCTAATTACTTAAATTTATTCTGTGTCCAATAGTTATATTTCAAGCATTCATCAATTCTGTAAGGACAGTAATTTAGTAAAATATTCTTAGTAGGGGGAAATAGGGCATTCAGAACCAGCAAAGGCGCGGTGAGGAGCAAGTGAGGAGCCCCCCCCTCCCCGGTGACGTCAGCCCCCCCCCGTGACGTCAGCACCCCCCCCGTCACGTGACCCATTAACCTAACTTAAACCTGGCACCTGGCGTGAGGAGCCTGAGGAGCCCCCCCCCCGGACCGAAATCAGCATGTAAGTGAGGAGCCCCCGATGACGTCATTACCTGGAATCAGCATGTAGGTGAGGAGCAAGTGAGGAGCCCCCAGCTGGCAGCACGCAAGTGAGGAGCCCCTGGTGACGTAATCACCCGGAATCAGCATGTAGGTGAGGAGCAAGTGAGGAGCCCCCAGCTGGCAGCACGCAAGTGAGGAGCCCCTGGTGACGTCATCACCCGGAATCAGCATGTAGGTGAGGAGCAAGTGAGGAGCCCCCAGCTGGCAGCACGCAAGTGAGGAGCCCCTGGTGACGTCATCACCCGGAATCAGCATGTAGGTGAGGAGCAAGTGAGGAGCCCCCAGCTGGCAGCACGCAAGTGAGGAGCCCCTGGTGACGTCATCACCCGGAATCAGCATGTAGGTGAGGAGCAAGTGAGGAGCCCCCAGCTGGCAGCACGCAAGTGAGGAGCCTCTGGTGACGTCATCACCCGGAATCAGCATGTAGGTGAGGAGCAAGTGAGGAGCCCCCAGCTGGCAGCACACAAGTGAGGAGCCCCAACTGACAGCGCGCAAGTGAGGAGCCTATTTACTACTATATTTTAATAACTAGCCTATTTACCCACCGATTCCCACGGGACTTTTTCCAGAGTGTAGGCCTATCTCAGAGAAGGCGAATGACGAAAGAACCCCATAGATCCGCCATCAACCAAGGCTGCTATTAATTTATAACCGCGTTTTCCTTATGGGATATCAGCTGTTTACCGACCGATTTTGATGAAACTTCACCATGTGTCGGGCAGCGACATAAGTAAACCATCCCTTAAAGAAAATTGAAAATCCACCGTTAAACGGACCCGATATTAATTTTTGAACGCGTTTTCCTTATGGGATCTCAGCTGTTAACCGACCGATTTTGATGAAACTTCACCACATGTCGGGCAGTGGTCTAAGTAAACCATCCCTTAAAGAAAATTGAAAATCCGCCGTTAAACGGGCCCGTTATTAATTTTTAAACGCGTTTTCCTTATAGGATCTCAGCTGTTTACCGACCGATTTTGATGAAACTTCACCATATGTCAGGCAGCGGTCTAAGTAAACCATCCCACAGGACTTTTTTCCAGAGTGTAGGCCTATCCCAGAGGAAGCGAATGACGAAAGAACCCCATAGATCCGCCATCAAACAAGACCGCTATTAATTTATAACCGGGTTTTCCTTATGGGATCTCGGCTGTTTACCGCACAACCGCGATGACGTCATAGTTTTCCAGGAACCAGTAGTGATGACGTATTCCGAGAACTGTTTACCACTCGGACCTGTTCACTCATTAGCGAGCTTCTAGAAGCTTCTCCCGGATATGGAAAATCCCCAGCTTATTGCGCAATAGGCAATCTCCCGCGCTTCTAGAAGCTTCTAGAAGGTTCGCTGGAGTGCGCGCGTGACACAGGTATAAAACCGAGGCTCGGCCGCACGCACGCGACCTCAGTGTTGTTCGAGACGTCACCATGAACGGAAGCGGTACCGACGTAGTAAACGTGGACCAAACGATCCGCTCTTTCCTAGAGGAGCTGGACGCAATGGACGAGAACGCTAACATACCGTCAGTACAGCAACAGCAGGGATGCGCGTCAAAGAAGAAGCCCGATGGGTGGACTGTAAAGAGGAAGGAAGTGCCTATCGATTCCCCATCACTGTGCTGGTCTGCTGGTGGATGTCAGTATACTGTGAAGAACCCCAGCAACAGCGGTAACGTACTGTTGAAGATGAACGTTTTCCAAGGAGGTCGCTCGACTTGGACCTGCGGCCTGTATTTGGACGAGCGGCGGGACGACGAGATCTGCATGATTCTGACGGATCTGCTGACTAGGCTGCAGAACCTATGGTTGGTCAACAGCGAGACGGGAGAGCCTAGATTCAACGGAATCGTCAGGACCGTCAGTCCGCTGCCCGCCTGGAGGAAGATCGTGGATCGTTGCGTTTCCACCACCGCTGTCGCCATCCCTGAAAAGCGGAAAAAGACGAAAAAATAAATGAAATAAACGAAGTAATTCGATCCTTCCCTTTCCTACTTTTCCTTAATGTACACTATTGTAAAAAAAAATAAATAACTAACGTAATAATACGAATGAGCGTGTTCCTCGAGGTACATTTCCAGCCTCACCACCCCTCCACTCCTCCTCCACTCCGCTGTCCCTCCACTCCTCCTCCACTCCGCTGTCCCTCCACTCCTCCTCCACTCCTCCACTCCTAGTAATTAAATCAACAGAACACCAGTTGTCAAACACCCACGGGCTCATTCTTGTTCAGGAGTTTGAAGTGTGTGTTTGTGTAATAGTGTTGCTGTGTGACGTTCTGTCAGAGTGTTCACCCGACGTTTTGATCTAACCTATAAAATGAACCACTTAACCGCCTATGTGTTTAATGATCAGCCTTTGTCTGTACTGTTTGACAGCAGCGATAATCCATGGTTCAAAGCTAAGGATGTAGCTACAATATTGGGCTACGCTAACCCTAAAGAAGCAACCAGAGTACATGTTAGAGAAAAATATCGCAAAACAATTCCTGAAGTATGGGGGAGCGAAAATCTCCCCCTAACCTATAATGAGAAACATTCAGGGAGTTTGAAGTGTGTGTTTGTGTAATAGTGTTGCTGTGTGACGTTCTGTCAGAGTGTTCACCCGACGTTTTGATCTAACCTATAAAATGAACCAGTTAACCGCCTATATGTTTAATGATCAGCCTTTGTCTGTACTGTTTGACAGCAGCGATAATCCATGGTTCAAAGCTAAGGATGTAGCTACAATATTGGGCTACGTTAACCCTAAAGAAGCAATTTAGAGTACATGTTAGAGAAAAATATCGCAAAACAATTGCTGAAGTATGGGGGAGCGAAAATCTCCCCCTAACCTATAATGAGAAACATTCAATCTTTCTTAAAGAGCCGGGATTATATTCGTTACTTATGAAATCTAAAATGCACATTGCCGAGAAGTTTCAAGATTGGATCCTTGATGAAGTTTTGCCATCCATTAGAAAAAAAAAATGGTCAGTACAGACTCATAAACGAGAACCAAAGGCTGCTACAATCACTCACAAAGTCGCTAACAAATAACCGAAAGCTAGATCAAACAAATTCCGAGTTTAAAACTACAAATGATATATTGTGTATGGAAAACCAATCCATGAATCAAACGCTGATCGAACAGACACCTAAAGTGGCAGTGTTGCCTGAAGATGTAAATCTGAAGCATATATTTTGTGTGATGATTAGGGAAACCCTTCTAGAGCAGTACGGAGTTTGTGAATACAAGTGCATTCGAACACAGAGGAGGAATTTCAAACAAGCCTTGAAAAAAAGCAAAGGAAGAAGGATTTACAATGTGCTACTGTAGAGAAAATGTCCCCAACGGCATAAACATAGTGAATAAGGCTAAAGAAGTGATGAACAGTTACGGCATGCACATTGACTGCAGATACAACAACATCCCAACCTCGCACAATTTCATGAATATAGTTGAACATATCATTGACAATGTATAGGTCTGCGCTTGTGGACACGTTCCAGACCCTTCAACGCTTGTCAGGTAGTAACAGTCGATACGTGCTTCAAAGATGACCAGTGCGGATGATGCAAGAAAAGTAATCACCATATCAATGAACAAAATACGTTATAAACGTAACAACATCCGAGAAAGGCTCGCAATCAAGTTAGTTTTGGATAGAGCGAGAGATGTGTTTGAGAGAAAATATCATACGAAACAGCATACTTATGAAGAAAACAAAAATATTGAATATCATGTAAAAGAATATAACTATGAAGAAAACAAAACAGACTGTTCAATTTAACGAGGAGCTAAATACACAGTACACTTACGAGCCCTGTGAGGTTGTACAACGATTATCGTGGACTCAAATCGCAATAGATGAAATAAGATTCCGCAGACCGTTGGAACTGATGTTGGGTGAAAAAATCAAACATCTAACCTATTGCAACAAGATGTGTCACAGCGAGTGCATACAGTTTACTTCAAGGGTGAGCAGATGCACCACCAGACCGTAGTACGGTTGAAGTCACACGGTAAGGACGTGAACATGGACGCTTACGCTTCTGCGGACGACTATATCAAATCGTTTATTCAGGAGATTGAGGTTATGAACAATAATGCTAGTGATCAGACATTGGCATCACCTCAGACGTCATCTGTAAAACCGATCACTGCCTGCAAGAGAGAAAGGAGGTTGAGGACGAAGACAACGGATCAAAGGCGATCAAGCGAGCCAAGGGAGTCGCTAAGGGGGTTGTTAAAAACGTCCTAACCCCCGACGACTACAGGGAATGTCTGTTCGACGGGGTGTTGAAAACCACCGTCAACACCCGTTTCCAGTCGTACCTGCACCGTGTCTTCACCGTACAAGTAGAAAAGCTATCCTTGAGCCCGGCCGATGATAAACGCTACATCTTGGCTGATGGTATCAACACCTTACCTTGGGGGCATAAGGACATTCCACCACTGTCCGCAGCAAGAAGGCGAGGTATTCCCGAGGAGGAGCAAGGCGGGCCTATGGAGGTGGACGAGGAGGAGGAGGACATGGACGAAGAGTTCCCGGTGTAGATTTAAGTGTAAATAGAACTAGGTTAACTTTGTAAATATTTTGTAAATAGTATTCGTAAGCAAATATAGTCAAACAGTTTAGTTTACAGCATACATCTGTGTTGTTACTACCCCTTGCATTTCCCTGACATTTACTTTCAAAAGACTCCTCTAATGCAAACCGAATTTGTCGAAACTACTTTCAAAATTAACCTTTTATGAAATTGTAAAACTATCATGTTTTCAAAACAAAACATTTATTGAAACACAAACATATTACAATCAAGAACTCAAAAGGTATTTACACAAAAGTAGTCTTAAGCGAAGATGGAGTCGAAGAGCCTGCGAAGGCGGTGGACAATTCTCGAAATCGCGGCAATTATCGCTAATGAGTAAACAGCCTGGGGCAGTCACGTAGGCACAGGATGATGACGTCACCGCGGTCCACGACTACACTATTTAAGGTAGGTCAATGCGTGCGTGCGTGCGTGCGTGCGTGCAGGTTTTAGTTAGGTTTACAGACGCAGGTTTAGGTTAGGTTTACAGACGCAGGTTTAAGTTGGAGTCGAAGAGCTGCACGTAGTCGCTGAGTGGTATACCGAGGACCGCCCGACAGTACAGGTAGGTGAGGCAGTAGTGGTCATAAACAGAAGTACCGTAGCCCTGGAGTCGATACCTGTTGTAGAGACCTCCATGTAGCTCAGTCCGGGGATTGCCACCAGGCGCTTCTCAATCTGGGTGGTGTTCATCGCGGGCGGAAGCAGTCCCCGCCGATTGTGTGATACCCTCATTACTACCAGTTGCACACTTTATCACCACAGGCTTCACTGTATGTGTCAAACCAGTGACTCTGGGGACTCCTGAATAACGGTCCACCCAAAGGTTTTCCAATCGCGTTATGATGTTCATAATCATAATGTAGATTTCATAGTCTTTATTTTCATCCAAATATAAGTTGCAACCATGTGTATACTGACCTCTATGATGTAACTGGATGTTCAAGAACACATTACCCTGATTGGCGGGATTATGCACTGTATGTTGATAACCGGAATCGACCCAACTGACAGTCGGTGGTGAATCGTTGGAATCTTTTTCCACAAGCTCCAAGTCTCCAGGTAGTTCCGGGGGATTGACACTTCTACTGTTGTCGTTTATGCAACTGCTATCGGCACATATGCTGGCGTTCTGGGAACCTCCCCCTTCGGTTATTTGGTTGGATGATGGTGATGCGAAGTCTCCAGATATCTCCGGAGCATTGTCACTTTCAATGTCGTTTATGCAACTGCTTTCAATACATGTGTTGACTTTCTGCAGACCTCTTCCTGCCGAGGTTTGTATGAACGATCTCGGTTGTGAGGAACGATTGTTTCTTCGCTTCTTTCTAACACAGAGGTGGTGCTGACGATGATGGCGACGAAGTCTATCTCGCGACGTGAATGACTCCGCGCAGTATGGACATTTCCAGGTCACCAGCTTCGATGGTGTGGCGACTGACCGTTTCAGTGATAGTGCTGGCGGTGGTTGTTCAGGACTTCGTGGAGAAAAGTACATGGTGCTGTAGCCTTCCATCGCTTCCAACTCCTTCAACAACGTCTGGACTGATTCATCCACTTCGATTGCACTAGCCATGTTTGTGTTTACTCTACAACATCACTAGACAAACTGAAGGACAGGTTTAAGTTAGGTTTGAGGATGCATGAACGTCGCGCGAAGCGATCACAATCACTGAAGTAATAAAGCTACGTACCGTACAGTAGAAGGCGGTGGACAATTCTCGAAATCGCGGCAATTATCGCTAATGAGTAAACAGCCTGGGGCGGTCACGTAGACACGGGGAGATGACGTCACCGCGGTCCACGACTACACTATTTAAGGTAGGTCAATGCGTGCGTGCAGGTTTAGGTTTAGAGACGCAGGTTTAAGTTAGGTTTGATCCCGCACCTTGAAACACAATGTAATGAGCATGCGACCTTCTAGAAGCTTCTAGAACGTCGTGGACTGCGGTGACGTCATCCCCATGCCTACGTGACCGGCCGGAGCTGTTTACTCATCAGCGGTTAGGTTTAACACTGCGTGTGTGCGCGTGCGTGTACGTGCGTGAGCGTGCGTGCGTGTGCATGAGCATAAGTGCGTGTGCGTGTGCGTGAGCGCGCGTGTGCGTGTGTGTCAGGTGCAAGCCTGGAGTCTGCAGACAAGTGCACGCAGGTCTAAGTTAGGTTTACAGACGCAGGTTTAAGTTAGGTTTGAGGATGCATAAACGTCGCGCGCGCGAGGTCTAAGTTAGGTTTACAGACGCAATTGCGCGCGCGCGACGTTTATGCATCCTCAAACCTAACTTAAACCTGCGTCTGTAAACCTAACTTAGACCTGCGTGCACTTGTCTGCAGACTCCAGGCTTGCACCTGACACACACGCACACGCGCGCGCACGCACACGCACACGCACTTATGCTCATGCACACGCACGCACGCTCACGCACGTACACGCACGCGCACACACGCATTGTTAAACCTAACCGCTGATGAGTAAACAGCTCCGGCCGGTCACGTAGGCATGGGGATGACGTCACCGCAGTCCACGACGTTCTAGAAGCTTCTAGAAGGTCGCATGCTCATTACATTGTGTTTCAAGGTGCGGGATCAAACCTAACTTAAACCTGCGTCTCTAAACCTAAACCTGCACGCACGCATTGACCTACCTTAAATAGTGTAGTCGTGGACCGCGGTGACGTCATCTCCCCGTGTCTACGTGACCGCCCCAGGCTGTTTACTCATTAGCGATAATTGCCGCGATTTCGAGAATTGTCCACCGCCTTCTACTGTACGGTACGTAGCTTTATTACTTCAGTGATTGTGATCGCTTCGCGCGACGTTCATGCATCCTCAAACCTAACTTAAACCTGTCCTTCAGTTTGTCTAGTGATGTTGTAGAGTAAACACAAACATGGCTAGTGCAATCGAAGTGGATGAATCAGTCCAGACGTTGTTGAAGGAGTTGGAAGCGATGGAAGGCTACAGCACCATGTACTTTTCTCCACGAAGTCCTGAACAACCACCGCCAGCACTATCACTGAAACGGTCAGTCGCCACACCATCGAAGCTGGTGACCTGGAAATGTCCATACTGCGCGGAGTCATTCACGTCGCGAGATAGACTTCGTCGCCATCATCGTCAGCACCACCTCTGTGTTAGAAAGAAGCGAAGAAACAATCGTTCCTCACAACCGAGATCGTTCATACAAACCTCGGCAGGAAGAGGTCTGCAGAAAGTCAACACATGTATTGAAAGCAGTTGCATAAACGACATTGAAAGTGACAATGCTCCGGAGATATCTGGAGACTTCGCATCACCATCATCCAACCAAATAACCGAAGGGGGAGGTTCCCAGAACGCCAGCATATGTGCCGATAGCAGTTGCATAAACGACAACAGTAGAAGTGTCAATCCCCCGGAACTACCTGGAGACTTGGAGCTTGTGGAAAAAGATTCCAACGATTCACCACCGACTGTCAGTTGGGTCGATTCCGGTTATCAACATACAGTGCATAATCCCGCCAATCAGGGTAATGTGTTCTTGAACATCCAGTTACATCATAGAGGTCAGTATACACATGGTTGCAACTTATATTTGGATGAAAATAAAGACTATGAAATCTACATTATGATTATGAACATCATAACGCGATTGGAAAACCTTTGGGTGGACCGTTATTCAGGAGTCCCCAGAGTCACTGGTTTGACACATACAGTGAAGCCTGTGGTGATAAAGTGTGCAACTGGTAGTAATGAGGGTATCACACAATCGGCGGGGACTGCTTCCGCCCGCGATGAACACCACCCAGATTGAGAAGCGCCTGGTGGCAATCCCCGGACTGAGCTACATGGAGGTCTCTACAACAGGTATAGACTCCAGGGCTACGGTACTTCTATTTATGACCACTACTGCCTCACCTACCTGTACTGTCGGGCGGTCCTCGGTATACCACTCAGCGACTACGTGCAGCTCTTCGACTCCAACTTAAACCTGCGTCTGTAAACCTAACCTAAACCTGCGTCTGTAAACCTAACTAAAACCTGCACGCACGCACGCACGCACGCACGCATTGACCTACCTTAAATAGTGTAGTCGTGGACCGCGGTGACGTCATCATCCCGTGCCTACGTGACTGCCCCAGGCTGTTTACTCATTAGCGATAATTGCCGCGATTTCGAGAATTGTCCACCGCCTTCGCAGGCTCTTCGACTCCATCTTCGCTTAAGACTACTTTTGTGTAAATACCTTTTGAGTTCTTGATTGTAGTATGTTTGTGTTTCAATAAATGTTTTGTTTTGAAAACATGATAGTTTTACAATTTCATAAAAGGTTAATTTTGAAAGTAGTTTCGACAAATTCGGTTTGCATTAGAGGAGTCTTTTGAAAGTAAATGTCAGGGAAATGCAAGGGGTAGTAACAACACAGATGTATGCTGTAAACTAAACTGTTTGACTATATTTGCTTACGAATACTATTTACAAAATATTTACAAAGTTAACCTAGTTCTATTTACACTTAAATCTACACCGGGAACTCTTCGTCCATGTCCTCCTCCTCCTCGTCCACCTCCATAGGCCCGCCTTGCTCCTCCTCGGGATTACCTCGCCTTCTTGCTGCGGACAGTGGTGGAATGTCCTTATGCCCCCAAGGTAAGGTGTTGATACCATCAGCCAAGATGTAGCGTTTATCATCGGCCGGGCTCAAGGATAGCTTTTCTACTTGTACGGTGAAGACACGGTGCAGGTACGACTGGAAACGGGTGTTGACGGTGGTTTTCAACACCCCGTCGAACAGACATTCCCTGTAGTCGTCGGGGGTTAGGACGTTTTTAACAACCCCCTTAGCGACTCCCTTGGCTCGCTTGATCGCCTTTGATCCGTTGTCTTCGTCCTCAACCTCCTTTCTCTCTTGCAGGCAGTGATCGGTTTTACAGATGACGTCTGAGGTGATGCCAATGTCTGATCACTAGCATTATTGTTCATAACCTCAATCTCCTGAATAAACGATTTGATATAGTCGTCCGCAGAAGCGTAAGCGTCCATGTTCACGTCCTTACCGTGTGACTTCAACCGTACTACGGACTGGTGGTGCGTCTGCTCACCCTTGAAGTAAACTGTATGCACTCGCTGTGACACATCTTGTTGGAATAGGTTAGATGTTTGATTTTTTCACCCAACATCAGTTCCAACGGTCTGCGGAATCTTATTTCATCTATTGCGATTTGAGTCCACGATAATTGTTGTACATCCTCACAGGGCTCGTAAGTGTACTGTGTATTTAGCTCTTCGTTAAATTTAACAGTCTGTTTTGTTTTCTTCATAGTTATATTCTTTTACATGATATTCAATATTTTTGTTTTCTTCATAAGTATGCTGTTTCGTATGATATTTTCTCTCAAACACATCTCTCGCTCTATCCAAAACTAACTTGATTGCGAGCCTTTCTCGGATGTTGTTACGTTTATAACGTATTTTGTTCATTGATATGGTGATTACTTTTCTTGCATTATCCGCACTGGTCATCTTTGAAGCACGTATCGACTGTTACTACCTGACAAGCGTTGAAGGTTCTGGAACGTGTCCACAAGCGCAGACCTATACATTGTCAATCATATGTTCAACTATATTCATGAAATTGTGCGAGGTTAGGATGTTGTTGTATCTGCAGTCAATGTGCATGCCGTAACTGTTCATCACTTCTTTAGCCTTATTCACTATGTTTATGCCGTTGGGGACATTTTCTCTACAGTAGCACATTGTAAATCCTTCTTCCTTTGCTTTTTTTCAAGGCTTGTTTGAAATTCCTCCTCTGTGTTCGAATGCACTTGTATTCACAAACTCCGTACTGCTCTAGAAGGGTTTCCCTAATCATCACACAAAATATATGCTTCAGATTTACATCTTCAGGCAACACTGCCACTTTAGGTGTCTGTTCGATCAGCGTTTGATTCATGGATTGGTTTTCCATACACAATATATCATTTGTAGTTTTAAACTCGGAATTTGTTTGATCTAGCTTTCGGTTATTTGTTAGCGACTTTGTAATTGATTGTAGCAGCCTTTGGTTCTCGTTTATAAGTCTGTACTGACCATTTTTTTTTTCTAATGGATGGCAAAACTTCTTCAAAGATCCAATCTTGAAACTTCTCGGCAATGTGCATTTTAGATTTCATAAGTAACGAATATAATCCCGGCTCTTTAAGAAAGATTGAATGTTTCTCATTATAGGTTAGGGGGAGATTTTCGCTCCCCCATACTTCAGGAATTGTTTTGCGATATTTTTCTCTAACATGTACTCTGATTGCTTCTTTAGGGTTAACGTAGCCCAATATTGTAGCTACATCCTTAGCTTTGAACCATGGATTATCGCTGCTGTCAAACAGTACAGACAAAGGCTGATCATTAAACACATAGGCGGTTAACTGGTTCATTTTATAGGTTAGATCAAAACGTCGGGTGAACACTCTGACAGAACGTCACACAGCAACACTATTACACAAACACACACTTCAAACTCCCTGAATGTTTCTCATTATAGGTTAGGGGGAGATTTTCGCTCCCCCATACTTCAGGAATTGTTTTGCGATATTTTTCTCTAACATGTACTCTGGTTGCTTCTTTAGGGTTAGCGTAGCCCAATATTGTAGCTACATCCTTAGCTTTGAACCATGGATTATCGCTGCTGTCAAACAGTACAGACAAAGGCTGATCATTAAACACATAGGCGGTTAAGTGGTTCATTTTATAGGTTAGATCAAAACGTCGGGTGAACACTCTGACAGAACGTCACACAGCAACACTATTACACAAACACACACTTCAAACTCCTGAACAAGAATGAGCCCGTGGGTGTTTGACAACTGGTGTTCTGTTGATTTAATTACTAGGAGTGGAGGAGTGGAGGAGGAGTGGAGGGACAGCGGAGTGGAGGAGGAGTGGAGGGACAGCGGAGTGGAGGAGGAGTGGAGGGGTGGTGAGGCTGGAAATGTACCTCGAGGAACACGCTCATTCGTATTATTACGTTAGTTATTTATTTTTTTTTACAATAGTGTACATTAAGGAAAAGTAGGAAAGGGAAGGATCGAATTACTTCGTTTATTTCATTTATTTTTCGTCTTTTTCCGCTTTTCAGGGATGGCGACAGCGGTGGTGGAAACGCAACGATCCACGATCTTCCTCCAGGCGGGCAGCGGACTGACGGTCCTGACGATTCCGTTGAATCTAGGCTCTCCCGTCTCGCTGTTGACCAACCATAGGTTCTGCAGCCTAGTCAGCAGATCCGTCAGAATCATGCAGATCTCGTCGTCCCGCCGCTCGTCCAAATACAGGCCGCAGGTCCAAGTCGAGCGACCTCCTTGGAAAACGTTCATCTTCAACAGTACGTTACCGCTGTTGCTGGGGTTCTTCACAGTATACTGACATCCACCAGCAGACCAGCACAGTGATGGGGAATCGATAGGCACTTCCTTCCTCTTTACAGTCCACCCATCGGGCTTCTTCTTTGACGCGCATCCCTGCTGTTGCTGTACTGACGGTATGTTAGCGTTCTCGTCCATTGCGTCCAGCTCCTCTAGGAAAGAGCGGATCGTTTGGTCCACGTTTACTACGTCGGTACCGCTTCCGTTCATGGTGACGTCTCGAACAACACTGAGGTCGCGTGCGTGCGGCCGAGCCTCGGTTTTATACCTGTGTCACGCGCGCACTCCAGCGAACCTTCTAGAAGCTTCTAGAAGCGCGGGAGATTGCCTATTGCGCAATAAGCTGGGGATTTTCCATATCCGGGAGAAGCTTCTAGAAGCTCGCTAATGAGTGAACAGGTCCGAGTGGTAAACAGTTCTCGGAATACGTCATCACTACTGGTTCCTGGAAAACTATGACGTCATCGCGGTTGTGCGGTAAACAGCCGAGATCCCATAAGGAAAACCCGGTTATAAATTAATAGCAGCCTTGTTTGATGGCGGATCTATGGGGTTCTTTAGTCATTCGCTTTCTCTGAGATAGGCCTACACTCTGGAAAAAGTCCCGTGGGAATCGGTGGGTAAATAGGCTAGTTATTAAAATATAGTAGTAAATAGGCTCCTCACTTGCGCGCTGTCAGTTGGGGCTCCTCACTTGTGTGCTGCCAGCTGGGGGCTCCTCACTTGCTCCTCACCTACATGCTGATTCCGGGTGATGACGTCACCAGGGGCTCCTCACTTGCGTGCTGCCAGCTGGGGGCTCCTCACTTGCTCCTCACCTACATGCTGATTCCGGGTGATTACGTCACCAGGGGCTCCTCACTTGCGTGCTGCCAGCTGGGGGCTCCTCACTTGCTCCTCACCTACATGCTGATTCCAGGTAATGACGTCATCGGGGGCTCCTCACTTACATGCTGATTTCGGTCCGGGGGGGGGCTCCTCAGGCTCCTCACGCCAGGTGCCAGGTTTAAGTTAGGTTAATGGGTCACGTGACGGGGGGGGGGTTGCTGACGTCACGGGGGGGGGCTGACGTCACCGGGGGGTGGGGGGGGGCTCCTCACTTGCTCCTCGCCGCGCCTTTGCTGGTTCTGAATGCCCTATTTCCCCCTACTATTCTTAATCTTCTTTTTAAAGCTTCTTTCACTTACATTTTTCCAATCAGTTGGTAATTTGTTACTCATTCTGATACCCATTCATTGAAATTCCTTTTGCTTTTTGAATACTTGAAACAGGTAACTTTACATTTATTTTGATTTGTTGTTTAATGTAGGTGAATATCTGAATTTAGCAAAATTTAGAGTGATTTATTTTAATGTAAATTCAAATTTGAAAATGTAGATTGATGCCAATGTTATTATGTCTAGTTTTTTATTAAATAATGGTCTACAATGGGCTTTTGGTTTAAAACCACAAATTATTCTGATGGTTTTTTTATTTACAAATAAGTTTGTAATTTTTCTTTTTAAAGTATACTTTTAACAAAGTTTTAATTAATCTAAGGACTAACTCTATTTTATCTATTCATAATAAAGGTATAAATACTGGAATAAATGGTTAAGGAGAAAATCAACAGATACCACCACCATTAAGACAATACTATTTTTACAACACTAATTTTAGTAAATAACAATATTGGTTACTAGCTGTTACCCGCAGGCTTCGCCCCCCGAATTATTTATAAATACCCCTGTCGCAGCAAACCTGCATACTCAGCGAATTTCCAATGCATAATATATGCCTTAATACCACATAAAGCCGCATACCAAGTTTCATAAAAATATATTCACATATAAGCGATTTTAATTATTCTCTATAAGAATAACATTGGCAATAAGTACGTAGGTTTGCCGAAATAAGGAACACAAAAAATTGGTTTTTATGCAAATATAAATATAATTTAACTAGGCGAAGCCACATACCAGGTTTCATCAATATTCAATCATAAATAAGCACTATATGACATTTTAGTGATTCTCCATAAGAATAACATGGGTGCTGAGTAAGCAGGGTTGCTGCAACAAGGAACAAAAAATTGGGTTTTTATCCAATTATCAATATAACTCAACCAAGTGAAGCTATATACCAAGTTTTATTAATTTATGTTCATAATTAAGGGAGTCAATACATTTGACTTATTCTCCGTAAGAATAACATGGGGGCTGCGTACGCAGGTTTACTGCTAAGGGAATAATCACCAAAAACTCAATTTTTTGTCCAAATATCAATTTGCCAGTACTACGTGAAGCCACATACCAAGTTTCATCAACATATATTCATCAATAATCGAGATATAAAATTCTATTTATTCTCCATAAGGATAACATTGGACAACGTACTGTGTTTAGCACTTTGAATATCTCTGCAACGGTTGGGCGTAGAATCAAAATTTAAACACCAAAATGATTGTTTTGTGGAACTGAACATATTGGTAAAAGCAAATTTGAAGTTTACATTAAAATAAACTGAGGAAAAGCCAAAAAATGTTTTCACATAAGATGGGACAATTTTATGAGGATGGGACATGGGAGATTTTATGAGAAGGTTTTTGGGTTTTCTCCGCAACTACTTAACCTAGGTTAATAATTCAAAATACCATATTATTTGTTTTTTAAGCTCTATAACATGGTCAAAACCAAAATTAAGTTTTTTTTAAATTTTAGGGTAAAAAATGCAAAAAACTGTATTTGGAAAATATAAAACCCCCATAAATCCCCCTTCCCATGGTCCGATTTTTTTTGTTTTCGAACTTAAAGTCATGAATGTCATTTTACACTTTTGAGCCAAATTCCATCGAAATCGGACGTTTTTTACTCAAGTTATCGCATTCACGGACACATATATAGGGATATATATATATATATATATATATATATATATATATATATATATACATATATATAAATTTGAACGAATAGTGTTTTTGGCATCTGGGGACCTCAAAACAAAAAGTTATCATGGTTTGGGGCTTAAGTCTTACCATGAGATCTACGGTAATAGTTTCTTCCCTATAGGGGAAATTCGCTAAAACTATGATATTTTTGTGTGCTGCATTCTGTGGTTAGCCTGTGGAAATACTACGAATCAAGATCAGCTGTTAGTATTTTCATCAGCTCAAACAAAAATGAATGTCTATAAGGATACATGGGAACTTTGGACCCCCGTGGGGCATAGCCCTATCGTATTTTCACAACTTCAATATGCCTTTATGTTACTCAGGACTATCAAGTACCTCTCTACAAAATTTCAGCTCAATCGGTCCAGTAGTTTTCACGTGATGGAACTTCAGAGTTTCGCACAAACTTACGCACAAACATCCATACTTTCAAATTTATAATATTATATATGAAGTATGATAATCAAGTTTCATAATGTGATTAGAGCTATTCCATAGGTGTTGTATTTTTTTAAAATATATACTTTATGCAAATGAAATAAAATACACCTTAAGAACAATTTTTAAATCATATACTTTTTAATACTTAATTGGTATGAACTCGAAGTTTTTGACGCGCTAAAAAAAACCATTACACAGTACCAATTCATAAATACCCCCGTCGCAGCAAACCTGCGTACTCAGCGAATTTCCAATGCATATTATATGTCTTAATACCACATAAAGCCACATACCAAGTTGTATACAAATATATTCAAATATAAGCGATTTTAATTATTCTGTATAAGAATAACACTGGTAATGAGTACGTAGGTTTGCTGAAACAAGGAACATAAACGATTGGTTATCATGCAAATATAATTAGAATTTAACTAGGCGAAGTCACATACCAAGTTTCATCAATATTCAATCATGAATAAGCGCTATATAACATTTTAGTTATTCTCCATAAGAATATCATGGGGGCTGAGTAAGAAGGTTTGCTGCAACAAGGAACCAAGAAAATGGGTTTTTATGCAATTATAAATATAAATTAACCAAGTGAAGCTACATACCAAGTTTTATTAATTTATGTTCATAATTAAGGGAGTCAATACATTTGACTTATTCTCCATAAGAATAACATGGGGCTGAGTACGCAGGTTTGCTGCTACGGAATAATCAACAAAAAATCAATTTTTTGTGCAAATATCAATATACCAGAACTACGTGAAGCCACATACCAAGTTTCATCAACATACATTCATAAATAATCAAGATATCAAATTTTATTTATTCTCCATAAGGATAACATTGGACAACGTACTGTATTTAGCACTTTGAATATCTCTGCAATGGTTGGGCGTAGAATCACAATTTAAACACCAAAATGATTATTTTATTGAACTGAACAGATTGGTAAAAGCAAATGTGAAGTTTACATTAAAATAAACTGAGGAAAAGCAAAAAACCTTTTTCCCATAAGATTAACATGGGAGATTTTATGAGTAGGTTTTTTTGGATTTTCTCCTCAACCACTTAACCTAGGTTAATAATTCAAAATACCATATTATTTTTTTTAAGCTCTATAACATGGTCAAAACCAAATTTGAGTTTTTTAAAATTTTCAGGGTGAAAAATGCAAAAAACTGATTTTTGGAAAATTTAAAATCCCCATAAACCCCCCTTCCCATGGTCCGATTTTTCTTGTTTTCGAACTTGAAGTCATGAATGTCATTTTACACATTTGAACCAAATTTCATCGAAATCAGACGTTTTTTACTCAAGTTACCGCATTCACGGACACACACACACACACACACACACACACACACACACACACACACACACACACACACACACACACACACATATATACATATATAAATTTGAACGAATAGTGTTTTTGGCATCTGGGGACCTCAAAATACAAAGAAGTTACCATGGTCTCGGGCTTTAGTCTTACCATGAGACCTACGGTAATAGCTTCTTCCCTATAGGGGAAATTCGCCAAAACAGAGAGCAACTCACTTTTATGAAAAATATAAAATCAAAACAAAACTAACAGACAAATTTATTTAAAAATTCTCAATTAATTTACAGTGAAATTAAAGAAAACGAATATAATAACTAATACCCCCCTCGAAGCAAACCTGCATACTCAGCGAAATTCCAATGCATATATATATATGTGAGTGTGTGTGTGTGTGTGTGTGTGTGTGTGTGTGTGTGTGTGTGTGTGTGTGTGTGTGTGTCTCACTACTACATAGAGTCACTTACCAAGTTTCACAAAAATACATTCACAAATAAGTGATATATAGCATTTTATTTATTCGCCATAAGAATAACATTAGGGCTGAGTACGCAGGTTTGCTTCAATGAGGAAGATAAAAAATGTGTATTTTTGCAATTATCAATATAACTTAACCAGATGAAGCTACATACCAAGTTTTATTAATTTAGGTTCATAACTAAGGGAGATATACAACTTTACTTATTATCTATATGAATAACGTGGGGGCCGAGTATGCAGATTTGCTGCTACGGGGAAAATTAACAAAAATCTTTTTAGTGCAAATATCAATATACCACAACTAGTTCAAGCCACATACCAAGTTTCATCAATATACGTTCATAAATAATCGAGATATCAAATTTTAAATATACTCGGTGAAAGAATAACATTGGACAACGTACTGTGTTTAGCACTTTGAATATCTCTGCAAACGGTTAAACGTAGAACAACAATTAAAACACCAAAATGATCGTTTTGTAGGGCTAAACTGATTGGTGAAAAGAAATGTGAAGTTTTTAGTAAAATTCCCTGAGGAAAATCCAAAATCCTGTTTCTCATAAGATAACATGGGAAATTTTATGGAAGCGTTTTTTGAATTTTCCCTACAAGCACTTAACTTAGGTTAATGATTAAAAATACCAAATTATTTGTTTTTTAAGCTCTATAAAATGGCTATAACCAAAATTAAATGTTTTTAAAATTTTAGGGGGAAAAATTCAAAAAACTGATTTTTGGAAATTTTAAACCCTCATAAAACCCCTTTCCCATGGTCCGATCGATCTGGTTTTCGAACTTAAGTCACAATTGTTACTCTACACATTTTTGCCAAATTTAATAAAATCAGGCGCTTCTTTCAAAAGTTATTGCGGTAACGGACACACACATATATATATATATATATATATATATATATATATATATATATATATATATATATATATATACATATACACATATATCAATTTGAACGAATAGTGTTTTGGTGCCTACGGACCTCAAAACAAAAAGATATCATGGTCTCGAGCTTAAGTCTTACCATGCCACCTACGGTAACAGCTTCTCCCCTATAGGGGCAATTCCCTAAAAAAGGAAATGTTTGAAAACCAAAAGGTTTAAAACCGAGTTAAGTGCTAAAATTTCTTGTCAGACAATTTTGCTTTATGGCATTATATTTATAAATCTAGAAACCAACTAATTTAGATCGGTGTTTTGTCCTTAGTCCTGTTCGAGTGGACGGTTTACCATTCTTACCGATCTCTTGGGCCTTGAAGGCGTGACGTTAGGTAGATGATGTTCTCCGCCCTACCATTTATGGTTTGACGAAGGTGGTACGTGGTAGTGAGTAGGAAGAACCAACTTTGTTCAGAAAAATTACTTAGGTCAATTACCATTGAAACAAAGTTGCATAACATGTTAAATAATACAAGTATTTTTGTTCAATTGGTTCTTCTGGACAAATATATTTCCCCTACTTTTAGCTTCCCCTTGTAACGGCCCGAGGTCAGCGCCCCCTCTTTTATCTTGGTCCTATACTGTAGCATTGGCCTTGAAAATGTTACAAGAATGAACGTGTTGCTAATATTAATTGATATTCTTCAAAGGTTTAATAGAATTTCCTAGCTTGAAAGTAACTGGAGTTGAAGCAATAACAAAACAAAATTAAATCAAGTGTAAAAAGCTACCAGAAACGATATACATTCAATTTCAGTTAATATTAATATTCAGTAAAGTATAATAATTAGAGCTAATATTCTGGCTTGAATGTAGTTTTTGTTAAAGCAATAATAAAACATAGTTTATAGATTCTGCAACAAACTACCAGAAACGGCTTTTTAACTGCTGTTTTACGACTATATAACATTAAACCAACAACATAAGACAAAGGTAATATGGTGATTATTGAGTAGACATTGTTTGACTACTCTCGTAGAAACTTCGTTTCACAGCTTTACAGTTTAGTAAGTTGTACTATAAAACCCACTAGTAGTGATATTTACATTTTAGAAAGCGACCACATGCCAGGACATCATAGTGATTACTTCCGTTGATACGTTAATGGCGGAGTGGAACGGAAAAGTTTTATAATCGCTTCCCAAAAACCTATGTAATAAAAGAGTTATGAATAATCTTAGTATTTATCTTGTTATAATGGAACACAACGGCCTATTATATTTTTAGCTCTTTAAACTAATAGCTGATAACCAATCTAGCGTGAAATTATCTATTTGTTGCTAATTAAGAACGGAAATAGTGTTTTGTTAAAGAGTAAAATCACAATTACATGTTGCCCTGCACTTCGTATTCTTCTAATTATCGGATGAAAAAGTCATATGTTTATCCAAGACATTCGTACATCCTTTAATAGTTAACAGAAAGTAATACTAGGACTAAAAAGATATGTGTTGCTCTGAGACAAAACCAATACGACAATTTAAAAGTGATTTGTAATATCTTCAAAATGTTACAAACTATATTGCTCTGATTTGTGTAATATATTTATTTATGTAATATATTTTAAGTAATTTAGTTGAAGTTAGGGATGTTGTATTCAAATTCGAACAATCTAGCAATTTTTACACGAGGTATAAAGACACTCTCATCACATCTCATCTGAAGTTGGCCAAAACGTAAAAAAAACACTAAACCAAAAATTAAAGCTCTGTTGCCAACATTTGTTAGATTGTTAACAAAAATGGTTTTAATATCATTGTCTCAAATTGATTTAAGAAAATAACCTTTTACACGTTGAAGAATATACATATAAACTTTGATATCCCGGACGGAATAGTTTTACAACTTGAAGATCTTACGTGTTGTTGTAAATGTAAAATTAGACTTGTGCCTATTGCTGCTCGTAAATGTTTAAGGCTAAATATTATCTTATTAAACCTTATAAAAGTCTCCAGAATAGTAATTGTTTGTTTGAACTACCGTCAGCAAACATTGCAAACTGGAGTATTCCACCCAGCTTGAATACAGTGGTTTCCAACATCTTTGCATGCTTCAAGTAGCTTCGGGTGGGAAAAATATTTGTAAGTGCAGTGAATACATTTCGAGAGTTAATATACAAGTTTGTCCTAGGTGGTCATTAACTGATTATGCCTATCAGTCGTCTAGTCTACCTGTGCTCACTAAGGTTGTCATTTATATAATGCGTGAATCAACGTGTCCACACAAAGCGTCCGATAAAGCTTACTACATTTTACTTGAGTAATTTTCTGAACAATTTCCAAACCCTCTACAAGACTTTAACTGTGCTATCTTCTACTGAAGGTGTTATCAATTTACAATAGCTCATTATGTTATAACACATTTGCAAATAATTAAATTTGAGTACATAATCTATTTTAATTGCTTAAAAATTATTATGCCCTTAACAAGTACGTTTGTGACTGCCGTTCTGGGGTAAAACATAATTATTGTTATATCTAATGAAACATTTTTATAATTATTGTTATATCTAATGAAACATTTTTTCTCTAATGATTAATTTCGAAATTCCCCTACCGTTTAATATTTATGGCGATAACTAAGGAGAATGTGCTGAATGGAAATCAATGGTGTACAAACAAGAGTGGTGTTTTATCTGGGTAAAACACATGTCGGCGTATTGCACAAAGGCGCCGGTTTATAACCTCGCCTCCAGCGCCCCGTAATACTCCAGTCTTCTCTTATCATCTACTTTATTTGATTAAATTTGCACCCAGCGCCATAATAACAGAGAACTTTGTGTATCAAAGCTCGTTTCACCGGGAAAGTTCTCTTTTAATGTTCGTGCCTTTAAAGTTTTAAGTAATCGTGAAACACTACCGGCAATATAAAGTGAGAATGCAAAATAAAAAGTTGTGTATTGATGTTGAAACTGACAAGAGTTGTGTTATTGTTGACAAATGATAGAATGGTTGACGGGATACAATTATCATCATTATTAGGATCACGTAAAGTCTTTTAATATGCCGTGTAAAAATAGTTTAACCATCCACGGATCTTGTCGAATTATTATGACACTAAGAAAAAACCTATGTTGTTGATCAATACTATCATTCGCATTTGTCTGTAGCTCCGTGCGTCCGCCCGTCTGCAGCTGTTTCTCGAGCTATAATGGCTCCCAAGCTACAAAAAGATATTTTTAGGGGTAATCGAGGTCGGGGAAGCTGCACGTGTCGTTTGTTTTTCTTGAAAAGCAACCTTATTTGAGTTACGGTAGCTTAAAGTTTTATGTTTTTAGGCAATTTTAGCATATATTAGCGGAGGTGGGAGTATTCAGCTGTAGATTTATATTTCTACAAGCTTTGTTCCTGAAACAGCTGATTTATTAGTGAATTTCCTATGGAAAGTGAACTATTACCAAGACCCGCACGGTGAAACTTAAGCCCGGGACCACCATAGAAGTTCCTAACGTGACCCCCTGAACACGATTTGGGGGTTTGTTCAAAATGTTATATCTATATGTATATATATATATATAGACATATATATATATATATATATATATATATATAGACATATATATATATATATATATATATATATATATATATATATATATATATATATATATATACATACATATGTGTGTGTGTGTGTTTGTGCAGGCACTCTAGCGGTCGCATTTTTTGTCCGATTTACTTCAAATTTGCTAGGGACGTTCCTTCTATAATCAGTTGGACAAGTTCGTTGGGCAAAACAATAGGAACATTCTAAACCCCTTTTTTGGGTTTAATCTTCAAATTTCGAGTTTTTGGGCCCAAAAAGGGTCAGAAAAGACCCTGATGTGAAATTAAACGGATGTAAAAAGATGGGAATTAGTGTGGCGAAACTGTTATGCCCTCTCTCGCCATTCTAGCATATATATTTACCGAGTTATTAAAGGAAATGTGTATTGACCAAACACAGTACGTTGTCTTATGGGAGTTTTACATTAGAAAAGCCTGTTAATCATTTTTTGGTGTACTTTTATCATCCCCAACAACCTCACGCCTACTTTAAAGCCTGACTGGACCTTCTCCTAACCTTATACTGCGCAAAAATGTATTCCCAGCATTGCAGGGAAATAGAACCAGTTGTATCAGAACAGCAAAAAATCAATATCTTCAGAATTGAATAAAAATTGGAATAATTGTATGTTTTTAACTGATTTTGAGTTTTTATAGTTTTTTTATGTGGAAATTAACTTCCCTCACGTCAGCGTGCTGCGTGCGAACTCGTTTCCTGCGGTCACGATAGCGGCCGCCAATACTAGTGTATTGTATATTGCTTTTCACCGGTTCTTTTTTGTTCTTCCCTAAGTTTTGATGGTCTTTTCAATACCGTTTCACAGTAGCTGCAAAACTCGAAGGATACTCCGGATGCAGCTATGGTGTTTAAGAAAAAAATCAACACCCCCCAAGAACCCCTTGAATTACAAGACCATAACGTTAATCGTAGCGTAAGCGAGGTGTTCACCTGAAAAAGGGATTTTTCAGAGTGATAGTGTTCTCCACTTTTCAAGTACTACGTACTACTTAAATATCCTTATAAAGTATACTTGTCAAACGACTTTTCAAAAGGTGTACTATTTAAATAATGCACTCCTACAATTGTTTCCTCGCCATGTGGTACACTCATGAGGTACACTATTGAACACTCGTTTTTTTGCACTCTTTTAAAACGGTGTACTAGTACTAAGTAACGGAGTACGAATTTGAAATGATATATTATGTACTCCTCAACTGATACACTACCGTACTTAAGTTGTATACTCTTCAAACCAAATTACTTAAAAGCAGTGGCTTAAGACTTGGATCCGAATTGGGTCGGTAATGGAAGCTTAGTTTTATTTAGTTCAGACTTCGCTTTGGCGTAACCTAGTCGGGCGGGGTAGTGGTATCTTGCTTTATCTACACTATTACATTTTCAACTTTGAATCTAATCCTCAACCTGACTTCTTATATTTGCATGTGTACAAATTCAATTTATACTTTTATTTAGATTTTCAAACAGTGCTTACATACAGCTCCTGCAACTAATGTCTGCCACTTTTAAAACAACAGGTTGAAAACTTCTCTTTTTTTATAAGTCTGTTTACCGTATCAAAAATGTTTAGGGTTTGTTAATGAGTCGGTTAATTCTATCAACAGATATATTGTAGAATTAAATAACTTTTACAGGAACAAATTACAAGCACTATCAATTCTTGTATTAACTGTAAAATAATCTTATTAAAGTAAAATATCTTATTATATTAACTGAATAAGAATCAATTATATAATAGAAAATGTAAAACACAAATTTGCAATCTTGTAATGAATTAATATAAAAATAAATTTCATTGACATATACAAGAATACTGATTTTTCTAGTAATGACTCTCTAAGCTTATCGATATTTATTATTTCTAGCTTGACATCATATTTTATATTTGATAGTAGATTAATTAATTGTTAGGTAATAATATAAATAGCCGGTAGTAAAAATAAGAATAATATACACAAAATAAACCGTGTTTATTACGTGTATTAATACAAAATGTAATTCAAGGTTAAAATACAGCGAATCTGTTTTCAACTAGGCTGAGCCCGCAGCTGGAGGTGGGGGAGGAGGGGCAGAGGCGTAGTTAACGTCAGAGCCTGGGGTTGCACCAGCGGCGAATATTGCGGAGGAGGGGTCAGCAGAGGCAGAAGCGGATGATCCACCTGCGGCGGGCATAGCACCTTCAGCGCGGGCGGCTGAAGAGCCAGCTGGAGCAGCGAAATAACCGGCGGAGGCTGAAGCAAACCCAGCAGGAGTGGATACATAACTGATGGGGGTGGCAACATATTCTGTGGGGGCGGCACCAGCAGGAGCTGGAGCGTAGAAAGCAACATTGGAAGATGCAGGCACAGCAGCGGCTGTTGCAGATCCAAAAACAGAGCCAGCTGAAGAGGCAGGTACACTAGATGGAGCACGGAGAAGAAAGATGGTTTTGGCACCGGCGGCAGAAACAGAAGGATAAGCGAATCTGGCGGCGGCGGTGGCGGGATCTACTAAGGATGCTCCGGAAGAAGGAGTGAATCCAGCTCCGAGAGCTGCAAGATTTACAAACCTGAATGGAGCACCCGTGGCACTGGGGGCGGGGATGAAGGTGGTGGATGAGGAAGGAGCGTACACGGTGACAGAGGGTGAAGTTTCCAAACTTGCGGGGGCAGACGCGCGAGTCAAGGGGGTGGCAAATGGAACTCCAGCAGGAGCAGAGGCGTAAATCAGGTGTGAGTCAGCATTAGCACCTGAGTCATCGTTGATGTTAGCTCTTGAAGGGGCGGCACGAGACAAGGAGGTGAAACTTGGAACCCCGGTGGGGGCGGCGGCGTATATCAGGTGAGAGGCAGCGGGAGCACTGGAGTGATCGTAGAAACTGGCAACGGCGGGGGCCACGCGGGCCCAGGGGGCGGAACTTGGAACCCCATCGGGGGTAGCGGCGTGGATCAGGTGAGAGGCAGCGGGAGCACTTGAGTCTTCGTAGAGACTGGAACCGGCGGGGGCGGCGCGAGACCAGGGGGCGGAACTTGGAACTCCGGCGGGGATGGGGATGGCGGAGTAGACCAGGTGAGAGGCAGCGGGAGCACTGGAGTGATCGTAGAAACTGGAACCGGCGGGGGCCGCACGGGCCCAGTGGGCGGAACTTGGAACCCCGGCGGGGGAGGCGGCGTAGATTAGGTGAGAGGCAGCGGGAGCACTGGATTCATCGTAGAGACTGGCTTCGGCGGGGGCGACGCGGGCCCAGTGGGCGGAACATGGAATCTCGATGGGGGCAGCGGTGTAGATCAGGTGAGATGCAGCGGGAGCACTGGAGTCTTCGTATATACTGGCTTCGGCGGGGGCGACGCGGGCCCAGTGGGCGGAACTTGGAACCTCGGTGGGGGCAGTGGCGTAGATCAGGTGAGAGGCAGCAGGAGCACTGGAGTCATCGTAGAGACTGGCACCGGCGGGGGCGGCGCGGGCCCAGGGGTTGGAACTTACAACCCCGGCGGGGAAGGCGCGAGACCAGGGGGCGGAACTTGGAACACCGGCGGCGGTGGGGGTGGCGGAGAAGACCAGGTGAGAGGCAGCGAGAGCACTGGAAGCATCATATAAACTGGCTTCGGTGGGAGCGGTGCGAGACGAGAGGAAGGAACTTGCAATTCCGGCGGGAGCAGCAGCGTAGATCAGGTGAGAGGCAGCGGGAGCACTGGAGGCATCGTATATACTGGCTTCGGCGGGCGCGGCGCGGGCCCAGGGGGCGGAACTTGGAATCCCGGCGGGGGCGGCGGCCAATTTGCGGTTAGGTGGAGCGATGGCGGCTGGGATGGAGAGGGAGCCGTATTTTGCAGAGGCTGAGGCGGCAGGGGCACCGGGGGTGGCGGCGCTGGGAGCGGACGCGTCACTGAGGTAGGCTCCAGCCCAGGATGGATGAACAAGACCATCAGCTGCCAGTTGGCTGAAAAATCAAGGAAGTATTGAAAATATCGCGGATTATATGAAAATGGAGAAATTAATGAATATATATCGTTGCAATAAAGTCCAGGGACGGTTAAATATTAAAAATATAGTAAATATATAGGTACAAACCTTGGAACAAAGTTACTGGGCATAAACACCTATTTTAATACATATTCAGTGATACGCTACCTCCTCAGGGGGACGGCCCACTAGGAGTCAGGAGAAAATCATAAATTTAAGCATAGGTTGATATGCTCATAAAATTAAAGGTCCTTATTACTAGAATACAATGCCGCAAACTCGAACTCAAACGGACAACCGAGCTGGATGGCTGCCGTTCAAAAATGGCTTGTTTTTGCAATAAAGCATTGTAAATAATAAACTGACGAGCTGTTTAATGATTAATTTTCATTGCTTGATTTATTTTCCCTCTCAGGAGTATGTAACTTATTATTCTACAACAGTAATAATAATTATAATCATTTTTGGATTATTATTATTAACATTAAACAGCTCCTGGGTTTATTGTTTACAATGCTTTATTGCAAATTCAAGCCATCTTTGAACGGCTGTAATTTTTGACTCGATTGTCTGTTTAAAGTAGGGTTTGTGCCATTGTACTCTAATACTAACGACCTTTAATTCGATGTGCGTATCAACCTATACTTACATTTAAGATTTTCTTCTGACTACTAGCGGGCCTGCCTGCTGAGGAGGCAGCGTATCACTGAATAAGTGTTAAAATAGATTTTTATGCATAGTAACTTTGTTCCAAGTTTTTTAGCTCTATCTTTATTGTGTTTTAGCGAATTCCCTCTATAGGGAAGAAGCTATTACCGTAGGTGGCATGATAAGAGCTAGCCTCGGGACCATGATAACTTTTCTTTTTGAGGCCACCAGATGCTAAAACACAATTCGTTCAAATTCATATATATATGTGTGTGTGTGTGTGTGTGTGTGTGTGTGTGTGTGTGTACCCGTAGGAACGATAAATTTTTAAAAAATGGTCCGATCTTGATGAAATTTGGTATGAACGTGTAAGGCAGCATCAATTTTCATTTGTTCGAGAACCAATCAGGTTGCTTTACTTTAAGGGGGGTTTTGGAGGGGTTTTAACCCTAAAAATGCATTTTAGTGAATTTCCCCTATATGGAAGAAGCTATTACCGTAGGTCTCATGGTAAGACTTAAGCCCGAGATCATGATGACTTTTTGTTTTGAGGTCCCCAGATGTCAAAACACTATTCGTTCAAATTTATATATATGTATATATTTATATGTGTCCGTTAACACGATAACTTGAGTAAAAAACGTCCGATTTTGTTGACATTTGGCTAAAATGTGTAGTGACTTTATGTCGAAAACCAGAAAAATCTGACTATGGGAAGGGGGGTTTATGGGAATTTTAAATTTCCCAAAAATCAGTTTTTTGCACTTTTCACCCTACAATTTTTAAAACACTCTATTTTGGTTTTGAGCATTTTATAGAGCTTAAAAAAGTAAATAATATAGTATTTTAATTAATAACCTATGTTAAGTGGTTGCGGAGAAAATACAAAAAAACCTGCTCATAACATGTTCCATGTTAATCTTATGGAAAAAAGGTTTTTGGCTTTTCCTCAGTTTATTTTAATGTAAACTTCACATTTGCTTTTACCAATCAATTCAGCTCTACAAAACAATCATTTTGGGTTTTAAATTGTGATTCTACACCCAACCGTTGCAAAGATATTCAAAGTGCTAAACACAGTACGTTGTCCAATGTTATCCTTATGGAGAATAAATAAAATGTAATATCTCGATTATTTATGAATGTATATTGATTAAACTAGGTATGTGGCTTCACGTATTACTGGTATATTGATATTTGCACGAACAATTGATTTTTTGTTGATTATCCCATTAGTAGCAAACCTGCATACTCAGTCCTAATGTTATTCTTATGGAGAATAAGTAAAGTTTGATATCTCCCTTAATTATGAACATAAATTAATAAAACTTAGTATGGTTTGTGTTATATTGATAATTGGATAAAAACACATATATTGTGTTCCTTGTTGCAGCAAACTTGCGTACTCAGCCCTAACGTTATTCTTAAGGAGAATAAATAAAATGATGTAGGTCACTTACTTATTCATGTAATTTTATGAAACCTGGTATTTGGCTTTATGTGGTAGTGAGAAACATATGCATGCATTAGAAATTCTTTGAGTACGCAGGTTTGCTGCGACGGGGTGCATTTTGAATTTTTTACATATCATTCTTTTTAAACCCAAATTTTGGTTTTCACCATTAAATTCAGCTGAAAAAACAAACAATTTGGTATTGTGATCATCGCTTTACGTCAATTGTTTACCGAGATATTGAGAGTGCTAAACACAGAACGTTGTCCAATGTTAATCTTATGGAGAATAAGTACAATTGTATATCTCGCTTATTAATAAACATATATTAATGAAACTTGGTATGTGGCTTGATATAGTTGGGTTTTAATGCTATTTGCACACACAACTCATTTGTTGTGGACCCCATGGAAGCAATCCTGCGTACTCAGCAGCTATAATATTATAATGGAGAATAATAACCATGTGATGTCTTGCATGTTTTTGAACATAAATTGATAAAACTTGGTATGTAGCTTCATCTGGAGGTGATCCATTAGTATTTGCATAAATATCAGACTTTTTGGTCCTTGTTGCAGCAAATCTGCATACTCAGTCCTAATGTTTTTCTTATGGGGAATAAACAAAATGTCATACCTCGCTTATTTATTAATATGCTTTGATTAAAGTTGGTAGTGATTCATGATTTAGTGACGTACCATTCGAAAATCGCTGATTATACAGGTTTGCTGTAACGGGGGTATTTAAATATTTTACCGTCCCTAGCCTCTTTTGCCACCCTGTATATTTTGCCACCATCTTCCTTTATAACCTTACCCATTTTAAACACAATAAAGAAAGAATTTTATTTTATCACGATGAATTTTAGAAAGTGATTATAGTGTTAAGTATTTAGTAGTGTTTAGTGTAAAGTATTTTATAGTGATTTAAACTTACTGCAACGACACTGTGGCAGATCTCGCGGCGGAGATCACAGTGGCCAGGAGTACCTGCAATGTATAAACACAGATGTTACACTGAGCTAGTGAAAGCTGCAATCAATGAAAGCAGTAATCCTAAGTTTCTGTATTTTAAATTTATTTCTTAGTGGTTATCATAGTCTAAATAAAAGATTTATTTTTGTTAATTACAAAATATCCGCATGTACCTACAATTAAAGACTGCAGCCAGTGAATAGTCCCTTATGACTTTTTCAATTTGATTATTTATGTGACCAGAATTTTCTTCCTTTATTTTTAACAATGGCCTTTTTCCATTTTCGTCTCGTTAACTGAGACTGGAAGAAATGCTTATCTTAACATGCTTACGACGCATTTTTTATTTATTTTTAGATAAAATCGTTAATATACTAAAGTAAAAATAAACGATACAGAGTTTTAAAAGTGCCTACAGATACAAATTAAATAGCTTCTTCCCTATAGTGGAAATTCGCTAATAATAAAATGATTTTCTTTTTGGAATTATATTTAAAAAAAACATTTCTATTGTAAAAAATTGTACACTATATCATGTAATGCTTGTAAAAACATATAAATCGGCACTTGATTTAGGGCAATAGTGTACCCCATTTACCTTAGTTTTGTCTGCAAATATTTTGTTAATTTTTTTTTATTATCACGTTGTAGTAAAATACGTAATACAAAAAGTATTCTATTTTCGTTTGAATACAGGACGGGATTTAGACTTTTGCCTGAGGGACGCTTCATTAAAAATTTGTGTTTAAGTCATCTGATTAAAATAGCTCTAAAGATTAACACTGAAACTTAGAAGGGCCATCGAGTAGAGTTTAGAAGGTTGTTTTTAAGATGCGAAGAAACGTTTTCAAACCCCTTAAAAGGCACATCTTGAGAGTAATAGCTTATGATAAGTACCAAAATATGCAAAAATAATAATTGTCGAAGTTTATAAATCTCTGAACAATAATTAAAAACATAATTTAGAAATAAAATAGATTGATAAAGAAATGGAGTAAACTGAATCAAATAAAATTAGCTGTAAGAGTATCATTTAGTAAATATTGGATGGTGTACTATGTTTTTAAAAATGGGCTTTACATAGCGATAACCATTTATGGTAATCATTGAAGTTGTATGTCCTTTTCTTATTAGACTTAGGTTATCTTGCACAGATTATTTTCTGTACGTCATAGCTGCAATCAATTTTAAATATATGCATAAAGATTAACAATAACAACACCAAGTAAAATAAACAGTGAATATTCATTTTGTAAAAATTTGCAAAGTAAAAATGTGCCTGCAATTATAAAAAAAAACTTCTTTTTCAGATGTACTTGCAGACGAAATATTAACGCGATTGTTTGACCTAAAATACACACAGTTATCGTGCAGTTATACAAAATATTACGTCTAGACCTAAAATAGTTTTTCGTTTTATAAATCGTCATAAGTGGAAAGTAGGTGGGTTAAATTGTTATTTAAACATAATATATATGAGTGTTTAAAGGTTACTAATAATGTGTATAACTGTCTCTCCAGTGTCTTTCGTAATAGGAATTAATTAATTTAGATAACCAGGTTTTTTATAATACTTCTTCCCATAAGGGGAATTGATTACGTGAATTTTGACTATTACAAATAAAATGCGCCAGTATATGTAATTTTTAGAACAAAGTGTAGTTTCGTTACAGTAATTTACAGTTTTCGAGAATACGTTGCGAGTTCATCGCACTCACTCTCACAATCGTAATTTTCAAATATGTATGTGCTGATAAAGAATAATGTACTCTCGGTTTCTAAAACAGAGTACTGAGGGAAATTTATTATTATACAAATATTAGTAACATGACTTAAAGAAACATAACCAAGAAAATATTTTCAGAAAATTGTTTTATCACTAAATACTTAAATATTTGTCGGATTAAGAGTTCAATTATTTATATATGCATTAATATAACAAACTAAACCACACAACATAGGTACTCACGAATGTCGTCTTCATGTTGTGGGTGTGAGAGCTGTGGACGGTGCCCCTGCCTGACCGGCCGGGGCGGTGGTATATATCACCCTCTTATCTGCTCCTAATGGTCACACATCAGGCCCCAGAGCAGCCTACCCTCAGGCATTGTCCTTGATATTTCGCTGGATATGTATAACAGAATACAAACATCAGGGTTTTGATCGGAGTAAATGGGTTTGGTCGCATCCAAATGACAACATCGAACCTGAGTAGTTCTCGTATTCCGAGAAAGTTTTAAAACTTTACCAAAATTATGAAAACAAATTAAGAGGAAGAATGTATAAAAATGTGTCTTAGTCCCTAAATTTGGCCTCTATTTAATCTTAATAGATTATTCCAAAAAGTCAATTCTCTAGTATGTTTGCAATTTTCCACACGCTACCTGCAAAATATTTGTGATATGCCTCAAACTGCCGCCAGTCTTGGAAACAAACAATAAAGTCCCAGTAGTCTTTTTAACCTTTTAAAATTCACTCAACACTAGGGAATTACCGACAAGTTAGCGTTGTTTTAAATGTCAAGTGTACAGTCAGCCGTAAGCCTAGTAGTATAGCCATTTAGCATTGCTGACACAATGCTGAGTCTCTTCTAGGCTCCTTTAAATATCCGATTACTTCTTGCAACTTATATATTGTTAGGTCATTACATTATTAGCTTTTAGATATAATACACAGAAAACGAGTAACAACTATTCAGTCTCATAAATAAATTTGCCAATGCTTAATTTATTATTTTATTTTTTTATTAAAAAATCTGAGATTTTTTCCGAATCTGAGTAATTTTTTACCGTATTACAAAATAGTTTAGCTACAAATTTTCTTTCTTTATGTTTAGTTGTCGATCAACTGTTATCTTCCATCTATGCTATTATATATTTTTTCCTGCTTATGCATTCTTAAAAAAAGTTCTGTAGCTGTAAATTTATTCTAATATTAATTTGATTTTGGACGAGTAATAAAGTAGTAATTGTTGCCCATAGTGAGTATTTAACCACATTACTTTTTCGGTAATTCTAGATTTCAGTTAAGTAATAATTTAATTAGTTTGTGTACACAGACTTATCTGTAAAGATCGCGATACCACATACAAGCCCTAGAGCTTATTTTGGACAAATTTCAGGAAGTCTTATTACATTTGTGTGCACAAAGAATTGTCTTTTTGGTATATCATTTTAATGTATTCTTTTGAAAATATTGGAAATAAATCGATTTTATTTTATTTGATACTCTTAAATAAAATGTTCTCATAATGCCTTAACTTATATTTTCATATGACAGGTTACTAACTTAAAGCCGTCGATTCACACGATGGTGACTCGAGTTTTGACCTTAAAGGCCATTATCAAACCCTTGATGTCAAACTTTACTTCATGATGAAGGTCGTCATAATTTAAATAACACACAACACATTTAAAACAGTACGAGATACGATAAAATTATATTTTCACTTCCTTAGGAATTTTCTTAGAGCTCATTAAAAAAACTTTGTATAAATTCCTCCCTCAATATTAACTTAAAACAAATATGTTAAGTTGCCCAGTGGAACAATGAAATATACAACCCTAAACCGAGATTGGTTAGATTTGTTATTTTATTTAGTTATTTCCTTTTGGTAAGAATGCATTAAATGATGCACATTCCCTTGTAAATAAAGACACTTTAAGAATATTATTCACAATGGTTCACTCATCTACATCTAAATATTTGATCTAAATGAGTAAATTGTTCTTTTAACTAACAATAAATAACAAATCACAATAAATAAAATAATTTAGTTTCTATGGCCAAGCCGTAATTGAAATGGCCTAGGATTCACCTCTGTCCCGGCAGACGGAATATCGGATCTCACTGGGCGCTGCAGGGATTACCCGAAACTAGCTTGGCGGATTGCATTTGCATTCATTTGTGGCGGTATCCGAAACTGCACCAGCGATCACTTGTAATCTACAGATTGCTTCGCCGTCAATGACAGCAGCTTGAGTTACTTTGTTAGAAACTCAAGTAAGTACTACGTGAAATGATAATATGTGTTCAGTACGATGTATTTATTGAGCTTTTTAAAGGAAAGCTAGGAAGTTGATTAAAAATAACTACTGAGGTCAGTTAAAAATTATCAATGAATCCAAAAGAACCGATTACAAAAACGGTATTTATATAGTGGTAAATTTACAACAGGTTATACAAAATGATGTTTTAAACTTACTCTTTCTGTAAATGTTTATAAAAATAAAAATAGGTTTACCTTAATTTTTATACTGATTTTACCTAACATCCTCAGTCTACATATTTAAAAAAATTCCTGCTTTGTGTTCACCCACTTCCTGAAGTTAATACTTAACCAATTTTGATGTTTTTTTTATTTAAAAGATAATTTTAAGTTCTAAGTCACTGTCGAGCCACAATTTCGATTAAGGCCCCAGGAATTGCCCCACGGGACTTCCAAGTTCCCATGTTATTCATGTGGAGGAGAGTTTTATTTGATTTATGTCACATGTGTTTTTTCTTGATTCAATAAACAGCTGTTATATGGATTATATCCGCAACATATTGCGGGGGAGCAGCTCGTATGTTATTAAATATATTTACACAACTTACTCAATCGCTGTTTGAACATCATTTGTCGCGTATATGTATTTAATAAAATGGTCTTCTTACATTATTGATACAGTGATTTTCAGAACTTGTTATAAGAACTTTCAAATACTTTTTGAAAATATTTTTATAACAACTGCATCTATACAAAAGTAAAATAAAATACTATAAATACCGCAATTTATTTATACATTTTTACCTTGTTCAGTAATATTCCTCAAAAAATTAAAAAAAAACTATTTATATTGGGAACACGTGTGTGTTGTTGAAGATTTAAAAAAGCAGTTGTTGTTGCAGTTGTTGCAGTTGTTGTTGTTTTGAAAAGCAGTCTTAATTAGAAACTTTTACTATATACTGAGCTACTAAAAACAAGTATTGGTTTTAATAAACCAACATAATTGAAGTAATTGTTGGTATAAAAGCTTACTAAATCGGATTAAACGAAAAACTCAAAAAGGAGAGGTTTTCACTGAAGTAAGTATCACCAAACTTACTGTCGAGTATGGTTCGAGTGGAGAATGTTTTGTTCCGTGTTCATGGTTTATTAAAGATCACAAACATCAGCAGTTTGCTGCAAGTTGATGTTTAAACTGAATTCATTAAACTATCTGTTAGTGCTGTAAGTGCAAGCATAGGCTATGACAAATTTAGTAGTTTTTGGAATAGCCTGGTCCAGCCGAGAATTTAATTTTTATTTGTATTTGTTTCTGTATAGTTTATGTTTTGGTAATACCTATTACTATTATGAAGTCTCAAAATAAAATTCACAATAGTAAGTTCCATTGGTTACAATAGCTTTGCCCACCATCTGATCTTGTTCATCTGATTTAAGTTTTGTTGTCAAATAAAATCACACAGCTGATCAAATTCTAGTATATAATCACGTGTTTTAAATTGACCCTTTAATTTAATATATGACCTTAGGAAAGGTGTACAGAACAACTCATATTTTTCATCCAATTTGATCACCAAGATCTTCCATACAAGTTCATGAATGTCTGACCTGTGGTTTTCTCAAAAGTCTTTTGGACGGTTTATCTTTATATATAGTTTTCATTTTAGTGGAAGAAACTCTAACATAAAAAAGGCCACTGACATGTAAGCCCAAGTGTCATTAAGATTGGAAAATAACTGCCTGAATATGTATCGGAGCTTTGGAAGTGTTAGGCAAATTACCAAGACTGGAGCCGTGTTTACTAAACTATTATGATAAAATCTTGATAATTCGTAAGCCGGTCGGTAAACTCGGTGATGTTGTCGACGGCCTGGGGCCCGTTCTTAAACACACCGACCCAAATACCATCCGGCGCCTCCGGCGATACGTCTGCTTTACCTCTTCTGACAGTTAATTAATTTATGATGTTTATTTTCGAGTTCACCTTTTTATTACATCTAACACAAAAATAAATGTTCCATGCGAAATGTATCTATTTCTTGCTTGTCTGGTTCAAGGTTCTCCCAGCTTTTAAGAAATATGGGAATTGCCCTGCTTTGACTAGGAAGTGTATTTGAAAAGTAAAAGATAAATTATCTCAGGAAATGTGTTAAATGTGTTATACAACACTTGAATACAATGAAAGTTATATTTGTAAGTTATTACTATTTAACTCCTAGGTTTGTATTTGTAGTTGAGTTATAATTTTGAAATACATTTAGGAATTAAAATTTTACTTAATTTAATTGATATACACTTTGAAAATGTTTACAACACTAACACTTACTTGTTCATAGTATAAGTACGCAAACTTGAAATTATACGATTTAATGGATGGTTTTGTTTGTCCTGCTTTTTTTAGAGAAAATTTCTCCCTTTTTGAAAGAAATGCCCTCCTTGCCATATATAAATCTGATCAGCTTGGTATCGTTGGCTGATTATAAAAATTATTTTATTTTATATTAAATAAAATAAACCTCAAACTGCATTTAAAATATTTCCATGTTCTAGATGGTTAATGGTCAGCGTGCATACGAATCGAAATAATATTCTGATTGGAAACAGTATGTACAACAAACTAAAATGTTATATTGCGCCAAATCATCACCACGGTTTACACCAACTGTCTCTAAGCTTTTTTAAATGTCTATATTTACGGACTATAATTATGGTTTTAAATTGTTTTGAAACCGTTTCCGTCACTAAACAGTAAGTTAGGTCATGCACGTTAACATATTTAACTAGTAATAAAAAAGTAAGTAAAAAAGTTCAGCTTTTTAGCAACGTATTTTTAAGTTTAAGGAGAACTCCTAGCGTCGCGTCGCCAACTGGTTTGATAGCCTGACGCCAATAGGTTACTATTTCCTGCCTTAAGAAGGGAAAGTGAAAGAGAACGAAATTAGAACTCCGAGACTTCTGGCTTGTCTGGCTTATGCAATAAATGATTATTAGGGACTTAAGGAAGTTTGGAAGGAGGAAGGACTCGAGGAAAGGTAGTTTATATTATCAGTAGAAATAGAGAGTGGTAAATATTGGCTGCATAGTGAAACAACTGTGATTGGGGCCTTCTGAAATGGAATAATATCACTTTCGAGTAAAAACTAAAATATCTAGGATAGTAACGTACGCTATTTTATAAAAATTACACATTACGGTAAAAGAGTCAAAAGGTCAATAAGAGGTTAAAGTAAATACTCGGTTATCTGTACAATCCGATTAAATAAAATGTATTACATAACAGATTATTGCCAATTTATATTGCTCATTTTATAATTATTTGTCTCATTGTATGCTTACTTGGTAGACGACGAGCTGTCGAAATTAATTATTTACAATGTTCTGCTTTGGTAAATGTTTTTCGAAATTACGCAGTTTGGTGTCAAAGAGGGCCTAAAAGTAATTGTAAACCTCAAAGAGCCGTGTTGCCTGCCACTGTCTAACTCATTCCCAAAATATCTCAAAAAAGATGAATTAATTCTGTGGTCTTAGTGATGGAATAAGATGACTCAATTCGATTGTTCACCCCGTAACGTCATTAATTTAGTCAAACACAGTAGGAACAATCACAGCCAGATAATAAGGGCCGTAACGTTTCGCCTTTTGAGCGGAGAGCGGACCTCCCCCTATCACGTGACCCGCTACGTCGCCGCGCAAAGAGCCGGCTCGAAGCACCACGCTGCCAGTGCTTTTCTTTTACTTCCTACAACTGCCATGGCTGAAACTTGTGTTCTGTTAGACGATATTATACGACTTCACCGTTATTTTGTAGATGAATCGGGCTTTATTGCGATATAATATTCAAAAGGATTGGCAGCCGAACTATTTCTAAAACTATTTAGTAAGAAATAGAGGTGTGTATTTAGTTAAATGGAATCACGTTAAAAACCAGTCGTCTTTTATCGGTATATTAAACAAAAACTTAAAATGCTATGATCAAAAGAATGAGTTTGATGAATTTAGAAATAAATTAAGATAGTTTAAGTCACGGGATGTTTCTAAAAACAACAAACATCATCATTTAGCGGCGGCGGAGTCATGCGAAAATTAAACAACTTTGGAAAACGAGTTCGCACGCAGCACGCTGACGTGAGGGAAGTGAATTTCCAAATCAAAACTTTTAAAACTCAAAATCAGTGTAAAAACATACATTTGTCCAATTTTTATTGAAATCTGAAAACATTGATTTTTTTTGGCTGTTCTGTAACTCCTGGTTTCATTTACTTGCAAAGCTGGGAATACAATTTTGCACATTATAAGGTTAGTAGAAGGTCCAGACAGGCTTGAAAGTAGGCGTGAGGTTGCTGGGGGTAATAAAAGTACTCTAACAAAGGAATAACACGCTTTTCTAGTGTAAAACCCCCATAAGACAACGTACTGTGTTAAGCCGATACACATTTTCTTTAATAACTCGGTAATATTAATGCTAGAATGACGGGAGAGGGCTTAAAACTTGCGCCTGTCCCATTTTTTACATGTATTAAGTTTACATCTGGGGCTTTTCTGACCTTTTTTGGGTCCAAAAACTCGAAATTTGAAAGATTAATCCCCAAAAAAGTGGGTTTAGAGTTTTCCTATTGTTTTGCCCAACAAACTTGTCCAACAGATTATAGAAAGGAACGTCCCTACCAAATGTGATGTAAATCGGACAAAAAATGCGACCGCTAGAGTGCATACACACACATATATATATATATATACATATATAAATAAAATTTTGAACGACCCCCCAAAACGTGTTCAGGGGGTCACGTTAGGAACTTCTATGGTGGTCCCGGGGTTAAGTTTCACCGTGCGGGTCATGCTAATAGTTCACTTTCCAAAGGAAATTCACTAATAAAGTTCTTAGATAATGTAAAGAAACACTCACTTGTTATAGTTTATTAGTGAATTTCCTTTGGAAAGTGAACTATTAGCATGACCCGCACGGTGAAAATTAAGCCCGGGACCACCACAGAAGTTTCTAACGAGACCCCCTGAACTCATTTTGGGGGGTTGTTCAAAATTGTATATATATATATTTATATACATATATATATATGTGTTTGCACTCTAGCGGTCGCATTTTTGTCCGATTAACTTCAAATTTGGTAGGGACGTTCCTTTCTGTAATCAGTTGGACAAGTTCTTTGGGCAAAACAATCGTAAAACTCCAAACCCCTTTTTTGGGGATTAATCTTTCAAATTTTGAGTTTATGGGCCCAAAAAGGGTCTAAAAAGCCCTAAATATAAAATTAATACATTTAAAAAGATAGGAATTAGTGAGACGAAAGTTTTAAGCTCTCTCTCGTCATTCTAGCATAAGTATTTACCGAGTTATTAAAGAAAATGTGTTTCGACTAAACACAGTACGTTGTCTTAGGGGTTTTACACTAGAAAAGCCTGTTACTCCTTTGTTAGAGTACTTTTATTATCCCTAGCAACCTCACGCCTAATTTCAAGCCTGACTGGACCTTCTGTGTCCGTGAATGTGATAACTTAAATAAAAATCATCTGATTTCGATGAAATTTGGTTTAAATGTGTAAAATGACATACGTGACTTTAAGTTCGAAAACCAGAAAAATCGGACCATGGGAACGGGGTTTTATGGGGGTTTTAAATTTAAAAAAATAAGTTTTTTCTATTTTTCACCATACAATTTTTAAAAAACTTAATTTTGGTTTTGAGCATGTTAAAGAGCTTAAAAAACTAAAAATATAGTACTTTGAATTATTAGTCAAGGAACCATGTTAATGTCATGGGAACAAATGTTTTTAGCTTTTCCTCAGTTTATTTAAATGTAAACTTCACATTTGCTCTTACCATTCTGTTCAGTTCAACAAAACAATCATTTTGGTGTTTAAATTGTGATTCTACGCCCAACCGTTTCAGATATATTCAAAGTGCTAAACACAGTACGTTGTCCAATGCTATCCTTATGGAGAATAAATAAAATTTGATATCTCGATTTTTTATGAAAGTATGTTGATGAAACTTGGTATGTGGCTCCACATAGTACTGTTATGTTGATATTTGCACAACAAATGTATATGTTGTTGATTATTCCCGCAGCAGCAAACCTGCGTACTCAGCCCCTCTGTTATTCTTATGGAGAATAAGTAAAATGTAATGACTCCCTTAATTATGAACATAAATTAATAACACTTGGTATGTAGCTTCACTTGGTTGAGTTATATTGATAATTGCATAAAAATCCATTATTTTATTCCTTGTTGCCGCAAACCTGCTTACTCACCCCCCATGTTTTCTTATGGAGAATAACAAAAATAACATATAGCGCTTATTTATGATTGAATATTGATGAAACTTGGTATGTGGCTTCGCCTAGTTAAATTCTATTTATATTTGCATAAAAATCTATTATTTGTGTTCCTTGTTTCAGCAAACCTACGTACTCATTACCGATGTTATTCTTGTGGAGAATAATAAAAATCGCTTATAAGTGAATATGTTTTTATGAAACTTGGTATGCGGCTTTTTGTGGTGTTAAGACATAAATTATGCATCGGAAATTCGCTGAGTACGCAGGTTTGCTGCGAAGTTATATAGTCGTAAAACAGCAGTTAGAAGGCCGTTTCTGGTAGTTTGTTGCAGAATCTATAAACTATGTTTTTTTATTGCTTTAACAAAAACTACATTCAAGCCAGAATATTAGCTCTATTATTCTCTCAGGGTATTACTACTCTCGTAGAAACTTCGTTTCACACCTTGACAGTTTAATAAGTTGTACTGTAAATCCCACTAGTAGTGATATTTACATTTTAGAAAGCGACCACATGCCAGGACATCATAGTGATTACTTCCGTTGATACGTTAATGGCGGAGTGGAACGGAAAAGTTTTATAATCGCTTCCCAAAAACCTATGTAATAAAAGAGTTATGAATAATCTTAGTATTTATCTTGTTATAATGGAACACAACGGCCTATTATATTTTTAGCTCTTTAAACTAATAGCTGATAACCAACCTAGCGTGAAATTATCTATTTGTTGCTAATTAAGAACGGAAATAGTGTTTTGTTAAAGAGTAAAACCATACATTACATATAGCCCTGCACTTCTTGTTCTTCTAATTATCGGAAGAAAAAAGTCATATGTTTATCCAATATATTCGTACATCCTTTAATAGTTAACAGAAAGTAATACTAGGACTAAAAAAAATCCGTGTTGCTTTGAGATAAAACAAATACGACAGTTTAAAAGTGAAAAATAATATCTTCAAAATGTTACAAACTTTATTGCTCTGATTTGTGTAATATATTTATTTGTGTAATACGTTTTTAGTAATTTAGTTAAAGTTAGGGATGTTGTAATCAAATTTGAATAACAAGTTAGCAATCTATACACAGGATGTAAAGAAACTCTCATCACATCTCATCTGATGTTGGCCAAAACGTAAAAAACACTAAACCATAAATTAAAGCTCTGTTGCCAACATTTGTTAGATTGATAATAAACAAAGTTTTAATATCATTGTCCCAAATTAATTTATAAAATAACCTTTTACAACGTTGAAGAATATATAAACTTTGATTTCCCAGACGGAATTGTTTTACAACTTGATCTTACGTGATGTTGTAAATTTAAAATTAGACTTGTGCCTTTTGCTGCTTGTAAATGTTTAAGGTCATAAATATTACCTTATTAAACTTTACAAGTCTCCAGCATAATATTTGTTTGTTTCAACTACAAATACCGTCAGCAAACATTGCAAACTGGAGTATTCCACCCAGCTTGGATTCAGGGGTTTCCAACATCTTTGAATGCTTCAAGTAAGCTAGAGTGGGAAAAAGAATTTTAAGTGCATTGAATACTTTTCGAGAGTTAATATACAAGTTGGTCCTAGGTGGTCATTAACTGATTATGCCTATCAGTCGTCTAGTCTACGTGTGCTCACTAAGATTGTCATTTATATAATGCGTGAATCAACCTGTCCATACAAGCGTCCGAAAAAGCTTACTACATTTTACTTGAGTAATTTTCTGAACAATTTCCAAACCCTCTACAGCACTTTAACTGTGCTATCTTCTACTGAATGTGTTATCAATTTACAATTGCTCATTCTGTTATAACATATTTGCAAATAATTAATTTTGAGTACATAATCTATTTAAATTGCTTTAAAATTATTATGCCCTTAACAATCACGTTAGTGACTACAGTTTTGGAGTAAAACATAATTATTGTTATATCTAATTAAACATTTTTTGTTTAATGATTAATTTTGAAATTCCCCTACCGTTTAATCTTTCTGGCGATAACTAAGGAGAGTGTGTTGAATGGGAATCAATGGTTTACAAACAAGAGTGGTGTTTTATCTGGGTAAAACACATGTCGGCGTATTGCACAAAGGCGCCGGTCTATAACCTCGCCTCCAGCGCCCCGTAATACTCCAGTCTTCTCTTATCATCTACTTTATTTGATTAAATTTGCACCCAGCGCCGTATTAGCAGAGAACTTTGTGTATCAAAGCTCGTTTCACCGGGGAAGTTCTCTTTTAAAGTTCGTGCCTTTAAAGTTTTAAGTAATCGTGAAACACTACCGGCAATATAAAGCGAGAATGCAAAATAAAAAGTTGTGTATTGATGTTGAAACTGACAAGAGTTGTGCTATTGTTGACAAATAATAGAATAGTTGACGGGATACAATAATCATCATTATTAGGATCACATAAAGTATTTTAATATGCCGTGTAAAAATAGTTTAACTATCCACGGATCTTGTTGAATTATTATGACACCAAGAAAAATACGTACTGGCTAAATGTTTTTGATCAATAGTATAATTCGCATTTGTCTGTGGCTCCATGCGTCCGCCCGTCCGCAGCTGTTTCTCAAGCTGTAATGGCTCCCAAGCTACGAAAAGGTATTTTTTAGGGGTAATCGAGGTCGGGGAAACTGCACGTGTCGTTTGTTTTTCTTGAAAAGCAACCTTATTTTAGTTACGGTAGCTTAAAGTTTTATGGTTTTAGGCCATTTTAGCATATATTAGTGGAGCCGGGAGTATTCAGCTGTAGATTTCTATTTCTACAAGCTTTGTTCGTGAAACAGCTGATTATTTCCTGCAGTCGCAATAGCGGCCGCCAATACTATTGTATCGTATATTGCTTTTCACCGGTTCTTTTTTGTTCTTCCCTCTGTTTCGATGGTCTTTTCAATACCGTTTCACAGTAGCTGCAAAACTCCAAGGATACTCCGGATGCAGCCATGGTGTTTAAGAAAATAATCAACCCCCCCGAAAACCCCTTGAATTACAAGACCGTAACGTTAATCGTAGCGTAAGCGAGGTGTTCACCTGAAAAAGGGATTTTTCAGAGTGATAGTGTTCTCCACTTTTCAAGTACTACGTACTACTTAAATATCCTTATAAAGTATACTTGTCAAACGACTTTTCAAAAGGTGTACTATTTAAATAATGCACTCCTACAATTGTTTCCTCGCCATGTGGTACACTCATGAGGTACGCTATTGAACACTCGTTTTTTTGCACTCTTTTAAAACGGTGTACTAGTACTAAGTAACGGAGTACGAATTTGAAATGATATATTATGTACTCCTCAACTGATACACTACCGTACTTAAGTTGTATACTCTTCAAACCAAATTACTTAAAAGCAGTGGCTTAAGACTTGGATCCGAATTGGGTCGGTAATGGAAGCTTAGTTTTATTTAGTTCAGACTTCGCTTTGGCGTAACCTAGTCGGGCGGGGTAGTGGTATCTTGCTTTATCTACACTATTACATTTTCAACTTTGAATCTAATCCTCAACCTGACTTCTTATATTTGCATGTGTACAAATTCAATTTATACTTTTATTTAGATTTTCAAACAGTGCTTACATACAGCTCCTGCAACTAATGTCTGCCACTTTTAAAACAACAGGTTGAAAACTTCTCTTTTTTTATAAGTCTGTTTACCGTATCAAAAATGTTTAGGGTTTGTTAATGAGTCGGTTAATGCTATCAACAGATATATTGTAGAATTAAATAACTTTTACAGGAACAAATTACAAGAACTATCAATTCTTGTATTAACTGTAAAATAATCTTATTAAAGTAAAATATCTTATTATATTAACTGAATAAGAATCAATTATATAATAGAAAATGTAAAACACAAATTTGCAATCTTGTAATGAATTAATATAAAAATAAATTTCATTGACATATACAAGAATACTGATTTTTCTAGTAATGACTCTCTAAGCTTATCGATATTTATTATTTCTAGCTTGACATCATATTTTATATTTGATAGTAGATTAATTAATTGTTAGGTAATAATATAAATAGCCGGTAGTAAAAATAAGAATAATATACACAAAATAAACCGTGTTTATTACGTGTATTAATACAAAATGTAATTCAAGGTTAAAATACAGCGAATCTGTTTTCAACTAGGCTGAGCCCGCAGCTGGAGGTGGGGGAGGAGGGGCAGAGGCGTAGTTAACGTCAGAGCCTGGGGTTGCACCAGCGGCGAATATTGCGGAGGAGGGGTCAGCAGAGGCAGAAGCGGATGATCCACCTGCGGCGGGCATAGCACCTTCAGCGCGGGCGGCTGAAGAGCCAGCTGGAGCAGCGACATAACCGGCGGAGGCTGAAGCAAACCCAGCAGGAGTGGATACATAACTGATGGGGGTGGCAACATATTCTGTGGGGGCGGCACCAGCAGGAGCTGGAGCGTAGAAAGCAACATTGGAAGATGCAGGCACAGCAGCGGCTGTTGCAGATCCAAAAACAGAGCCAGCTGAAGAGGCAGGTACACTAGATGGAGCACGGAGAAGAAAGATGGTTTTGGCACCGGCGGCAGAAACAGAAGGATAAGCGAATCTGGCGGCGGCGGTGGCGGGATCTACTAAGGATGCTCCGGAAGAAGGAGTGAATCCAGCTCCGAGAGCTGCAAGATTTACAAACCTGAATGGAGCACCCGTGGCACTGGGGGCGGGGATGAAGGTGGTGGATGAGGAAGGAGCGTACACGGTGACAGAGGGTGAAGTTTCCAAACTTGCGGGGGCAGACGCGCGAGTCAAGGGGGTGGCAAATGGAACTCCAGCAGGAGCAGAGGCGTAAATCAGGTGTGAGTCAGCATTAGCACCTGAGTCATCGTTGATGTTAGCTCTTGAAGGGGCGGCACGAGACAAGGAGGTGAAACTTGGAACCCCGGTGGGGGCGGCGGCGTATATCAGGTGAGAGGCAGCGGGAGCACTGGAGTGATCGTAGAAACTGGCAACGGCGGGGGCCACGCGGGCCCAGGGGGCGGAACTTGGAACCCCATCGGGGGTAGCGGCGTGGATCAGGTGAGAGGCAGCGGGAGCACTTGAGTCTTCGTAGAGACTGGAACCGGCGGGGGCGGCGCGAGACCAGGGGGCGGAACTTGGAACTCCGGCGGGGATGGGGATGGCGGAGTAGACCAGGTGAGAGGCAGCGGGAGCACTGGAGTGATCGTAGAAACTGGAACCGGCGGGGGCCGCACGGGCCCAGTGGGCGGAACTTGGAACCCCGGCGGGGGAGGCGGCGTAGATTAGGTGAGAGGCAGCGGGAGCACTGGATTCATCGTAGAGACTGGCTTCGGCGGGGGCGACGCGGGCCCAGTGGGCGGAACATGGAATCTCGATGGGGGCAGCGGTGTAGATCAGGTGAGATGCAGCGGGAGCACTGGAGTCTTCGTATATACTGGCTTCGGCGGGGGCGACGCGGGCCCAGTGGGCGGAACTTGGAACCTCGGTGGGGGCAGTGGCGTAGATCAGGTGAGAGGCAGCAGGAGCACTGGAGTCATCGTAGAGACTGGCACCGGCGGGGGCGGCGCGGGCCCAGGGGTTGGAACTTACAACCCCGGCGGGGAAGGCGCGAGACCAGGGGGCGGAACTTGGAACACCGGCGGCGGTGGGGGTGGCGGAGAAGACCAGGTGAGAGGCAGCGAGAGCACTGGAAGCATCATATAAACTGGCTTCGGTGGGAGCGGTGCGAGACGAGAGGAAGGAACTTGCAATTCCGGCGGGAGCAGCAGCGTAGATCAGGTGAGAGGCAGCGGGAGCACTGGAGGCATCGTATATACTGGCTTCGGCGGGCGCGGCGCGGGCCCAGGGGGCGGAACTTGGAATCCCGGCGGGGGCGGCGGCCAATTTGCGGTTAGGTGGAGCGATGGCGGCTGGGATGGAGAGGGAGCCGTATTTTGCAGAGGCTGAGGCGGCAGGGGCACCGGGGGTGGCGGCGCTGGGAGCGGACGCGTCACTGAGGTAGGCTCCAGCCCAGGATGGATGAACAAGACCATCAGCTGCCAGTTGGCTGAAAAATCAAGGAAGTATTGAAAATATCGCGGATTATATGAAAATGGAGAAATTAATGAATATATATCGTTGCAATAAAGTCCAGGGACGGTTAAATATTAAAAATATAGTAAATATATAGGTACAAACCTTGGAACAAAGTTACTGGGCATAAACACCTATTTTAATACATATTCAGTGATACGCTACCTCCTCAGGGGGACGGCCCACTAGGAGTCAGGAGAAAATCATAAATTTAAGCATAGGTTGATATGCTCATAAAATTAAAGGTCCTTATTACTAGAATACAATGCCGCAAACTCGAACTCAAACGGACAACCGAGCTGGATGGCTGCCGTTCAAAAATGGCTTGTTTTTGCAATAAAGCATTGTAAATAATAAACTGACGAGCTGTTTAATGATTAATTTTCATTGCTTGATTTATTTTCCCTCTCAGGAGTATGTAACTTATTATTCTACAACAGTAATAATAATTATAATCATTTTTGGATTATTATTATTAACATTAAACAGCTCCTGGGTTTATTGTTTACAATGCTTTATTGCAAATTCAAGCCATCTTTGAACGGCTGTAATTTTTGACTCGATTGTCTGTTTAAAGTAGGGTTTGTGCCATTGTACTCTAATACTAACGACCTTTAATTCGATGTGCGTATCAACCTATACTTACATTTAAGATTTTCTTCTGACTACTAGCGGGCCTGCCTGCTGAGGAGGCAGCGTATCACTGAATAAGTGTTAAAATAGATTTTTATGCATAGTAACTTTGTTCCAAGTTTTTTAGCTCTATCTTTATTGTGTTTTAGCGAATTCCCTCTATAGGGAAGAAGCTATTACCGTAGGTGGCATGATAAGAGCTAGCCTCGGGACCATGATAACTTTTCTTTTTGAGGCCACCAGATGCTAAAACACAATTCGTTCAAATTCATATATATATGTGTGTGTGTGTGTGTGTGTGTGTGTGTGTGTGTGTGTGTGTGTGTGTGTGTGTGTGTGTGTGTGTGTGTGTACCCGTAGGAACGATAAATTTTTAAAAAATGGTCCGATCTTGATGAAATTTGGTATGAACGTGTAAGGCAGCATCAATTTTCATTTGTTCGAGAACCAATCAGGTTGCTTTACTTTAAGGGGGGTTTTGGAGGGGTTTTAACCCTAAAAATGCATTTTAGTGAATTTCCCCTATATGGAAGAAGCTATTACCGTAGGTCTCATGGTAAGACTTAAGCCCGAGATCATGATGACTTTTTGTTTTGAGGTCCCCAGATGTCAAAACACTATTCGTTCAAATTTATATATATGTATATATTTATATGTGTCCGTTAACACGATAACTTGAGTAAAAAACGTCCGATTTTGTTGAAATTTGGCTAAAATGTGTAGTGACTTTATGTCGAAAACCAGAAAAATCTGACTATGGGAAGGGGGGTTTATGGGAATTTTAAATTTCCCAAAAATCAGTTTTTTGCACTTTTCACCCTACAATTTTTAAAACACTCTATTTTGGTTTTGAGCATTTTATAGAGCTTAAAAAAGTAAATAATATAGTATTTTAATTAATAACCTATGTTAAGTGGTTGCGGAGAAAATACAAAAAAACCTGCTCATAACATGTTCCATGTTAATCTTATGGAAAAAAGGTTTTTGGCTTTTCCTCAGTTTATTTTAATGTAAACTTCACATTTGCTTTTACCAATCAATTCAGCTCTACAAAACAATCATTTTGGGTTTTAAATTGTGATTCTACACCCAACCGTTGCAAAGATATTCAAAGTGCTAAACACAGTACGTTGTCCAATGTTATCCTTATGGAGAATAAATAAAATGTAATATCTCGATTATTTATGAATGTATATTGATTAAACTAGGTATGTGGCTTCACGTATTACTGGTATATTGATATTTGCACGAACAATTGATTTTTTGTTGATTATCCCATTAGTAGCAAACCTGCATACTCAGTCCTAATGTTATTCTTATGGAGAATAAGTAAAGTTTGATATCTCCCTTAATTATGAACATAAATTAATAAAACTTAGTATGGTTTGTGTTATATTGATAATTGGATAAAAACACATATATTGTGTTCCTTGTTGCAGCAAACTTGCGTACTCAGCCCTAACGTTATTCTTAAGGAGAATAAATAAAATGATGTAGGTCACTTACTTATTCATGTAATTTTATGAAACCTGGTATTTGGCTTTATGTGGTAGTGAGAAACATATGCATGCATTAGAAATTCTTTGAGTACGCAGGTTTGCTGCGACGGGGTGCATTTTGAATTTTTTACATATCATTCTTTTTAAACCCAAATTTTGGTTTTCACCATTAAATTCAGCTGAAAAAACAAACAATTTGGTATTGTGATCATCGCTTTACGTCAATTGTTTACCGAGATATTGAGAGTGCTAAACACAGAACGTTGTCCAATGTTAATCTTATGGAGAATAAGTACAATTGTATATCTCGCTTATTAATAAACATATATTAATGAAACTTGGTATGTGGCTTGATATAGTTGGGTTTTAATGCTATTTGCACACACAACTCATTTGTTGTGGACCCCATGGAAGCAATCCTGCGTACTCAGCAGCTATAATATTATAATGGAGAATAATAACCATGTGATGTCTTGCATGTTTTTGAACATAAATTGATAAAACTTGGTATGTAGCTTCATCTGGAGGTGATCCATTAGTATTTGCATAAATATCAGACTTTTTGGTCCTTGTTGCAGCAAATCTGCATACTCAGTCCTAATGTTTTTCTTATGGGGAATAAACAAAATGTCATACCTCGCTTATTTATTAATATGCTTTGATTAAAGTTGGTAGTGATTCATGATTTAGTGACGTACCATTCGAAAATCGCTGATTATACAGGTTTGCTGTAACGGGGGTATTTAAATATTTTACCGTCCCTAGCCTCTTTTGCCACCCTGTATATTTTGCCACCATCTTCCTTTATAACCTTACCCATTTTAAACACAATAAAGAAAGAATTTTATTTTATCACGATGAATTTTAGAAAGTGATTATAGTGTTAAGTATTTAGTAGTGTTTAGTGTAAAGTATTTTATAGTGATTTAAACTTACTGCAACGACACTGTGGCAGATCTCGCGGCGGAGATCACAGTGGCCAGGAGTACCTGCAATGTATAAACACAGATGTTACACTGAGCTAGTGAAAGCTGCAATCAATGAAAGCAGTAATCCTAAGTTTCTGTATTTTAAATTTATTTCTTAGTGGTTATCATAGTCTAAATAAAAGATTTATTTTTGTTAATTACAAAATATCCGCATGTACCTACAATTAAAGACTGCAGCCAGTGAATAGTCCCTTATGACTTTTTCAATTTGATTATTTATGTGACCAGAATTTTCTTCCTTTATTTTTAACAATGGCCTTTTTCCATTTTCGTCTCGTTAACTGAGACTGGAAGAAATGCTTATCTTAACATGCTTACGACGCATTTTTTATTTATTTTTAGATAAAATCGTTAATATACTAAAGTAAAAATAAACGATACAGAGTTTTAAAAGTGCCTACAGATACAAATTAAATAGCTTCTTCCCTATAGTGGAAATTCGCTAATAATAAAATGATTTTCTTTTTGGAATTATATTTAAAAAAAACATTTCTATTGTAAAAAATTGTACACTATATCATGTAATGCTTGTAAAAACATATAAATCGGCACTTGATTTAGGGCAATAGTGTACCCCATTTACCTTAGTTTTGTCTGCAAATATTTTGTTAATTTTTTTTTATTATCACGTTGTAGTAAAATACGTAATACAAAAAGTATTCTATTTTCGTTTGAATACAGGACGGGATTTAGACTTTTGCCTGAGGGACGCTTCATTAAAAATTTGTGTTTAAGTCATCTGATTAAAATAGCTCTAAAGATTAACACTGAAACTTAGAAGGGCCATCGAGTAGAGTTTAGAAGGTTGTTTTTAAGATGCGAAGAAACGTTTTCAAACCCCTTAAAAGGCACATCTTGAGAGTAATAGCTTATGATAAGTACCAAAATATGCAAAAATAATAATTGTCGAAGTTTATAAATCTCTGAACAATAATTAAAAACATAATTTAGAAATAAAATAGATTGATAAAGAAATGGAGTAAACTGAATCAAATAAAATTAGCTGTAAGAGTATCATTTAGTAAATATTGGATGGTGTACTATGTTTTTAAAAATGGGCTTTACATAGCGATAACCATTTATGGTAATCATTGAAGTTGTATGTCCTTTTCTTATTAGACTTAGGTTATCTTGCACAGATTATTTTCTGTACGTCATAGCTGCAATCAATTTTAAATATATGCATAAAGATTAACAATAACAACACCAAGTAAAATAAACAGTGAATATTCATTTTGTAAAAATTTGCAAAGTAAAAATGTGCCTGCAATTATAAAAAAAAACTTCTTTTTCAGATGTACTTGCAGACGAAATATTAACGCGATTGTTTGACCTAAAATACACACAGTTATCGTGCAGTTATACAAAATATTACGTCTAGACCTAAAATAGTTTTTCGTTTTATAAATCGTCATAAGTGGAAAGTAGGTGGGTTAAATTGTTATTTAAACATAATATATATGAGTGTTTAAAGGTTACTAATAATGTGTATAACTGTCTCTCCAGTGTCTTTCGTAATAGGAATTAATTAATTTAGATAACCAGGTTTTTTATAATACTTCTTCCCATAAGGGGAATTGATTACGTGAATTTTGACTATTACAAATAAAATGCGCCAGTATATGTAATTTTTAGAACAAAGTGTAGTTTCGTTACAGTAATTTACAGTTTTCGAGAATACGTTGCGAGTTCATCGCACTCACTCTCACAATCGTAATTTTCAAATATGTATGTGCTGATAAAGAATAATGTACTCTCGGTTTCTAAAACAGAGTACTGAGGGAAATTTATTATTATACAAATATTAGTAACATGACTTAAATAAACATAACCAAGAAAATATTTTCAGAAAATTGTTTTATCACTAAATACTTAAATATTTGTCGGATTAAGAGTTCAATTATTTATATATGCATTAATATAACAAACTAAACCACACAACATAGGTACTCACGAATGTCGTCTTCATGTTGTGGGTGTGAGAGCTGTGGACGGTGCCCCTGCCTGACCGGCCGGGGCGGTGGTATATATCACCCTCTTATCTGCTCCTAATGGTCACACATCAGGCCCCAGAGCAGCCTACCCTCAGGCATTGTTCTTGATATTTCGCTGGATATGTATAACAGAATACAAACATCAGGGTTTTGATCGGAGTAAATGGGTTTGGTCGCATCCAAATGACAACATCGAACCTGAGTAGTTCTCGTATTCCGAGAAAGTTTTAAAACTTTACCAAAATTATGAAAACAAATTAAGAGGAAGAATGTATAAAAATGTGTCTTAGTCCCTAAATTTGGCCTCTATTTAATCTTAATAGATTATTCCAAAAAGTCAATTCTCTAGTATGTTTGCAATTTTCCACACGCTACCTGCAAAATATTTGTGATATGCCTCAAACTGCCGCCAGTCTTGGAAACAAACAATAAAGTCCCAGTAGTCTTTTTAACCTTTTAAAATTCACTCAACACTAGGGAATTACCGACAAGTTAGCGTTGTTTTAAATGTCAAGTGTACAGTCAGCCGTAAGCCTAGTAGTATAGCCATTTAGCATTGCTGACACAATGCTGAGTCTCTTCTAGGCTCCTTTAAATATCCGATTACTTCTTGCAACTTATATATTGTTAGGTCATTACATTATTAGCTTTTAGATATAATACACAGAAAACGAGTAACAACTATTCAGTCTCATAAATAAATTTGCCAATGCTTAATTTATTATTTTATTTTTTTATTAAAAAATCTGAGATTTTTTCCGAATCTGAGTAATTTTTTACCGTATTACAAAATAGTTTAGCTACAAATTTTCTTTCTTTATGTTTAGTTGTCGATCAACTGTTATCTTCCATCTATGCTATTATATATTTTTTCCTGCTTATGCATTCTTAAAAAAAGTTCTGTAGCTGTAAATTTATTCTAATATTAATTTGATTTTGGACGAGTAATAAAGTAGTAATTGTTGCCCATAGTGAGTATTTAACCACATTACTTTTTCGGTAATTCTAGATTTCAGTTAAGTAATAATTTAATTAGTTTGTGTACACAGACTTATCTGTAAAGATCGCGATACCACATACAAGCCCTAGAGCTTATTTTGGACAAATTTCAGGAAGTCTTATTACATTTGTGTGCACAAAGAATTGTCTTTTTGGTATATCATTTTAATGTATTCTTTTGAAAATATTGGAAATAAATCGATTTTATTTTATTTGATACTCTTAAATAAAATGTTCTCATAATGCCTTAACTTATATTTTCATATGACAGGTTACTAACTTAAAGCCGTCGATTCACACGATGGTGACTCGAGTTTTGACCTTAAAGGCCATTATCAAACCCTTGATGTCAAACTTTACTTCATGATGAAGGTCGTCATAATTTAAATAACACACAACACATTTAAAACAGTACGAGATACGATAAAATTATATTTTCACTTCCTTAGGAATTTTCTTAGAGCTCATTAAAAAAACTTTGTATAAATTCCTCCCTCAATATTAACTTAAAACAAATATGTTAAGTTGCCCAGTGGAACAATGAAATATACAACCCTAAACCGAGATTGGTTAGATTTGTTATTTTATTTAGTTATTTCCTTTTGGTAAGAATGCATTAAATGATGCACATTCCCTTGTAAATAAAGACACTTTAAGAATATTATTCACAATGGTTCACTCATCTACATCTAAATATTTGATCTAAATGAGTAAATTGTTCTTTTAACTAACAATAAATAACAAATCACAATAAATAAAATAATTTAGTTTCTATGGCCAAGCCGTAATTGAAATGGCCTAGGATTCACCTCTGTCCCGGCAGACGGAATATCGGATCTCACTGGGCGCTGCAGGGATTACCCGAAACTAGCTTGGCGGATTGCATTTGCATTCATTTGTGGCGGTATCCGAAACTGCACCAGCGATCACTTGTAATCTACAGATTGCTTCGCCGTCAATGACAGCAGCTTGAGTTACTTTGTTAGAAACTCAAGTAAGTACTACGTGAAATGATAATATGTGTTCAGTACGATGTATTTATTGAGCTTTTTAAAGGAAAGCTAGGAAGTTGATTAAAAATAACTACTGAGGTCAGTTAAAAATTATCAATGAATCCAAAAGAACCGATTACAAAAACGGTATTTATATAGTGGTAAATTTACAACAGGTTATACAAAATGATGTTTTAAACTTACTCTTTCTGTAAATGTTTATAAAAATAAAAATAGGTTTACCTTAATTTTTATACTGATTTTACCTAACATCCTCAGTCTACATATTTAAAAAAATTCCTGCTTTGTGTTCACCCACTTCCTGAAGTTAATACTTAACCAATTTTGATGTTTTTTTTATTTAAAAGATAATTTTAAGTTCTAAGTCACTGTCGAGCCACAATTTCGATTAAGGCCCCAGGAATTGCCCCACGGGACTTCCAAGTTCCCATGTTATTCATGTGGAGGAGAGTTTTATTTGATTTATGTCACATGTGTTTTTTCTTGATTCAATAAACAGCTGTTATATGGATTATATCCGCAACATATTGCGGGGGAGCAGCTCGTATGTTATTAAATATATTTACACAACTTACTCAATCGCTGTTTGAACATCATTTGTCGCGTATATGTATTTAATAAAATGGTCTTTTTACATTATTGATACAGTGATTTTCAGAACTTGTTATAAGAACTTTCAAATACTTTTTGAAAATATTTTTATAACAACTGCATCTATACAAAAGTAAAATAAAATACTATAAATACCGCAATTTATTTATACATTTTTACCTTGTTCAGTAATATTCCTCAAAAAATTAAAAAAAAACTATTTATATTGGGAACACGTGTGTGTTGTTGAAGATTTAAAAAAGCAGTTGTTGTTGCAGTTGTTGCAGTTGTTGTTGTTTTGAAAAGCAGTCTTAATTAGAAACTTTTACTATATACTGAGCTACTAAAAACAAGTATTGGTTTTAATAAACCAACATAATTGAAGTAATTGTTGGTATAAAAGCTTACTAAATCGGATTAAACGAAAAACTCAAAAAGGAGAGGTTTTCACTGAAGTAAGTATCACCAAACTTACTGTCGAGTATGGTTCGAGTGGAGAATGTTTTGTTCCGTGTTCATGGTTTATTAAAGATCACAAACATCAGCAGTTTGCTGCAAGTTGATGTTTAAACTGAATTCATTAAACTATCTGTTAGTGCTGTAAGTGCAAGCATAGGCTATGACAAATTTAGTAGTTTTTGGAATAGCCTGGTCCAGCCGAGAATTTAATTTTTATTTGTATTTGTTTCTGTATAGTTTATGTTTTGGTAATACCTATTACTATTATGAAGTCTCAAAATAAAATTCACAATAGTAAGTTCCATTGGTTACAATAGCTTTGCCCACCATCTGATCTTGTTCATCTGATTTAAGTTTTGTTGTCAAATAAAATCACACAGCTGATCAAATTCTAGTATATAATCACGTGTTTTAAATTGACCCTTTAATTTAATATATGACCTTAGGAAAGGTGTACAGAACAACTCATATTTTTCATCCAATTTGATCACCAAGATCTTCCATACAAGTTCATGAATGTCTGACCTGTGGTTTTCTCAAAAGTCTTTTGGACGGTTTATCTTTATATATAGTTTTCATTTTAGTGGAAGAAACTCTAACATAAAAAAGGCCACTGACATGTAAGCCCAAGTGTCATTAAGATTGGAAAATAACTGCCTGAATATGTATCGGAGCTTTGGAAGTGTTAGGCAAATTACCAAGACTGGAGCCGTGTTTACTAAACTATTATGATAAAATCTTGATAATTCGTAAGCCGGTCGGTAAACTCGGTGATGTTGTCGACGGCCTGGGGCCCGTTCTTAAACACACCGACCCAAATACCATCCGGCGCCTCCGGCGATACGTCTGCTTTACCTCTTCTGACAGTTAATTAATTTATGATGTTTATTTTCGAGTTCACCTTTTTATTACATCTAACACAAAAATAAATGTTCCATGCGAAATGTATCTATTTCTTGCTTGTCTGGTTCAAGGTTCTCCCAGCTTTTAAGAAATATGGGAATTGCCCTGCTTTGACTAGGAAGTGTATTTGAAAAGTAAAAGATAAATTATCTCAGGAAATGTGTTAAATGTGTTATACAACACTTGAATACAATGAAAGTTATATTTGTAAGTTATTACTATTTAACTCCTAGGTTTGTATTTGTAGTTGAGTTATAATTTTGAAATACATTTAGGAATTAAAATTTTACTTAATTTAATTGATATACACTTTGAAAATGTTTACAACACTAACACTTACTTGTTCATAGTATAAGTACGCAAACTTGAAATTATACGATTTAATGGATGGTTTTGTTTGTCCTGCTTTTTTTAGAGAAAATTTCTCCCTTTTTGAAAGAAATGCCCTCCTTGCCATATATAAATCTGATCAGCTTGGTATCGTTGGCTGATTATAAAAATTATTTTATTTTATATTAAATAAAATAAACCTCAAACTGCATTTAAAATATTTCCATGTTCTAGATGGTTAATGGTCAGCGTGCATACGAATCGAAATAATATTCTGATTGGAAACAGTATGTACAACAAACTAAAATGTTATATTGCGCCAAATCATCACCACGGTTTACACCAACTGTCTCTAAGCTTTTTTAAATGTCTATATTTACGGACTATAATTATGGTTTTAAATTGTTTTGAAACCGTTTCCGTCACTAAACAGTAAGTTAGGTCATGCACGTTAACATATTTAACTAGTAATAAAAAAGTAAGTAAAAAAGTTCAGCTTTTTAGCAACGTATTTTTAAGTTTAAGGGGAACTCCTAGCGTCGCGTCGCCAACTGGTTTGATAGCCTGACGCCAATAGGTTACTATTTCCTGCCTTAAGAAGGGAAAGTGAAAGAGAACGAAATTAGAACTCCGAGACTTCTGGCTTGTCTGGCTTATGCAATAAATGATTATTAGGGACTTAAGGAAGTTTGGAAGGAGGAAGGACTCGAGGAAAGGTAGTTTATATTATCAGTAGAAATAGAGAGTGGTAAATATTGGCTGCATAGTGAAACAACTGTGATTGGGGCCTTCTGAAATGGAATAATATCACTTTCGAGTAAAAACTAAAATATCTAGGATAGTAACGTACGCTATTTTATAAAAATTACACATTACGGTAAAAGAGTCAAAAGGTCAATAAGAGGTTAAAGTAAATACTCGGTTATCTGTACAATCCGATTAAATAAAATGTATTACATAACAGATTATTGCCAATTTATATTGCTCATTTTATAATTATTTGTCTCATTGTATGCTTACTTGGTAGACGACGAGCTGTCGAAATTAATTATTTACAATGTTCTGCTTTGGTAAATGTTTTTCGAAATTACGCAGTTTGGTGTCAAAGAGGGCCTAAAAGTAATTGTAAACCTCAAAGAGCCGTGTTGCCTGCCACTGTCTAACTCATTCCCAAAATATCTCAAAAAAGATGAATTAATTCTGTGGTCTTAGTGATGGAATAAGATGACTCAATTCGATTGTTCACCCCGTAACGTCATTAATTTAGTCAAACACAGTAGGAACAATCACAGCCAGATAATAAGGGCCGTAACGTTTCGCCTTTTGAGCGGAGAGCGGACCTCCCCCTATCACGTGACCCGCTACGTCGCCGCGCAAAGAGCCGGCTCGAAGCACCACGCTGCCAGTGCTTTTCTTTTACTTCCTACAACTGCCATGGCTGAAACTTGTGTTCTGTTAGACGATATTATACGACTTCACCGTTATTTTGTAGATGAATCGGGCTTTATTGCGATATAATATTCAAAAGGATTGGCAGCCGAACTATTTCTAAAACTATTTAGTAAGAAATAGAGGTGTGTATTTAGTTAAATGGAATCACGTTAAAAACCATTCGTCTTTTATCGGTATATTAAACAAAAACTTAAAATGCTATGATCAAAAGAATGAGTTTGATGAATTTAGAAATAAATTAAGATAGTTTAAGTCACGGGATGTTTCTAAAAACAACAAACATCATCATTTAGCGGCGGCGGAGTCATGCGAAAATTAAACAACTTTGGAAAACGAGTTCGCACGCAGCACGCTGACGTGAGGGAAGTGAATTTCCAAATCAAAACTTTTAAAACTCAAAATCAGTGTAAAAACATACATTTGTCCAATTTTTATTGAAATCTGAAAACATTGATTTTTTTTGGCTGTTCTGTAACTCCTGGTTTCATTTACTTGCAAAGCTGGGAATACAATTTTGCACATTATAAGGTTAGTAGAAGGTCCAGACAGGCTTGAAAGTAGGCGTGAGGTTGCTGGGGGTAATAAAAGTACTCTAACAAAGGAATAACACGCTTTTCTAGTGTAAAACCCCCATAAGACAACGTACTGTGTTAAGCCGATACACATTTTCTTTAATAACTCGGTAATATTAATGCTAGAATGACGGGAGAGGGCTTAAAACTTGCGCCTGTCCCATTTTTTACATGTATTAAGTTTACATCTGGGGCTTTTCTGACCTTTTTTGGGTCCAAAAACTCGAAATTTGAAAGATTAATCCCCAAAAAAGTGGGTTTAGAGTTTTCCTATTGTTTTGCCCAACAAACTTGTCCAACAGATTATAGAAAGGAACGTCCCTACCAAATGTGATGTAAATCGGACAAAAAATGCGACCGCTAGAGTGCATACACACACATATATATATATATATACATATATAAATAAAATTTTGAACGACCCCCCAAAACGTGTTCAGGGGGTCACGTTAGGAACTTCTATGGTGGTCCCGGGGTTAAGTTTCACCGTGCGGGTCATGCTAATAGTTCACTTTCCAAAGGAAATTCACTAATAAAGTTCTTAGATAATGTAAAGAAACACTCACTTGTTATAGTTTATTAGTGAATTTCCTTTGGAAAGTGAACTATTAGCATGACCCGCACGGTGAAAATTAAGCCCGGGACCACCACAGAAGTTTCTAACGAGACCCCCTGAACTCATTTTGGGGGGTTGTTCAAAATTGTATATATATATATTTATATACATATATATATATGTGTTTGCACTCTAGCGGTCGCATTTTTGTCCGATTAACTTCAAATTTGGTAGGGACGTTCCTTTCTGTAATCAGTTGGACAAGTTCTTTGGGCAAAACAATCGTAAAACTCCAAACCCCTTTTTTGGGGATTAATCTTTCAAATTTTGAGTTTATGGGCCCAAAAAGGGTCTAAAAAGCCCTAAATATAAAATTAATACATTTAAAAAGATAGGAATTAGTGAGACGAAAGTTTTAAGCTCTCTCTCGTCATTCTAGCATAAGTATTTACCGAGTTATTAAAGAAAATGTGTTTCGACTAAACACAGTACGTTGTCTTAGGGGTTTTACACTAGAAAAGCCTGTTACTCCTTTGTTAGAGTACTTTTATTATCCCTAGCAACCTCACGCCTAATTTCAAGCCTGACTGGACCTTCTGTGTCCGTGAATGTGATAACTTAAATAAAAATCATCTGATTTCGATGAAATTTGGTTGAAATGTGTAAAATGACATACGTGACTTTAAGTTCGAAAACCAGAAAAATCGGACCATGGGAACGGGGTTTTATGGGGGTTTTAAATTTAAAAAAATAAGTTTTTTCTATTTTTCACCATACAATTTTTAAAAAACTTAATTTTGGTTTTGAGCATGTTAAAGAGCTTAAAAAACTAAAAATATAGTACTTTGAATTATTAGTCAAGGAACCATGTTAATGTCATGGGAACAAATGTTTTTAGCTTTTCCTCAGTTTATTTAAATGTAAACTTCACATTTGCTCTTACCATTCTGTTCAGTTCAACAAAACAATCATTTTGGTGTTTAAATTGTGATTCTACGCCCAACCGTTTCAGATATATTCAAAGTGCTAAACACAGTACGTTGTCCAATGCTATCCTTATGGAGAATAAATAAAATTTGATATCTCGATTTTTTATGAAAGTATGTTGATGAAACTTGGTATGTGGCTCCACATAGTACTGTTATGTTGATATTTGCACAACAAATGTATATGTTGTTGATTATTCCCGCAGCAGCAAACCTGCGTACTCAGCCCCTCTGTTATTCTTATGGAGAATAAGTAAAATGTAATGACTCCCTTAATTATGAACATAAATTAATAACACTTGGTATGTAGCTTCACTTGGTTGAGTTATATTGATAATTGCATAAAAATCCATTATTTTATTCCTTGTTGCCGCAAACCTGCTTACTCACCCCCCATGTTTTCTTATGGAGAATAACAAAAATAACATATAGCGCTTATTTATGATTGAATATTGATGAAACTTGGTATGTGGCTTCGCCTAGTTAAATTCTATTTATATTTGCATAAAAATCTATTATTTGTGTTCCTTGTTTCAGCAAACCTACGTACTCATTACCGATGTTATTCTTGTGGAGAATAATAAAAATCGCTTATAAGTGAATATGTTTTTATGAAACTTGGTATGCGGCTTTTTGTGGTGTTAAGACATAAATTATGCATCGGAAATTCGCTGAGTACGCAGGTTTGCTGCGAAGTTATATAGTCGTAAAACAGCAGTTAGAAGGCCGTTTCTGGTAGTTTGTTGCAGAATCTATAAACTATGTTTTTTTATTGCTTTAACAAAAACTACATTCAAGCCAGAATATTAGCTCTATTATTCTCTCAGGGTATTACTACTCTCGTAGAAACTTCGTTTCACACCTTGACAGTTTAATAAGTTGTACTGTAAATCCCACTAGTAGTGATATTTACATTTTAGAAAGCGACCACATGCCAGGACATCATAGTGATTACTTCCGTTGATACGTTAATGGCGGAGTGGAACGGAAAAGTTTTATAATCGCTTCCCAAAAACCTATGTAATAAAAGAGTTATGAATAATCTTAGTATTTATCTTGTTATAATGGAACACAACGGCCTATTATATTTTTAGCTCTTTAAACTAATAGCTGATAACCAACCTAGCGTGAAATTATCTATTTGTTGCTAATTAAGAACGGAAATAGTGTTTTGTTAAAGAGTAAAACCATACATTACATATAGCCCTGCACTTCTTGTTCTTCTAATTATCGGAAGAAAAAAGTCATATGTTTATCCAATATATTCGTACATCCTTTAATAGTTAACAGAAAGTAATACTAGGACTAAAAAAAATCCGTGTTGCTTTGAGATAAAACAAATACGACAGTTTAAAAGTGAAAAATAATATCTTCAAAATGTTACAAACTTTATTGCTCTGATTTGTGTAATATATTTATTTGTGTAATACGTTTTTAGTAATTTAGTTAAAGTTAGGGATGTTGTAATCAAATTTGAATAACAAGTTAGCAATCTATACACAGGATGTAAAGAAACTCTCATCACATCTCATCTGATGTTGGCCAAAACGTAAAAAACACTAAACCATAAATTAAAGCTCTGTTGCCAACATTTGTTAGATTGATAATAAACAAAGTTTTAATATCATTGTCCCAAATTAATTTATAAAATAACCTTTTACAACGTTGAAGAATATATAAACTTTGATTTCCCAGACGGAATTGTTTTACAACTTGATCTTACGTGATGTTGTAAATTTAAAATTAGACTTGTGCCTTTTGCTGCTTGTAAATGTTTAAGGTCATAAATATTACCTTATTAAACTTTACAAGTCTCCAGCATAATATTTGTTTGTTTCAACTACAAATACCGTCAGCAAACATTGCAAACTGGAGTATTCCACCCAGCTTGGATTCAGGGGTTTCCAACATCTTTGAATGCTTCAAGTAAGCTAGAGTGGGAAAAAGAATTTTAAGTGCATTGAATACTTTTCGAGAGTTAATATACAAGTTGGTCCTAGGTGGTCATTAACTGATTATGCCTATCAGTCGTCTAGTCTACGTGTGCTCACTAAGATTGTCATTTATATAATGCGTGAATCAACCTGTCCATACAAGCGTCCGAAAAAGCTTACTACATTTTACTTGAGTAATTTTCTGAACAATTTCCAAACCCTCTACAGCACTTTAACTGTGCTATCTTCTACTGAATGTGTTATCAATTTACAATTGCTCATTCTGTTATAACATATTTGCAAATAATTAATTTTGAGTACATAATCTATTTCAATTGCTTTAAAATTATTATGCCCTTAACAATCACGTTAGTGACTACAGTTTTGGAGTAAAACATAATTATTGTTATATCTAATTAAACATTTTTTGTTTAATGATTAATTTTGAAATTCCCCTACCGTTTAATCTTTCTGGCGATAACTAAGGAGAGTGTGTTGAATGGGAATCAATGGTTTACAAACAAGAGTGGTGTTTTATCTGGGTAAAACACATGTCGGCGTATTGCACAAAGGCGCCGGTCTATAACCTCGCCTCCAGCGCCCCGTAATACTCCAGTCTTCTCTTATCATCTACTTTATTTGATTAAATTTGCACCCAGCGCCGTATTAGCAGAGAACTTTGTGTATCAAAGCTCGTTTCACCGGGGAAGTTCTCTTTTAAAGTTCGTGCCTTTAAAGTTTTAAGTAATCGTGAAACACTACCGGCAATATAAAGCGAGAATGCAAAATAAAAAGTTGTGTATTGATGTTGAAACTGACAAGAGTTGTGCTATTGTTGACAAATAATAGAATAGTTGACGGGATACAATAATCATCATTATTAGGATCACATAAAGTATTTTAATATGCCGTGTAAAAATAGTTTAACTATCCACGGATCTTGTTGAATTATTATGACACCAAGAAAAATACGTACTGGCTAAATGTTTTTGATCAATAGTATAATTCGCATTTGTCTGTGGCTCCATGCGTCCGCCCGTCCGCAGCTGTTTCTCAAGCTGTAATGGCTCCCAAGCTACGAAAAGGTATTTTTTAGGGGTAATCGAGGTCGGGGAAACTGCACGTGTCGTTTGTTTTTCTTGAAAAGCAACCTTATTTTAGTTACGGTAGCTTAAAGTTTTATGGTTTTAGGCCATTTTAGCATATATTAGTGGAGCCGGGAGTATTCAGCTGTAGATTTCTATTTCTACAAGCTTTGTTCGTGAAACAGCTGATTATTTCCTGCAGTCGCAATAGCGGCCGCCAATACTATTGTATCGTATATTGCTTTTCACCGGTTCTTTTTTGTTCTTCCCTCTGTTTCGATGGTCTTTTCAATACCGTTTCACAGTAGCTGCAAAACTCCAAGGATACTCCGGATGCAGCCATGGTGTTTAAGAAAATAATCAACCCCCCCGAAAACCCCTTGAATTACAAGACCGTAACGTTAATCGTAGCGTAAGCGAGGTGTTCACCTGAAAAAGGGATTTTTCAGAGTGATAGTGTTCTCCACTTTTCAAGTACTACGTACTACTTAAATATCCTTATAAAGTATACTTGTCAAACGACTTTTCAAAAGGTGTACTATTTAAATAATGCACTCCTACAATTGTTTCCTCGCCATGTGGTACACTCATGAGGTACGCTATTGAACACTCGTTTTTTTGCACTCTTTTAAAACGGTGTACTAGTACTAAGTAACGGAGTACGAATTTGAAATGATATATTATGTACTCCTCAACTGATACACTACCGTACTTAAGTTGTATACTCTTCAAACCAAATTACTTAAAAGCAGTGGCTTAAGACTTGGATCCGAATTGGGTCGGTAATGGAAGCTTAGTTTTATTTAGTTCAGACTTCGCTTTGGCGTAACCTATTCGGGCGGGGTAGTGGTATCTTGCTTTATCTACACTTACTATTACATTTTCAACTTTGAATCTAATCCTCAACCTGACTTCTTATATTTGCATGTGTACAAATTCAATTTATACTTTTATTTAGATTTTCAAACAGTGCTTACATACAGCTCCTGCAACTAATGTCTGCCACTTTTAAAACAACAGGTTGAAAACTTCTCTTTTTTTATAAGTCTGTTTACCGTATCAAAAATGTTTAGGGTTTGTTAATGAGTCGGTTAATTCTATCAACAGATATATTGTAGAATTAAATAACTTTTACAGGAACAAATTACAAGAACTATCAATTCTTGTATTAACTGTAAAATAATCTTATTAAAGTAAAATATCTTATTATATTAACTGAATAAGAATCAATTATATAATAGAAAATGTAAAACACAAATTTGCAATCTTGTAATGAATTAATATAAAAATAAATTTCATTGACATATACAAGAATACTGATTTTTCTAGTAATGACTCTCTAAGCTTATCGATATTTATTATTTCTAGCTTGACATCATATTTTATATTTGATAGTAGATTAATTAATTGTTAGGTAATAATATAAATAGCCGGTAGTAAAAATAAGAATAATATACACAAAATAAACCGTGTTTATTACGTGTATTAATACAAAATGTAATTCAAGGTTAAAATACAGCGAATCTGTTTTCAACTAGGCTGAGCCCGCAGCTGGAGGTGGGGGAGGAGGGGCAGAGGCGTAGTTAACGTCAGAGCCTGGGGTTGCACCAGCGGCGAATATTGCGGAGGAGGGGTCAGCAGAGGCAGAAGCGGATGATCCAGCTGCGGCGGGCATAGCACCTTCAGCGCGGGCGGCTGAAGAGCCAGCTGGAGCAGCGACATAACCGGCGGAGGCTGAAGCAAACCCAGCAGGAGTGGATACATAACTGATGGGGGTGGCAACATATTCTGTGGGGGCGGCACCAGCAGGAGCTGGAGCGTAGAAAGCAACATTGGAAGATGCAGGCACAGCAGCGGCTGTTGCAGATCCAAAAACAGAGCCAGCTGAAGAGGCAGGTACACTAGATGGAGCACGGAGAAGAAAGATGGTTTTGGCGCCGGCGGCAGAAACAGAAGGATAAGCGAATCTGGCGGCGGCGGTGGCGGGATCTACTAAGGATGCTCCGGAAGAAGGAGTGAATCCAGCTCCGAGAGCTGCAAGATTTACAAACCTGAATGGAGCACCCGTGGCACTGGGGGCGGGGATGAAGGTGGTGGATGAGGAAGGAGCGTACACGGTGACAGAGGGTGAAGTTTCCAAACTTGCGGGGGCAGACGCGCGAGTCAAGGGGGTGGCAAATGGAACTCCAGCAGGAGCAGAGGCGTAAATCAGGTGTGAGTCAGCATTAGCACCTGAGTCATCGTTGATGTTAGCTCTTGAAGGGGCGGCACGAGACAAGGAGGTGAAACTTGGAACCCCGGTGGGGGCGGCGGCGTATATCAGGTGAGAGGCAGCGGGAGCACTGGAGTGATCGTAGAAACTGGCAACGGCGGGGGCCACGCGGGCCCAGGGGGCGGAACTTGGAACCCCATCGGGGGTAGCGGCGTGGATCAGGTGAGAGGCAGCGGGAGCACTTGAGTCTTCGTAGAGACTGGAACCGGCGGGGGCGGCGCGAGACCAGGGGGCGGAACTTGGAACTCCGGCGGGGATGGGGATGGCGGAGTAGACCAGGTGAGAGGCAGCGGGAGCACTGGAGTGATCGTAGAAACTGGAACCGGCGGGGGCCGCACGGGCCCAGTGGGCGGAACTTGGAACCCCGGCGGGGGAGGCGGCGTAGATTAGGTGAGAGGCAGCGGGAGCACTGGATTCATCGTAGAGACTGGCTTCGGCGGGGGCGACGCGGGCCCAGTGGGCGGAACTTGGAATCTCGATGGGGGCAGCGGTGTAGATCAGGTGAGATGCAGCGGGAGCACTGGAGTCTTCGTATATACTGGCTTCGGCGGGGGCGACGCGGGCCCAGTGGGCGGAACTTGGAACCTCGGTGGGGGCAGTGGCGTAGATCAGGTGAGAGGCAGCAGGAGCACTGGAGTCATCGTAGAGACTGGCACCGGCGGGGGCGGCGCGGGCCCAGGGGTTGGAACTTACAACCCCGGCGGGGAAGGCGCGAGACCAGGGGGCGGAACTTGGAACACCGGCGGCGGTGGGGGTGGCGGAGAAGACCAGGTGAGAGGCAGCGAGAGCACTGGAAGCATCATATAAACTGGCTTCGGTGGGAGCGGCGCGAGACGAGAGGAAGGAACTTGCAATTCCGGCGGGAGCAGCAGCGTAGATCAGGTGAGAGGCAGCGGGAGCACTGGAGGCATCGTATATACTGGCTTCGGCGGGCGCGGCGCGGGCCCAGGGGGCGGAACTTGGAATCCCGGCGGGGGCGGCGGCCAATTTGCGGTTAGCTGGAGCGATGGCGGCTGGGATGGAGAGGTAGCCGTATTTTGCAGAGGCTGAGGCGGCAGGGGCACCGGGGGTGGCGGCGCTGGGAGCGGACGCGTCACTGAGGTAGGCTCCAGCCCAGGATGGATGAACAAGACCATCAGCTGCCAGTTGGCTGAAAAATCAAGGAAGTATTGAAAATATCGCGGATTATATGAAAATGGAGAAATTAATGAATATATATCGTTGCAATAAAGTCCAGGGACGGTTAAATATTAAAAATATAGTAAATATATAGGTGCAAACCTTGGAACAAAGTTACTGGGCATAAACACCTATTTTAATACATATTCAGTGATACGCTACCTCCTCAGGGGGACGGCCCACTAGGAGTCAGGAGAAAATCATAAATTTAAGCATAGGTTGATATGCTCATAAAATTAAAGGTCCTTATTACTAGAATACAATGCCGCAAACTCGAACTCAAACGGACAACCGAGCTGGATGGCAGCCGTTCAAAAATGGCTTGTTTTTGCAATAAAGCATTGTAAATAATAAACTGACGAGCTGTTTAATGATTAATTTTCATTGCTTGATTTATTTTCCCTCTCAGGAGTATGTAACTTATTATTCTACAACAGTAATAATAATTATAATCATTTTTGGATTATTATTATTAACATTAAACAGCTCGTGGGTTTATTGTTTACAATGCTTTATTGCAAATTCAAGCCATCTTTGAACGGCTGTAATTTTTGACTCGATTGTCTGTTTAAAGTAGGGTTTGTGCCATTGTACTCTAATACTAACGACCTTTAATTCGATGTGCGTATCAACCTATACTTACATTTAAGATTTTCTTCTGACTACTAGCGGGCCTGCCTGCTGAGGAGGCAGCGTATCACTGAATAAGTGTTAAAATAGATTTTTATGCATAGTAACTTTGTTCCAAGTTTTTTAGCTCTATCTTTATTGTGTTTTAGCGAATTCCCTCTATAGGGAAGAAGCTATTACCGTAGGTGGCATGATAAGAGCTAGCCTCGGGACCATGATAACTTTTCTTTTTGAGGCCACCAGATGCTAAAACACAATTCGTTCAAATTCATATATATATATATGTGTGTGTGTGTGTGTGTGTGTGTGTGTGTGTGTGTGTGTGTGTGTGTGTGTGTGTGTGTGTGTGTGTGTGTGTGTGTGTGTGTGTGTGTGTGTGTGTGTGTGTGTACCCGTAGGAACGATAAATTTTTAAAAAATGGTCCGATCTTGATGAAATTTGGTATAAACGTGTAAGGCAGCATCAATTTTCATTTGTTCGAGAACCAATCAGGTTGCTTTACTTTAAGGGGGGTTTTGGAGGGGTTTTAACCCTAAAAATGCATTTTAGTGAATTTCCCCTATATGGAAGAAGCTATTACCGTAGGTCTCATGGTAAGACTTAAGCCCGAGATCATGATGACTTTTTGTTTTGAGGTCCCCAGATGTCAAAACACTATTCGTTCAAATTTATATATATGTATATATTTATATGTGTCCGTTAACACGATAACTTGAGTAAAAAACGTCCGATTTTGTTGAAATTTGGCTAAAATGTGTAGTGACTTTATGTCGAAAACCAGAAAAATCTGACTATGGGAAGGGGGGTTTATGGGAATTTTAAATTTCCCAAAAATCAGTTTTTTGCACTTTTCACCCTACAATTTTTAAAACCCTCTATTTTGGTTTTGAGCATTTTATAGAGCTTAAAAAAGTAAATAATATAGTATTTTAATTAATAACCTATGTTAAGTGGTTGCGGAGAAAATACAAAAAAACCTGCTCATAACATGTTCCATGTTAATCTTATGGAAAAAAGGTTTTTGGCTTTTCCTCAGTTTATTTTAATGTAAACTTCACATTTGCTTTTACCAATCAATTCAGCTCTACAAAACAATCATTTTGGGTTTTAAATTGTGATTCTACACCCAACCGTTGCAAAGATATTCAAAGTGCTAAACACAGTTCGTTGTCCAATGTTATCCTTATGGAGGATAAATAAAATGTAATATCTCGATTATTTATGAATGTATATTGATTAAACTAGGTATGTGGCTTCACGTATTACTGGTATATTGATATTTGCACGAACAATTGATTTTTTGTTGATTATCCCATTAGTAGCAAACCTGCATACTCAGTCCTAATGTTATTCTTATGGAGAATAAGTAAAGTTTGATATCTCCCTTAATTATGAACATAAATTAATAAAACTTAGTATGGTTTGTGTTATATTGATAATTGGATAAAAACACATATATTGTGTTCCTTGTTGCAGCAAACTTGCGTACTCAGCCCTAACGTTATTCTTAAGGAGAATAAATAAAATGCTGTAGGTCACTTACTTATTCATGTATTTTTATGAAACTTGGTATTTGGCTTTATGTGGTAGTGAGAAACATATGCATGCATTAGAAATTCTTTGAGTACGCACGTTTGCTGCGACGGGGTGCATTTTGAATTTTTTACATATCATTCTTTTTAAACCCAAATTTTGGTTTTCACCATTAAATTCAGCTGAAAAAACAAACAATTTGGTATTGTGATCATCGCTTTACGTCAATTGTTTACCGAGATATTGAGAGTGGTAAACACAGAACGTTGTCCAATGTTAATCTTATGGAGAATAAGTACAATTGTATATCTCGCTTATTAATGAACATAAATTAATGAAACTTGGTATGTGGCTTGATATAGTTGGGTTTTAATGCTATTTGCACACACAACTCATTTGTTGTGGACCCCATGGAAGCAATCCTGCGTACTCAGCAGCTATAATATTATTATGGAGAATAATAACCATGTGATGTCTTGCATGTTTTTGAACATAAATTGATAAAACTTGGTATGTAGCTTCATCTGGAGGTGATCCATTAGTATTTGCATAAATATCAGATTTTTTGGTCCTTGTTGCAGCAAATCTGCATACTCAGTCCTAATGTTTTTCTTATGGGGAATAAACAAAATGTCATACCTCGCTTATTTATTAATATGCTTTGATTAAAGTTGGTAGTGATTCATGATTTAGTGACGTACCATTCGAAAATCGCTGATTATACAGGTTTGCTGTAACGGGGGTATTTAAATATTTTACCGTCCCTAGCCTCTTTTGCCACCCTGTATATTTTGCCACCATCTTCCTTTATAACCTTACCCATTTTAAACACAATAAAGAAAGAATTTTATTTTATCACGATGAATTTTAGAAAGTGATTATAGTGTTAAGTATTTAGTAGTGTTTAGTGTAAAGTATTTTATAGTGATTTAAACTTACTGCAACGACACTGTGGCAGATCTGGCGGCGGAGATCACAGTGGCCAGGAGTACCTGCAATGTATAAACACAGATGTTACACTGAGCTAGTGAAAGCTGCAATCAATGAAAGCAGTAATCCTAAGTTTCTGTATTTTAAATTTATTTCTTAGTGGTTATCATAGTCTAAATAAAAGATTTATTTTTGTTAATTACAAAATATCCGCATATACCTACAATTAAAGACTGCAGCCAGTGAATAGTCCCTTATGACTTTTTAAATTTGATTATTTATGTGACCAGAATTTTCTTCCTTTATTTTTAACAATGGCCTTTTTCCATTTTCGTCTCGTTAACTGAGACTGGAAGAAATGCTTATCTTAACATGCTTACGACGCATTTTTTATTTATTTTTAGATAAAATCGTTAATATACTAAAGTAAAAATAAACGATACAGAGTTTTAAAAGTGCCTACAGATACAAATTAAATAGCTTCTTCCCTATAGTGGAAATTCGCTAATAATAAAATGATTTTCTTTTTGGAATTATATTTAAAAAAAATATTTCTATTGTAAAAAATTGTACACTATATCATGTAATGCTTGTAAAAACATATAAATCGGCACTTGATTTAGGGCAATAGTGTACCCCATTTACCTTAGTTTTGTCTGCAAATATTTTGTTAATTTTTTTTTATTATCACGTTGTAGTAAAATACGTAATACAAAAAGTATTCTATTTTCGTTTGAATACAGGACGGGATTTAGACTTTTGCCTGAGGGACGCTTCATTAAAAATTTGTGTTTAAGTCATCTGATTAAAATAGCTCTAAAGATTAACACTGAAACTTAGAAGGGCCATCGAGTAGAGTTTAGAAGGTTGTTTTTAAGATGCGAAGAAACGTTTTCAAACCCCTTAAAAGGCACATCTTGAGAGTAATAGCTTATGATAAGTACCAAAATGTGCAAAAATAATAATTGTCGAAGTTTATAAATCTCTGAACAATAATTAAAAACATAATTTAGAAATAAAATAGATTGATAAAGAAATGGAGTAAACTGAATCAAATAAAATTAGCTGTAAGAGTATCATTTAGTAAATATTGGATGGTGTACTATGTTTTTAAAAATGGGCTTTACATAGCGATAACCATTTATGGTAATCATCGAAGTTGTATGTCCTTTTCTTATTAGACTTAGGTTATCTTGCACAGATTATTTTCTGTACGTCATAGCTGCAATCAATTTTAAATATATGCATAAAGATTAACAATAACAACACCAAGTAAAATAAACAGTGAATATTCATTTTGTAAAAATTTGCAAAGTAAAAATGTGCCTGCAATTATAAAAAAAAACTTCTTTTTCAGATGTACTTGCAGACGAAATATTAACGCGATTGTTTGACCTAAAATACACACAGTTATCGTGCAGTTATACAAAATATTACGTCTAGACCTAAAATAGTTTTTCGTTTTATAAATCGTCATAAGTGGAAAGTAGGTGGGTTAAATTGTTATTTAAACATAATATATATGAGTGTTTAAAGGTTACTAATAATGTGTATAACTGTCTCTCCAGTGTCTTTCGTAATAGGAATTAATTAATTTAGATAACCAGGTTTTTTATAATACTTCTTCCCATAAGGGGAATTGATTACGTGAATTTTGACTATTACAAATAAAATGTGCCAGTATATGTAATTTTTAGAACAAAGTGTAGTTTCGTTACAGTAATTTACAGTTTTCGAGAATACGTTGCGAGTTCATCGCACTCACTCTCACAATCGTAATTTTCAAATATGTATGTGCTGATAAAGAATAATGTACTCTCGGTTTCTAAAACAGAGTACTGAGGGAAATTTATTATTATACAAATATTAGTAACATGACTTAAAGAAACATAACCAAGAAAATATTTTCAGAAAATTGTTTTATCACTAAATACTTAAATATTTGTCGGATTAAGAGTTCAATTATTTATATATGCATTAATATAACAAACTAAACCACACAACTTAAGTACTCACGAATGTCGTCTTCATGTTGTGGGTGTGAGAGCTGTGGACGGTGCCCCTGCCTGACCGGCCGGGGCGGTGGTATATATCACCCTCTTATCTGCTCCTAATGGTCACACATCAGGCCCCAGAGCAGCCTACCCTCAGGCATTGTCCTTGATATTTCGCTGGATATGTATAACAGAATACAAACATCAGGGTTTTGATCGGAGTAAATGGGTTTGGTCGCATCCAAATGACAACATCGAACCTGAGTAGTTCTCGTATTCCGAGAAAGTTTTAAAACTTTACCAAAATTATGAAAACAAATTAAGAGGAAGAATGTATAAAAATGTGTCTTAGTCCCTAAATTTGGCCTCTATTTAATCTTAATAGATTATTCCAAAAAGTCAATTCTCTAGTATGTTTGCAATTTTCCACACGCTACCTGCAAAATATTTGTGATATGCCTCAAACTGCCGCCAGTCTTGGAAACAAACAATAAAGTCCCAGTAGTCTTTTTAACCTTTTAAAATTCACTCAACACTAGGGAATTACCGACAAGTTAGCGTTGTTTTAAATGTCAAGTGTACAGTCAGCCGTAAGCCTAGTAGTATAGCCATTTAGCATTGCTGACACAATGCTGAGTCTCTTCTAGGCTCCTTTAAATATCCGATTACTTCTTGCAACTTATATATTGTTAGGTCATTACATTATTAGCTTTTAGATATAATACACAGAAAACGAGTAACAACTATTCAGTCTCATAAATAAATTTGCCAATGCTTAATTTATTATTTTATTTTTTTATTAAAAAATCTGAGATTTTTTCCGAATCTGAGTAATTTTTTACCGTATTACAAAATAGTTTAGCTACAAATTTTCTTTCTTTATGTTTAGTTGTCGATCAACTGTTATCTTCCATCTATGCTATTATATATTTTTTCCTGCTTATGCATTCTTAAAAAAAGTTCTGTAGCTGTAAATTTATTCTAATATTAATTTGATTTTGGACGAGTAATAAAGTAGTAATTGTTGCCCATAGTGAGTATTTAACCACATTACTTTTTCGGTAATTCTAGATTTCAGTTAAGTAATAATTTAATTAGTTTGTGTACACAGACTTATCTGTAAAGATCGCGATACCACATACAAGCCCTAGAGCTTATTTTGGACAAATTTCAGGAAGTCTTATTACATTTGTGTGCACAAAGAATTGTCTTTTTGGTATATCATTTTAATGTATTCTTTTGAAAATATTGGAAATAAATCGATTTTATTTTATTTGATACTCTTAAATAAAATGTTCTCATAATGCCTTAACTTATATTTTCATATGACAGGTTACTAACTTAAAGCCGTCGATTCACACGATGGTGACTCGAGTTTTGACCTTAAAGGCCATTATCAAACCCTTGATGTCAAACTTTACTTCATGATGAAGGTCGTCATAATTTAAATAACACACAACACATTTAAAACAGTACGAGATACGATAAAATTATATTTTCACTTCCTTAGGAATTTTCTTAGAGCTCATTAAAAAAACTTTGTATAAATTCCTCCCTCAATATTAACTTAAAACAAATATGTTAAGTTGCCCAGTGGAACAATGAAATATACAACCCTAAACCGAGATTGGTTAGATTTGTTATTTTATTTAGTTATTTCCTTTTGGTAAGAATGCATTAAATGATGCACATTCCCTTGTAAATAAAGACACTTTAAGAATATTATTCACAATGGTTCACTCATCTACATCTAAATATTTGATCTAAATGAGTAAATTGTTCTTTTAACTAACAATAAATAACAAATCACAATAAATAAAATAATTTAGTTTCTATGGCCAAGCCGTAATTGAAATGGCCTAGGATTCACCTCTGTCCCGGCAGACGGAATATCGGATCTCACTGGGCGCTGCAGGGATTACCCGAAACTAGCTTGGCGGATTGCATTTGCATTCATTTGTGGCGGTATCCGAAACTGCACCAGCGATCACTTGTAATCTACAGATTGCTTCGCCGTCAATGACAGCAGCTTGAGTTACTTTGTTAGAAACTCAAGTAAGTACTACGTGAAATGATAATATGTGTTCAGTACGATGTATTTATTGAGCTTTTTAAAGGAAAGCTAGGAAGTTGATTAAAAATAACTACTGAGGTCAGTTAAAAATTATCAATGAATCCAAAAGAACCGATTACAAAAACGGTATTTATATAGTGGTAAATTTACAACAGGTTATACAAAATGATGTTTTAAACTTACTCTTTCTGTAAATGTTTATAAAAATAAAAATAGGTTTACCTTAATTTTTATACTGATTTTACCTAACATCCTCAGTCTACATATTTAAAAAAATTCCTGCTTTGTGTTCACCCACTTCCTGAAGTTAATACTTAACCAATTTTGATGTTTTTTTTATTTAAAAGATAATTTTAAGTTCTAAGTCACTGTCGAGCCACAATTTCGATTAAGGCCCCAGGAATTGCCCCACGGGACTTCCAAGTTCCCATGTTATTCATGTGGAGGAGAGTTTTATTTGATTTATGTCACATGTGTTTTTTCTTGATTCAATAAACAGCTGTTATATGGATTATATCCGCAACATATTGCGGGGGAGCAGCTCGTATGTTATTAAATATATTTACACAACTTACTCAATCGCTGTTTGAACATCATTTGTCGCGTATATGTATTTAATAAAATGGTCTTCTTACATTATTGATACAGTGATTTTCAGAACTTGTTATAAGAACTTTCAAATACTTTTTGAAAATATTTTTATAACAACTGCATCTATACAAAAGTAAAATAAAATACTATAAATACCGCAATTTATTTATACATTTTTACCTTGTTCAGTAATATTCCTCAAAAAATTAAAAAAAAACTATTTATATTGGGAACACGTGTGTGTTGTTGAAGATTTAAAAAAGCAGTTGTTGTTGCAGTTGTTGCAGTTGTTGTTGTTTTGAAAAGCAGTCTTAATTAGAAACTTTTACTATATACTGAGCTACTAAAAACAAGTATTGGTTTTAATAAACCAACATAATTGAAGTAATTGTTGGTATAAAAGCTTACTAAATCGGATTAAACGAAAAACTCAAAAAGGAGAGGTTTTCACTGAAGTAAGTATCACCAAACTTACTGTCGAGTATGGTTCGAGTGGAGAATGTTTTGTTCCGTGTTCATGGTTTATTAAAGATCACAAACATCAGCAGTTTGCTGCAAGTTGATGTTTAAACTGAATTCATTAAACTATCTGTTAGTGCTGTAAGTGCAAGCATAGGCTATGACAAATTTAGTAGTTTTTGGAATAGCCTGGTCCAGCCGAGAATTTAATTTTTATTTGTATTTGTTTCTGTATAGTTTATGTTTTGGTAATACCTATTACTATTATGAAGTCTCAAAATAAAATTCACAATAGTAAGTTCCATTGGTTACAATAGCTTTGCCCACCATCTGATCTTGTTCATCTGATTTAAGTTTTGTTGTCAAATAAAATCACACAGCTGATCAAATTCTAGTATATAATCACGTGTTTTAAATTGACCCTTTAATTTAATATATGACCTTAGGAAAGGTGTACAGAACAACTCATATTTTTCATCCAATTTGATCACCAAGATCTTCCATACAAGTTCATGAATGTCTGACCTGTGGTTTTCTCAAAAGTCTTTTGGACGGTTTATCTTTATATATAGTTTTCATTTTAGTGGAAGAAACTCTAACATAAAAAAGGCCACTGACATGTAAGCCCAAGTGTCATTAAGATTGGAAAATAACTGCCTGAATATGTATCGGAGCTTTGGAAGTGTTAGGCAAATTACCAAGACTGGAGCCGTGTTTACTAAACTATTATGATAAAATCTTGATAATTCGTAAGCCGGTCGGTAAACTCGGTGATGTTGTCGACGGCCTGGGGCCCGTTCTTAAACACACCGACCCAAATACCATCCGGCGCCTCCGGCGATACGTCTGCTTTACCTCTTCTGACAGTTAATTAATTTATGATGTTTATTTTCGAGTTCACCTTTTTATTACATCTAACACAAAAATAAATGTTCCATGCGAAATGTATCTATTTCTTGCTTGTCTGGTTCAAGGTTCTCCCAGCTTTTAAGAAATATGGGAATTGCCCTGCTTTGACTAGGAAGTGTATTTGAAAAGTAAAAGATAAATTATCTCAGGAAATGTGTTAAATGTGTTATACAACACTTGAATACAATGAAAGTTATATTTGTAAGTTATTACTATTTAACTCCTAGGTTTGTATTTGTAGTTGAGTTATAATTTTGAAATACATTTAGGAATTAAAATTTTACTTAATTTAATTGATATACACTTTGAAAATGTTTACAACACTAACACTTACTTGTTCATAGTATAAGTACGCAAACTTGAAATTATACGATTTAATGGATGGTTTTGTTTGTCCTGCTTTTTTTAGAGAAAATTTCTCCCTTTTTGAAAGAAATGCCCTTCTTGCCATATATACATCTGATCAGCTTGGTATCGTTGGCTGATTATAAAAATTATTTTATTTTATATTAAATAAAATAAACCTCAAACTGCATTTAAAATATTTCCATGTTCTAGATGGTTAATGGTCAGCGTGCATACGAATCGAAATAATATTCTGATTGGAAACAGTATGTACAATAAACTAAAATGTTATATTGCGCCAAATCATCACCACGGTTTTCACCAACTGTCTCTACGCTTTTTTAAATGTCTATATTTACGGACAATAATTATGGTTTTAAATTGTTTTTAAACCGTTTCCGTCACTAAACAGTAAGTTAGGTCATGCACGTTAACATATTTAACTAGTAATAAAAAAGTAAGTAAAAAAGTTCAGCTTTTTAGCAACGTATTTTTAAGTTTAAGGGGAACTCCTAGCGTCGCGTCGCCAACTGGTTTGATAGCCTGACGCCAATAGGTTACTATTTCCTGCCTTAAGAAGGGAAAGTGAAAGAGAACGAAATTAGAACTCCGAGACTTCTGGCTTGTCTGGCTTATGCAATAAATGATTATTAGGGACTTAAGGAAGTTTGGAAGGAGGAAGGACTCGAGGAAAGGTAGTTTATATTATCAGTAGAAATAGAGAGTGGTAAATATTGGCTGCATAGTGAAACAACTGTGATTGGGGCCTTCTGAAATGGAATAATATCACTTTCGAGTAAAAACTAAAATATCTAGGATAGTAACGTACGCTATTTTATAAAAATTACACATTACGGTAAAAGAGTCAAAAGGTCAATAAGAGGTTAAAGTAAATACTCGGTTATCTGTACAATCCGATTAAATAAAATGTATTACATAACAGATTATTGCCAATTTATATTGCTCATTTTATAATTATTTGTCTCATTGTATGCTTACTTGGTAGACGACGAGCTGTCGAAATTAATTATTTACAATGTTCTGCTTTGGTAAATGTTTTTCGAAATTACGCAGTTTGGTGTCAAAGAGGGCCTAAAAGTAATTGTAAACCTCAAAGAGCCGTGTTGCCTGCCACTGTCTAACTCATTCCCAAAATATCTCAAAAAAGATGAATTAATTCTGTGGTCTTAGTGATGGAATAAGATGACTCAATTCGATTGTTCACCCCGTAACGTCATTATTTTAGTCAAACACAGTAGGAACAATCACAGCCAGATAATAAGGGCCGTAACGTTTCGCCTTTTGAGCGGAGAGCGGACCTCCCCCTATCACGTGACCCGCTACGTCGCCGCGCAAAGAGCCGGCTCGAAGCACCACGCTGCCAGTGCTTTTCTTTTACTTCCTACAACTGCCATGGCTGAAACTTGTGTTCTGTTAGACGATATTATACGACTTCACCGTTATTTTGTAGATGAATCGGGCTTTATTGCGATATAATATTCAAAAGGATTGGCAGCCGAACTATTTCTAAAACCATTTAGTAAGAAATAGAGGTGTGTATTTAGTTAAATGGAATCACGTTAAAAACCATTCGTCTTTTATCGGTATATTAAACAAAAACTTAAAATGCTATGATCAAAAGAATGAGTTTGATGAATTTAGAAATAAATTAAGATAGTTTAAGTCACGGGATGTTTCTAAAAACAACAAACATCATCATTTAGCGGCGGCGGAGTCATGCGAAAATTAAACAACTTTGGAAAACGAGTTCGCACGCAGCACGCTGACGTGAGGGAAGTGAATTTCCAAATCAAAACTTTTAAAACTCAAAATCAGTGTAAAAACATACATTTGTCCAATTTTTATTGAAATCTGAAAACATTGATTTTTTTTGGCTGTTCTGTAACTCCTGGTTTCATTTACTTGCAAAGCTGGGAATACAATTTTGCACATTATAAGGTTAGTAGAAGGTCCAGACAGGCTTGAAAGTAGGCGTGAGGTTGCTGGGGGTAATAAAAGTACTCTAACAAAGGAATAACACGCTTTTCTAGTGTAAAACCCCCATAAGACAACGTACTGTGTTAAGCCGATACACATTTTCTTTAATAACTCGGTAATATTAATGCTAGAATGACGGGAGAGGGCTTAAAACTTGCGCCTGTCCCATTTTTTACATGTATTAAGTTTACATCTGGGGCTTTTCTGACCCTTTTTGGGTCCAAAAACTCGAAATCTGAAAGATTAATCCCCAAAAAAGTGGGTTTAGAGTTTTCCTATTGTTTTGCCCAACAAACTTGTCCAACAGATTATAGAAAGGAACGTCCCTACCAAATGTGATGTAAATCGGACAAAAAATGCGACCGCTAGAGTGCATACACACACATATATATATATACATATATAAATAAAATTTTGAACGACCCCCCAAAACGTGTTCAGGGGGTCACGTTAGGAACTTCTATGGTGGTCCCGGGGTTAAGTTTCACCGTGCGGGTCATGCTAATAGTTCACTTTCCAAAGGAAATTCACTAATAAAGTTCTTAGATAATGTAAAGAAACACTCACTTGTTATAGTTTATTAGTGAATTTCCTTTGGAAAGTGAACTATTAGCATGACCCGCACGGTGAAAATTAAGCCCGGGACCACCACAGAAGTTTCTAACGAGACCCCCTGAACTCATTTTGGGGGGTCGTTCAAAATTGTATATATATATATATATATATATACATATATATATATATGTGTTTGCACTCTAGCGGTCGCATTTTTGTCCGATTAACTTCAAATTTGGTAGGGACGTTCCTTTCTGTAATCAGTTGGACAAGTTCGTTGGGCAAAACAATCGTAAAACTCCAAACCCCTTTTTTGGGGATTAATCTTTCAAATTTTGAGTTTATGGGCCCAAAAAGGGTCTAAAAAGCCCTAAATATAAAATTAATACATTTAAAAAGATAGGAATTAGTGAGACGAAAGTTTTAAGCTCTCTCTCGTCATTCTAGCATAAGTATTTACCGAGTTATTAAAGAAAATGTGTTTCGACTAAACACAGTACGTTGTCTTAAGGGTTTTACACTAGAAAAGCCTGCTACCCCATGTTAGAGTACTTTTATTATCCCTAGCAACCTCACGCCTAATTTCAAGCCTGACTGGACCTTCTCCTAACATTATAATGCGCAAAATTGTATTACCAGCTTTGCAGGTAAATGAAACCAGGAGCATCAGAACAGCCAAAAAATCAATGTTTTCAGATTTCAATAAAAATTGGAATTCAAGTATGATTTTACCCTAATTTTCAGTTTTAAAAGTTTTTATGTGGAAATTCACTTCCCTCACGTCAGCGTGCTGCGTGCGAACTCGTTTTTTATTTATATAGATACAGTACATACCCATTATGAAATATTTCTAACTGTTTACAAATTAATTTGAATTTCCACTCTTCATACATTTTTCTTATCCAACAGCCAAATTTCACTGAAAATATAAAAATAGTTCTATTACTTTAAATTTAATGTTTTGACTACGATCTGCATTTCTCATGTGGGTAAATCATGTTTAATTTACAATCCTATATGTGCGAGCAATGACAGCAATCAACAAACATTCTTTTTACAATTTTTAAAAAAATACCCGCATTTTATTGCGTTGATACTGGATATTTACTGTTTTAAAATAGTACTTTTTTCGAGTGATTTTTTCGTGATTGGTATAGTGCAATTCATGGCTACCGGCACCTACTGATCATGAAGGTTTTGTGTTACTTAATACTGTGCTTAAATAGTATGGTATATTATAAGTGTTAAAATGTATATAAACAGGATAAATAAACTACGTACTGTATCCTGTTTAGTCGTAACGCCACGTACTAAATAATCTATTTAAACTATATATGTTGTAGGGATGTATTCAATTGATACCTGTTCAATAAATTATTATTAGTGTTATTTAGTGAAAAGTGTTGGTAATTTTTCTGAAAAAAAGCTGCACCAAAAAATAACTAGTATTATACTTTCCACAGTTATTTAATGCATTTTCTGCGTTTTTCATATTTAAACATGAAAATCTCATATGTTTCAATGCTAAGTAATACTCCGATTCCGGGACACCCTCAGCGAAAGTGTGAAGTGTTAAGGTATAATTTTTGGATATCCGGTCCCATTATTGGGTGGTAAATCATGAACATTTACGCACAAATAACTGCTTATGGAAGTTACCAAAAGTTATACTTAAACGAAATCAAGTCATCTGCCAAAGGCAGATAACTAATAAGGCATGAAGTATATTTAACATACGCTTTTGTTTCTATAAACTTTATACATATTTTGTATACACTCAATGTACATTAAATATATAATACAAATATTTAAATAAATTCTAATTACATACATATATGTTATTTTAAAAATTTTAAAGTAGCTTTCCAAGTAATTGTACGTTCAGGATACATGCATTGCAGTTAGCTAATATGGCGAAATTAACTCAAAATATAATAACAGATTTATCCAGAACAAACGACATAATATTAAAGGAGAAACCATATTAAGTTCACATGTGATGTTTACGCTGCTACATAAAGCGACAAGGGTAATTATTTTGGAAGCGACAATTGTTTAATCTTAATCCGATATGGATTAAAATAGCCCTGACGCTAAGTGAGCATCTATTACAGTACAGTGAATATTATATTCATTGGTTTTAAAACTGAACTAATAAATCGGAGATTTATTATTCCATGCAGTTAATCCTAAAGTATTTATCTAGTATTTACCAAAATCATCTTACATAACACATGTTTCAATTGTATTGTAGTCACCTCAGAATACGGATTAAAACATAAATCAGTTTTTAAAGCAATTGCGAATTTGAACATGTTATTGAACCATTAAATAAACCCTATTGTAGTAAAGACCCGAGACCCCGAGAGGCAATAAGAATATTATAAGACGTTAAATAGAATCTCCAAGTAATGTAGAACAGTTTAACACGGGACAGAGCAGGTTTCGCCCTTTCCCTGCTCTGAGAAAAGGGTGCGCTCAGGTCAGAAACCTTCGAATAGATAAAAATAACCGAGTCAATGGAATCGTTTAGAGGAAATAAATATAGATTTATAAACTGCACAGCTGCTGAGCAGAGCCAGACACGGCAAACTGCAGCGGAGATGGCATCAGCGTTGGTGTGTTCAACAGTTCGTTTAACATTTGAAGTACAATAAGTTATGCAAATAAATGATGATTCAGACACTATTACACTGATTCGATAGCAAAATCTTGTTATTAAATGAAGTAAATTTTACACCACTTTTAAATATATTTAAACTTGTGTCTTACATAGACGTCGGTAAATATACATATAAACGGTGCAAGATAATACATTTTGATGTGTCACCCCGATCATCATCAGGCCCAGTAAGTAACAGTATACAATTCTCTAACTACTGAATTTTAATTCTGTAAACCTTTCTCTAGTTATGTTAATTTGACCTCTTAATAACCGGCGTGACTGGTCGAAATCGATTGCTTTACATGATATTTTGTATGTATTTACTATCGTATGAGCACAGTACAAGTGTCGTTTTACAGTATAGTGTTCAATGTTTTAAGTTGGCAGACGTATTTAATTACTTCCAATAGTTGAAAACACGTACTTTGCTGATACAAGTAATTTTCTTAACTAAGTAATTATGATTAATACACGACCACCACAATTTGACTATTACAATTTTCTCTTCAAATATATGTTTTTATATAATTATATTTTATTGTAAATGTATGTGCGTTTTTAATTCATCATTTGTTGCCGTTTAAGTTCAATTCAAAATAATCGTAATGAAATAATACCCCCGTAGCAGAAAACCTGCGTACTCAGCGAAATTTATGACATTTTAGTTATTCTCCATAAGAACAACATGGCGGCTGAGTAAGCAGGGTTGCTGAAGCAAGGAACACAAAAAATGGTGTTTTATACAAATATAAATTTAACTCAAGAAGGTGAAGCCACGTACCAAATGTTATTAATTTATGTTCATAATTAGGGAAGATAACACGTTACTTATTCTCCATAAGAATAACATGGGAGCTGAGTTCGCAGGTTTGCTGTTACGGGAACTATCGGACAAAAAAATGGTTTTTTAGGTCAAATATCAATTGACCACAACGATATGTAGCAATGTACCAAGTTTCATCAGGATAAGTTGATAAATAAACGAGATATACAATTTTTCTTATTCTCCATATGAATAAAATTGGACAACGTACTGTGTTTAGCACTTTTATTATCTCTGTAACCATTTGACGCAGATCAATTATCAAAACATCAAATTGTGCGTCTCTTTAAGCTGATTCCAATGAAAATAACTAGAACTTAATTTTTCCAAAAATTATATATAAAAAACTAAAAAAAAACCATTTTTGGGGTACAAAACCCCCCAAAAATACCCCTCCAGATAAGTCTATCTGACTGGTTTTCGAACTTAGCATAAAGTCATAAATACCGCTTTACACGTTTATACTAAAATTTGTCAAAATCAAATAATTTTTACAAGAGTTATCGTGCTCACGGACACACACACACACACACACACACACACACACACACACACACACATATATATATGTATATACAGTTTCGAACGAATGGTGTTTTTGGCATCTGGGGACCTCAAAACGAAAAGTTATCATGGTCCCGGGCCTAGGTCTTACCATGCCGACTACGGTAATAGCTTCTTCCCTATAGCGGAAATTCGCTAAAATGAACACTTGTAACAAATTCTTTGACTAATATAAAAGCTATATTTAGAGTACAAAAAACAATTAAGGAAAGAATTAGTTGTGCTGTAAAAATAATGCGTTTGTAATTGTTTCCTTCATTATGAAAACAAAAAGGTCTAAACTCTTAAATTTCATACTTACAATTAAAACTTATGTTTATGTTTTTGTTTTTTTTAAATGGTATCGAATTATTAAAAACATGAACATAAAATAGGGACACGAAACACGTAATAAGCTGAAATTAATTACAGACAACGCTTTAATCAACCACGAGACCCCACAAAATACAAACAAAACCACAACACCCTGCGTACGATTTATGGAAGGATTTGAGCTAACAATCAATTTGGTTTGTGGGCAACCTAACTCCATTACATCGATTAAAGAGTGCAGATAAATTACATCCTTTCTATCGATAGTATATTTTTGTTAAAATACATTTGTCTGTATTTATATTTTGCAGATACATTTGTTTTATACTCTATGAACAAAAAAAGGTGATTGTTGCGGTGATGGCTGACTGTATGACTGTGTGAATGGTTTTGCACATACCTGGAGACCAAATAACCCGTTCGGTTTTGATGACATTCGGTATACTGGTATACTGTTACAACACCACGGAATCTCCTGATTATTATTTTATCAACATTTTTGATTTCAAGCGATCAAATACAAATTGTATCAGTATAAAAACATATTTTTAATTGTAAAGCAATGTTATCTAAAAATAAAATATTTTTTGATTGCTCCTTCTCTTGTGATATCTTATGTGACAGTTTTACATGAACTGACCATTGTCTCCAGATGTTCCTGGTCGTCCTGGCGGCTGCCGCGGTCTCTGGCCTCCACCTGGGCCCTGCCCCTCCCGCTGGCCCCACCATGGACCCCGGCCATCCCACCGCGCACGACGGCGGCCTCGTTGGATGGACTCCTGCCAGAGGTAACACTTAGAAAGGATTATTTATGTTGCGAAAAACAACTGTAACAAGCGTTGCAATGAGTGCAATACCTAACGCTACTACTATGGACGCCCCCCGAGTGCGTTTCGACCTTTGACCCCTGACGTCACGCCCGCCCCCCTCCCCCTCCCCCACCCCTCCCCCGCCCACCCCTCCCCCTCCCCTCCCCTCCCCTCCCCCTCCCCCTCCCCTTCCCCTCTTCCCTCCCGGCCCTTCCTATCATTTTACCTAACCTACATTTGGGCAGTGTCGCCAACCTGGTTTTTCTCAGTGTAGTACTGCCAACCTATTTTTTTTTCTTTGAAAGATTACTTCACCCTAAATTATACTGTTTGTTATATGTATATAATTATTACGTCACGCTACTTTCGTTTGCTGCGCTCGGCCCCCTCTCACACGCTTGTTTACTTATCCGAACATCTTACTTATCCGAACCAGAAGGACTACCAATACCGGAAATTCGCTAAAATAAACATTTGTAACAAATTCTTTGACTAATATAAAAGCTACATTTAGAGTAAAAAAATCAAGTAAGGAAAGAATTAGTCGTGCTGTATAAATAATGCGTTTGCAATTGTTTCCTTAATTATGAAAACAAAAAGGTCTAAACTCATAAATTTCATACTTACAGTTAAAACTTAAAGGTTATGTTTTTGTCTTAAAACAGTTTCGTATTATTAAAAACATGAACATAAAATAGGGACACGAAACACGTAATAAGCTGAAATTAATTACAGGCAAAGCTTTAATCAACCACGAGACCCCACAAAATACAAACAAAACCACAACACCCTGCGTGCGATTTATGGAAGGATTTGAGCTAACAATCAATTTGGTTTGTGGGCAACCTAACACCACGTATTTTTGTTAAATTTGTTCTTCTGGACAAACACATTTCCCCTACATTTAGCTTCCCCTTGTAACAGCCCGAGGTCAGCGCCCCCTCTTCTACCTTGGTCCTATACTGTAGCGTTGGCCTTGAAAATGTTACAAGAATGAACGAGTTGCTAATAGTAATTGATATTCTTCAAAGGTTTCATAGAATTTCCTATCTTGAAAGTAGCTGGTGTTTGCAATAAGAAAACCAAATTAATATCATCTGTCAAAAGCTACCAGAAACGATATTCAGTTAATATCAGTTAATGTTAATATTCAGTAAAGAATAATAGAGCTAATATTCTGGCTTGAATGTAGTTTTTGTTAAAGCATTAAAAAAACATAGTTTATAGATTCTGCAACAAACTACCAGAAACGGCCTTCTAACTGCTGTTTTACGACTATATAACTTTAAACCAACAACATAAGACAAAGGTAATATAGTGATTATTGAGTAGACATTGTTTTAGTGAATTTCCCCTATAGGGAAGAAGCTATTAACGTGAGTCTCATGGTAAGACTTAAGCACGAGACCATGATAACTTTTTGTTTTGACGTTCCCAGATGCCAAAAACACTATTTGTTCAAATATATATATATATATATATATATATGTCTTACTTCATCGAAATATATTCTAATTATATCTAATATTCTAATATTATTCTAATTATATCGATATATTCTAATTTCATCAAAATCAGATGATTTTTACTCAAGTTATCGCATTCACGGACACACACACACACACACACACACACACACACACACACACACACACACACACACACACACACACACACACACATATATATATATATATTTTACACATTTGAGCCAAATTTCATCGAAATCATATTTATGTGTCCGTGAATGCGATAACTTGAGTAAAAATCATCTGATTTCGATGAAATTTGGCTCAAATGTGTAAAATGACATACGTGACTTTAGCTCGAAATTAGAAAAATCGGACCATGGGAACGGGGTTTTATGGGGGTTTTAAATTTACAAAAATCAGTTTTTTGTACTTTTTCACCATACATTTAAAAAAAAAACTTAATATGGTTTTGAGCATGTTAAAGAGCTTAAAAAACTAAAAATATAGTACTTTGAATTATTAGTCTAGGAACCATGTTAACCTCATGGGAACAAATGTTTTTAGCTTTTCCTCAGTTTATTTAAATGTAAACTTCACATTTGCTTTTACCAATCTGTTCAATTCCACAAAAAAATCATTTTGATGTTTAAATTGTGATTCTACGCCCAACCGTTTCAGATATATTCAAAGTGCTAAACACAGTACGTTGTCCAATGTTATCCTTATGGAGAATACATAAAATTTGATATCTCGATTTTTTATGAAAGTATGTTGATGAAACTTGGTATGTGGCTCCACATAGTACTGTTATATTGATATTTGCACAAAAAATGTATATTTTGTTGATTATTCCCGCAGCAGCAAACCTGCGTACTCAGCCCCTATGTTATTCTTACGGAGAATAAGTATAACATAATGACTCCCTTAATTATGAACATAAATTAATAACACTTGGTATGTAGCTTCACTTGGTTGAGTTATATTGATAATTGCATAAAAATCAATGTTTTTATTCCTTGTTGCCGCAAACCTGCTTACTCACCCCCCATGTTTTCTTATGGAGAATAACAAAAATAACATATAGCGCTTATTTATGATTGAATATTGATGAAACTTGGTATGTGGCTTCGCCTAGTTAAATTATATTTATATTTGAATAAAAACCAATTGTTTGTGTTCCTTGTTTCAGCAAACCTTCGTACTCATTACCAATGTTATTCTTGTGGAGAATAATAAAAATCGCTTATAAGTGAATATGTTTTATGAAACTTGGTATGCGGCTTTTTGTGGTGTTAAGACATATATTATGCATTGGAAATTCGCTGAGTACGCAGGTTTGCTGCGACGGGGGTATTACTACTCTCGTAGAAACTTCGTTTCACACCTTGACAGTTTAGTAAGTTGTACTATAAAACCCACTAGTAGCGATATTTACATTTTAGAAAGCGACCACATGCCAGGACATCATAGTGATTACTTCCGTTGATACGTTAATGGCGGAGTGGAACGGAAAAGTTTTATAATCGCTTCCCAAAAACCTATGTAATAAAGGAGTTAAGAATAATCTTAGTATTTATCTTGTTATAATGGAACACAACGGCCTGTTATATTTTTAACTCTTTACACTAATAGCTGATAACCAATCTAACGTGAAATTATCTATTTGTAGCTAATTAAGAACGGAAATAGTGTTTTGTTAAAGAGTAAAACCATACATTACATATAGCCCTGCACTTCTTGTTCTTATAATTATCGGAAGAAAAAAGTCATAGGTTTATCTAATATATTCGTACATCCTTTAATAGTTAACAGAAAGTAATACTAGGACTAAACAAAATCTGTGTTGCTTTGAGATAGAACAAATACGACAGTTTAAAAGTGAAAAATAATATCTTCAAAATGTTACAAACTTTATTGCTCTGATTTGTGTAATATATTTATTTGTGTAATACATTTTTAGTAATTTAGTTAAAGTTAGGGATGTTGTAATCAAATTTGAATAACAAGTTAGCAATCTATACACAAGATGTAAAGAAACTCTCATCACATCTCATCTGATGTTGGCCAAAACGTAAAAAACACTAAACCATAAATTAAAGCTCTGTTGCCAACATTTGTTAGATTGTTAATAAAAATAGTTTTAATATCATTGTCCCAAATTAATCCATAAAATAACCTTTTACAACGTTGAAGAATATATAAACTTTGATTTCCCAGACGGAATAGTTTTACAACTTGATTTTACGTGATGTTGTTTTAAATTTAAAATTATACTTGTGCCTATTGTTGCTTGTAAATGTTTAAGGCCATAAATATTACCTTATTAAACCTTACAAGTCTCCAGCATAATATTTATTTGTTTCAACTACAAATACCGTCAGCAAACATTGCAAACTAGAGTATTCCACTCAGCTTGAATTCAGGGGTTTCCAAAATCTTTAAATGCTTCAAGTAGCCTCGAATGGGAAAACAAATTTAAGTGCAGTGAATACTTTTCGAGAGTTAATATACAAGTTGGTCCTAGGTGGTCATTATCTGATTATGCCTATCAGTCGTCTAGTCTACCTGTGCTCACTAAGGTTGTCATTTATATAATGCGTGAATCAACGTGTCCACACAAAGCGTCCGATAAAGCTTACTACATTTTACTTGAGTAATTTTCTGAACAATTTCCAAACCCTCTACAAGACTTTAACTGTGCTATCTTCTACTGAAGGTGTTATCAATTTACAATAGCTCATTATGTTATAACACATTTGCAAATAATTAATTTTGAGTACATAATCTATTTTAATTGCTTAAAAATTATTATGCCCTTTACAAGTACGTTTGTGACTGCCGTTCTGGGGTAAAACATAATTATTGTTATATCTAATGAAACATTTTTATAATTATTGTTATATCTAATGAAACATTTTTTCTCTAATGATTAATTTCGAAATTCCCCTACCGTTTAATATTTATGGCGATAACTAAGGAGAATGTGCTGAATGGAAATCAATGGTGTACAAACAAGAGTGGTGTTTTATCTGGGTAAAACACATGTCGGCGTATTGCACAAAGGCGCCGGTTTATAATCTCGCCTCCAGCGCCCCGTAATACTCCAGTCTTCTCTTATCATCTACTTTATTTGATTAAATTTGCACCCAGCGCCATAACAACAGAGAACTTTGTGTATCAAAGCTCGTTTCACCGGGGAAGTTCTCTTTTAATGTTCGTGCCTTTAAGGTTTTAAGTAATCGTGAAACACTACCGGCAATATAAAGTGAGAATGCAAAATAAAAAGTTGTGTATTGATGTTGAAACTGACAAGAGTTGTGTTATTGTTGACAAATAATAGAATAGTTGATGGGATACAATTATCATCATTATTAGGATCACGTAAAGTCTTTTAATATGCCGTGTAAAAATAGTTTAACCATCCACGGATCTTGTCGAATTATTATGACACTAAGAAAAAACCTATGTTGTTGATCAATACTATCATTCGCATTTCTCTGTAGCTCCGTGCGTCCGCCCGTCTGCAGCTGTTTCTCGAGCTATAATGGCTCCCAGGCTACAAAAAGATATTTTTTAGGGGTAATCGAGGTCGGGGAAGCTGCACAAGTCGTTTGTTTTTCTTGAAAAGCAACCTTATTTGAGTTACGGTAGCTTAAAGTTTTATGTTTTTAGGCAATTTTAGCATATATTAGCGGAGGTGGGAGTATTCAGCTGTAGATTTATATTTCTACAAGCTTTGTTCCTGAAACAGCTGATTTATTAGTGAATTTCCTATGGAAAGTGAACTATTACCAAGACCCGCACGGTGAAACTTAAGCCCGGGACCACCATAGAAGTTCCTAACGTGACCCCCTGAACACGATTTGGGGGTTTGTTCAAAATTTTATATCTATATGTATCTTAAAAATATAGACATATATATATATATATATATGTATACATACATATATGTGTGTGTGTGTTTGTGCAGGCACTCTAGCGGTCGCATTTTTTGTCCGATTTACTTCAAATTTGCTAGGGACGTTCCTTTCTATAATCAGTTGGACAAGTTCGTTGGGCAAAACAATAGGAAAATTCTAAACCCCTTTTTTGGGTTTAATCTTCAAATTTCGAGTTTTTGGGCCCAAAAAGGGTCAGAAAAGACCCTGATGTGAAATTAAACGGATGTAAAAAGATGGGAATTAGTGTGGCGAAACTGTTATGCCCTCTCTCGTCATTCTAGCATATATATTTACCGAGTTATTAAAGGAAATGTGTATTGACCAAACACAGTACGTTGTCTTATGGGGGTTTTACATTAGAAAAGCCTGTTAATCATAATCATTTTTTGGTGTACTTTTATCATCCCCAACAACCTCACGCCTACTTTAAAGCCTGACTGGACCTTCTCCTAACCTTATAATGCGCAAAATTGTATTCCCAGCATTGCAGGGAAATAGAACCAGTTGTATCAGAACAGCAAAAAATCAATATCTTCAGAATTGAATAAAAATTGGAATAATTGGATGTTTTTAACTGATTTTGAGTTTTTATAGTTTTTTATGTGGAAATTAACTTCCCTCACGTCAGCGTGCTGCGTGCGAACTCGTTTCCTGCGGTTACGATAGCGGCCGCCAATACTAGTGTATCGTATATTGCTTTTCACCGGTTCTTTTTTTGTTCTTCCCTATGTTTCGATGGTCTTTTCAATACCGTTTCACAGTAGCTGCAAAACTCCAAGGATACTCCGGATGCAGCTATGGTGTTTAAGAAAATAATCAACCCCCCCGAAAACCCCTTGAATTACAAGACCGTAACGTTAATCGTAGCGTAAGCGAGGTGTTCACCTGAAAAAGGGATTTTTCAGAGTGATAGTGTTCTCCACTTTTCAAGTACTATGTACTACTTAAATATCCTTAAAATGTATACTTGTCAAACGAATTTTCAAAAGGTGTACTATTTAAATAATGCACTCCTACAATTGTTTCCTCGCCATGTGGTACACTATTGAACACTCGTTTTTTTGCACTCTTTTAAAACGGTGTACTAGTACTAAGTAACGGAGTACGAATTTGAAATGATATATTATGTACTCCTCAACTGATACACTACCGTACTTAAGTTGTATACTCTTCAAACCAAATTACTTAAAAGCAGTGGCTTAAGACTTGGATCCGAATTGGGTCGGTAATGGAAGCTTAGTTTTATTTAGTTCAGACTTCGCTTTGGCGTAACCTAGTCGGGCGGGGTAGTGGTATCTTGCTTTATCTACACTATTACATTTTCAACTTTGAATCTAATCCTCAACCTGACTTCTTATATTTGCATGTGTACAAATTCAATTAATACTTTTATTTAGATTTTCAAACAGTGCTTACATACAGCTCCTGCAACTAATGTCTGCCACTTTTAAAACAACAGGTTGAAAACTTCTCTTTTTTTATAAGTCTGTTTACCGTATCAAAAATGTTTAGGGTTTGTTAATGAGTCGGTTAATTCTATCAACAGATATATTGTAGAATTAAATAACTTTTACAGGAACAAATTACAAGAACTATAAATTCTTGTATTAACTGTAAAATAATCTTATTAAAGTAAAATATCTTATTATATTAACTGAATAAGAATCAATTATATAATAGAAAATGTAAAACACAAATTTGCAATCTTGTAATGAATTAATATAAAAATAAATTTCATTGACATATACAAGAATACTGATTTTTCTAGTAATGACTCTCTAAGCTTATCGATATTTATTATTTCTAGCTTGACATCATATTTTATATTTGATAGTAGATTAATTAATTGTTAGGTAATAATATAAATAGCCGGTAGTAAAAATAAGAATAATATACACAAAATAAACCGTGTTTATTACGTGTATTAATACAAAATGTAATTCAAGGTTAAAATACAGCGAATCTGTTTTCAACTAGGCTGAGCCCGCAGCTGGAGGTGGGGGAGGAGGGGCAGAGGCGTAGTTAACGTCAGAGCCTGGGGTTGCACCAGCGGCGAATATTGCGGAGGAGGGGTCAGCAGAGGCAGAAGCGGATGATCCAGCTGCGGCGGGCATAGCACCTTCAGCGCGGGCGGCTGAAGAGCCAGCTGGAGCAGCGACATAACCGGCGGAGGCTGAAGCAAACCCAGCAGGAGTGGATACATAACTGATGGGGGTGGCAACATATTCTGTGGGGGCGGCACCAGCAGGAGCTGGAGCGTAGAAAGCAACATTGGAAGATGCAGGCACAGCAGCGGCTGTTGCAGATCCAAAAACAGAGCCAGCTGAAGAGGCAGGTACACTAGATGGAGCACGGAGAAGAAAGATGGTTTTGGCGCCGGCGGCAGAAACAGAAGGATAAGCGAATCTGGCGGCGGCGGTGGCGGGATCTACTAAGGATGCTCCGGAAGAAGGAGTGAATCCAGCTCCGAGAGCTGCAAGATTTACAAACCTGAATGGAGCACCCGTGGCACTGGGGGCGGGGATGAAGGTGGTGGATGAGGAAGGAGCGTACACGGTGACAGAGGGTGAAGTTTCCAAACTTGCGGGGGCAGACGCGCGAGTCAAGGGGGTGGCAAATGGAACTCCAGCAGGAGCAGAGGCGTAAATCAGGTGTGAGTCAGCATTAGCACCTGAGTCATCGTTGATGTTAGCTCTTGAAGGGGCGGCACGAGACAAGGAGGTGAAACTTGGAACCCCGGTGGGGGCGGCGGCGTATATCAGGTGAGAGGCAGCGGGAGCACTGGAGTGATCGTAGAAACTGGCAACGGCGGGGGCCACGCGGGCCCAGGGGGCGGAACTTGGAACCCCATCGGGGGTAGCGGCGTGGATCAGGTGAGAGGCAGCGGGAGCACTTGAGTCTTCGTAGAGACTGGAACCGGCGGGGGCGGCGCGAGACCAGGGGGCGGAACTTGGAACTCCGGCGGGGATGGGGATGGCGGAGTAGACCAGGTGAGAGGCAGCGGGAGCACTGGAGTGATCGTAGAAACTGGAACCGGCGGGGGCCGCACGGGCCCAGTGGGCGGAACTTGGAACCCCGGCGGGGGAGGCGGCGTAGATTAGGTGAGAGGCAGCGGGAGCACTGGATTCATCGTAGAGACTGGCTTCGGCGGGGGCGACGCGGGCCCAGTGGGCGGAACTTGGAATCTCGATGGGGGCAGCGGTGTAGATCAGGTGAGATGCAGCGGGAGCACTGGAGTCTTCGTATATACTGGCTTCGGCGGGGGCGACGCGGGCCCAGTGGGCGGAACTTGGAACCTCGGTGGGGGCAGTGGCGTAGATCAGGTGAGAGGCAGCAGGAGCACTGGAGTCATCGTAGAGACTGGCACCGGCGGGGGCGGCGCGGGCCCAGGGGTTGGAACTTACAACCCCGGCGGGGAAGGCGCGAGACCAGGGGGCGGAACTTGGAACACCGGCGGCGGTGGGGGTGGCGGAGAAGACCAGGTGAGAGGCAGCGAGAGCACTGGAAGCATCATATAAACTGGCTTCGGTGGGAGCGGCGCGAGACGAGAGGAAGGAACTTGCAATTCCGGCGGGAGCAGCAGCGTAGATCAGGTGAGAGGCAGCGGGAGCACTGGAGGCATCGTATATACTGGCTTCGGCGGGCGCGGCGCGGGCCCAGGGGGCGGAACTTGGAATCCCGGCGGGGGCGGCGGCCAATTTGCGGTTAGCTGGAGCGATGGCGGCTGGGATGGAGAGGGAGCCGTATTTTGCAGAGGCTGAGGCGGCAGGGGCACCGGGGGTGGCGGCGCTGGGAGCGGACGCGTCACTGAGGTAGGCTCCAGCCCAGGACGGATGAACAAGACCATCAGCTGCCAGTTGGCTGAAAAATCAAGGAAGTATTGAAAATATCGCGGATTATATGAAAATGGAGAAATTAATGAATATATATCGTTGCAATAAAGTCCAGGGACGGTTAAATATTAAAAATATAGTAAATATATAGGTACAAACCTTGGAACAAAGTTACTGGGCATAAACACCTATTTTAATACATATTCAGTGATACGCTACCTCCTCAGGGGGACGGCCCACTAGGAGTCAGGAGAAAATCATAAATTTAAGCATAGGTTGATATGCTCATAAAATTAAAGGTCCTTATTACTAGAATACAATGCCGCAAACTCGAACTCAAACGGACAACCGAGCTGGATGGCAGCCGTTCAAAAATGGCTTGTTTTTGCAATAAAGCATTGTAAATAATAAACTGACGAGCTGTTTAATGATTAATTTTCATTGCTTGATTTATTTTCCCTCTCAGGAGTATGTAACTTATTATTCTACAACAGTAATAATAATTATAATCATTTTTGGATTATTATTATTAACATTAAACAGCTCATGGGTTTATTGTTTACAATGCTTTATTGCAAATTCAAGCCATCTTTGAACGGCTGTAATTTTTGACTCGATTGTCTGTTTAAAGTAGGGTTTGTGCCATTGTACTCTAATACTAACGACCTTTAATTCGATGTGCGTATCAACCTATACTTACATTTAAGATTTTCTTCTGACTACTAGCGGGCCTGCCTGCTGAGGAGGCAGCGTATCACTGAATAAGTGTTAAAATAGATTTTTATGCATAGTAACTTTGTTCCAAGTTTTTTAGCTCTATCTTTATTGTGTTTTAGCGAATTCCCTCTATAGGGAAGAAGCTATTACCGTAGGTGGCATGATAAGAGCTAGCCTCGGGACCATGATAACTTTTCTTTTTGAGGCCACCAGATGCTAAAACACAATTCGTTCAAATTCATATATATATATATGTGTGTGTGTGTGTGTGTGTGTGTGTGTGTGTGTGTGTGTGTGTGTGTGTGTGTGTGTGTGTGTGTGTGTGTGTGTGTGTGTGTGTGTGTGTGTGTGTGTGTGTGTGTGTACCCGTAGGAACGATAAATTTTAAAAAAATGGTCCGATCTTGATGAAATTTGGTATAAACGTGTAAGGCAGCATCAATTTTCATTTGTTCGAGAACCAATCAGGTTGCTTTACTTTAAGGGGGGTTTTGGAGGGGTTTTAACCCTAAAAATGCATTTTAGTGAATTTCCCCTATATGGAAGAAGCTATTACCGTAGGTCTCATGGTAAGACTTAAGCCCGAGATCATGATGACTTTTTGTTTTGAGGTCCCCAGATGTCAAAACACTATTCGTTCAAATTTATATATATGTATATATTTATATGTGTCCGTTAACACGATAACTTGAGTAAAAAACGTCCGATTTTGTTGAAATTTGGCTAAAATGTGTAGTGACTTTATGTCGAAAACCAGAAAAATCTGACTATGGGAAGGGGGGTTTATGGGAATTTTAAATTTCCCAAAAATCAGTTTTTTGCACTTTTCACCCTACAATTTTTAAAACACTCTATTTTGGTTTTGAGCATTTTATAGAGCTTAAAAAAGTAAATAATATAGTATTTTAATTAATAACCTATGTTAAGTGGTTGCGGAGAAAATACAAAAAAACCTGCTCATAACATGTTCCATGTTAATCTTATGGAAAAAAGGTTTTTGGCTTTTCCTCAGTTTATTTTAATGTAAACTTCACATTTGCTTTTACCAATCAATTCAGCTCTACAAAACAATCATTTTGGGTTTTAAATTGTGATTCTACACCCAACCGTTGCAAAGATATTCAAAGTGCTAAACACAGTACGTTGTCCAATGTTATCCTTATGGAGAATAAATAAAATGTAATATCTCGATTATTTATGAATGTATATTGATTAAACTAGGTATGTGGCTTCACGTATTACTGGTATATTGATATTTGCACGAACAATTGATTTTTTGTTGATTATCCCATTAGTAGCAAACCTGCATACTCAGTCCTAATGTTATTCTTATGGAGAATAAGTAAAGTTTGATATCTCCCTTAATTATGAACATAAATTAATAAAACTTAGTATGGTTTGTGTTATATTGATAATTGGATAAAAACACATATATTGTGTTCCTTGTTGCAGCAAACTTGCGTACTCAGCCCTAACGTTATTCTTAAGGAGAATAAATAAAATGCTGTAGGTCACTTACTTATTCATGTATTTTTATGAAACTTGGTATTTGGCTTTATGTGGTAGTGAGAAACATATGCATGCATTAGAAATTCTTTGAGTACGCACGTTTGCTGCGACGGGGTGCATTTTGAACTTTTTACATATCATTCTTTTTAAACCCAAATTTTGGTTTTCACCATTAAATTCAGCTGAAAAAACAAACAATTTGGTATTGTGATCATCGCTTTACGTCAATTGTTTACCGAGATATTGAGAGTGGTAAACACAGAACGTTGTCCAATGTTAATCTTATGGAGAATAAGTACAATTGTATATCTCGCTTATTAATGAACATAAATTAATGAAACTTGGTATGTGGCTTGATATAGTTGGGTTTTAATGCTATTTGCACACACAACTCATTTGTTGTGGACCCCATGGAAGCAATCCTGCGTAATCAGCAGCTATAATATTATTATGGAGAATAATAACCATGTGATGTCTTGCATGTTTTTGAACATAAATTGATAAAACTTGGTATGTAGCTTCATCTGGAGGTGATCCATTAGTATTTGCATAAATATCAGATTTTTTGGTCCTTGTTGCAGCAAATCTGCATACTCAGTCCTAATGTTTTTCTTATGGGGAATAAACAAAATGTCATACCTCGCTTATTTATTAATATGCTTTGATTAAAGTTGGTAGTGATTCATGATTTAGTGACGTACCATTCGAAAATCGCTGATTATACAGGTTTGCTGTAACGGGGGTATTTAAATATTTTACCGTCCCTAGCCTCTTTTGCCACCCTGTATATTTTGCCACCATCTTCCTTTATAACCTTACCCATTTTAAACACAATAAAGAAAGAATTTTATTTTATCACGATGAATTTTAGAAAGTGATTATAGTGTTAAGTATTTAGTAGTGTTTAGTGTAAAGTATTTTATAGTGATTTAAACTTACTGCAACGACACTGTGGCAGATCTGGCGGCGGAGATCACAGTGGCCAGGAGTACCTGCAATGTATAAACACAGATGTTACACTGAGCTAGTGAAAGCTGCAATCAATGAAAGCAGTAATCCTAAGTTTCTGTATTTTAAATTTATTTCTTAGTGGTTATCATAGTCTAAATAAAAGATTTATTTTTGTTAATTACAAAATATCCGCATATACCTACAATTAAAGACTGCAGCCAGTGAATAGTCCCTTATGACTTTTTAAATTTGATTATTTATGTGACCAGAATTTTCTTCCTTTATTTTTAACAATGGCCTTTTTCCATTTTCGTCTCGTTAACTGAGACTGGAAGAAATGCTTATCTTAACATGCTTACGACGCATTTTTTATTTATTTTTAGATAAAATCGTTAATATACTAAAGTAAAAATAAACGATACAGAGTTTTAAAAGTGCCTACAGATACAAATTAAATAGCTTCTTCCCTATAGTGGAAATTCGCTAATAATAAAATGATTTTCTTTTTGGAATTATATTTAAAAAAAATATTTCTATTGTAAAAAATTGTACACTATATCATGTAATGCTTGTAAAAACATATAAATCGGCACTTGATTTAGGGCAATAGTGTACCCCATTTACCTTAGTTTTGTCTGCAAATATTTTGTTAATTTTTTTTTTATTATCACGTTGTAGTAAAATACGTAATACAAAAAGTATTCTATTTTCGTTTGAATACAGGACGGGATTTAGACTTTTGCCTGAGGGACGCTTCATTAAAAATTTGTGTTTAAGTCATCTGATTAAAATAGCTCTAAAGATTAACACTGAAACTTAGAAGGGCCATCGAGTAGAGTTTAGAAGGTTGTTTTTAAGATGCGAAGAAACGTTTTCAAACCCCTTAAAAGGCACATCTTGAGAGTAATAGCTTATGATAAGTACCAAAATGTGCAAAAATAATAATTGTCGAAGTTTATAAATCTCTGAACAATAATTAAAAACATAATTTAGAAATAAAATAGATTGATAAAGAAATGGAGTAAACTGAATCAAATAAAATTAGCTGTAAGAGTATCATTTAGTAAATATTGGATGGTGTACTATGTTTTTAAAAATGGGCTTTACATAGCGATAACCATTTATGGTAATCATCGAAGTTGTATGTCCTTTTCTTATTAGACTTAGGTTATCTTGCACAGATTATTTTCTGTACGTCATAGCTGCAATCAATTTTAAATATATGCATAAAGATTAACAATAACAACACCAAGTAAAATAAACAGTGAATATTCATTTTGTAAAAATTTGCAAAGTAAAAATGTGCCTGCAATTATAAAAAAAAACTTCTTTTTCAGATGTACTTGCAGACGAAATATTAACGCGATTGTTTGACCTAAAATACACACAGTTATCGTGCAGTTATACAAAATATTACGTCTAGACCTAAAATAGTTTTTCGTTTTATAAATCGTCATAAGTGGAAAGTAGGTGGGTTAAATTGTTATTTAAACATAATATATATGAGTGTTTAAAGGTTACTAATAATGTGTATAACTGTCTCTCCAGTGTCTTTCGTAATAGGAATTAATTAATTTAGATAACCAGGTTTTTTATAATACTTCTTCCCATAAGGGGAATTGATTACGTGAATTTTGACTATTACAAATAAAATGTGCCAGTATATGTAATTTTTAGAACAAAGTGTAGTTTCGTTACAGTAATTTACAGTTTTCGAGAATACGTTGCGAGTTCATCGCACTCACTCTCACAATCGTAATTTTCAAATATGTATGTGCTGATAAAGAATAATGTACTCTCGGTTTCTAAAACAGAGTACTGAGGGAAATTTATTATTATACAAATATTAGTAACATGACTTAAAGAAACATAACCAAGAAAATATTTTCAGAAAATTGTTTTATCACTAAATACTTAAATATTTGTCGGATTAAGAGTTCAATTATTTATATATGCATTAATATAACAAACTAAACCACACAACTTAAGTACTCACGAATGTCGTCTTCATGTTGTGGGTGTGAGAGCTGTGGACGGTGCCCCTGCCTGACCGGCCGGGGCGGTGGTATATATCACCCTCTTATCTGCTCCTAATGGTCACACATCAGGCCCCAGAGCAGCCTACCCTCAGGCATTGTCCTTGATATTTCGCTGGATATGTATAACAGAATACAAACATCAGGGTTTTGATCGGAGTAAATGGGTTTGGTCGCATCCAAATGACAACATCGAACCTGAGTAGTTCTCGTATTCCGAGAAAGTTTTAAAACTTTACCAAAATTATGAAAACAAATTAAGAGGAAGAATGTATAAAAATGTGTCTTAGTCCCTAAATTTGGCCTCTATTTAATCTTAATAGATTATTCCAAAAAGTCAATTCTCTAGTATGTTTGCAATTTTCCACACGCTACCTGCAAAATATTTGTGATATGCCTCAAACTGCCGCCAGTCTTGGAAACAAACAATAAAGTCCCAGTAGTCTTTTTAACCTTTTAAAATTCACTCAACACTAGGGAATTACCGACAAGTTAGCGTTGTTTTAAATGTCAAGTGTACAGTCAGCCGTAAGCCTAGTAGTATAGCCATTTAGCATTGCTGACACAATGCTGAGTCTCTTCTAGGCTCCTTTAAATATCCGATTACTTCTTGCAACTTATATATTGTTAGGTCATTACATTATTAGCTTTTAGATATAATACACAGAAAACGAGTAACAACTATTCAGTCTCATAAATAAATTTGCCAATGCTTAATTTATTATTTTATTTTTTTATTAAAAAATCTGAGATTTTTTCCGAATCTGAGTAATTTTTTACCGTATTACAAAATAGTTTAGCTACAAATTTTCTTTCTTTATGTTTAGTTGTCGATCAACTGTTATCTTCAATCTATGCTATTATATATTTTTTCCTGCTTATGCATTCTTAAAAAAAGTTCTGTAGCTGTAAATTTATTCTAATATTAATTTGATTTTGGACGAGTAATAAAGTAGTAATTGTTGCCCATAGTGAGTATTTAACCACATTACTTTTTCAGTAATTCTAGATTTCAGTTAAGTAATAATTTAATTAGTTTGTGTACACAGACTTATCTGTAAAGATCGCGATACCACATACAAGCCCTAGAGCTTATTTTGGACAAATTTCAGGAAGTCTTATTACATTTGTGTGCACAAAGAATTGTCTTTTTGGTATATCATTTTAATGTATTCTTTTGAAAATATTGGAAATAAATCGATTTTATTTTATTTGATACTCTTAAATAAAATGTTCTCATAATGCCTTAACTTATATTTTCATATGACAGGTTACTAACTTAAAGCCGTCGATTCACACGATGGTGACTCGAGTTTTGACCTTAAAGGCCATTATCAAACCCTTGATGTCAAACTTTACTTCATGATGAAGGTCGTCATAATTTAAATAACACACAACACATTTAAAACAGTACGAGATACGATAAAATTATATTTTCACTTCCTTAGGAATTTTCTTAGAGCTCATTAAAAAAACTTTGTATAAATTCCTCCCTCAATATTAACTTAAAACAAATATGTTAAGTTGCCCAGTGGAACAATGAAATATACAACCCTAAACCGAGATTGGTTAGATTTGTTATTTTATTTCGTTATTTCCTTTTGGTAAGAATGCATTAAATGATGCACATTCCCTTGTAAATAAAGACACTTTAAGAATATTATTCACAATGGTTCACTCATCTACATCTAAATATTTGATCTAAATGAGTAAATTGTTCTTTTAACTAACAATAAATAACAAATCACAATAAATAAAATAATTTAGTTTCTATGGCCAAGCCGTAATTGAAATGGCCTAGGATTCACCTCTGTCCCGGCAGACGGAATATCGGATCTCACTGGGCGCTGCAGGGATTACCCGAAACTAGCTTGGCGGATTGCATTTGCATTCATTTGTGGCGGTATCCGAAACTGCACCAGCGATCACTTGTAATCTACAGATTGCTTCGCCGTCAATGACAGCAGCTTGAGTTACTTTGTTAGAAACTCAAGTAAGTACTACGTGAAATGATAATATGTGTTCAGTACGATGTATTTATTGAGCTTTTTAAAGGAAAGCTAGGAAGTTGATTAAAAATAACTACTGAGGTCAGTTAAAAATTATCAATGAATCCAAAAGAACCGATTACAAAAACGGTATTTATATAGTGGTAAATTTACAACAGGTTATACAAAATGATGTTTTAAACTTACTCTTTCTGTAAATGTTTATAAAAATAAAAATAGGTTTACCTTAATTTTTATACTGATTTTACCTAACATCCTCAGTCTACATATTTAAAAAAATTCCTGCTTTGTGTTCACCCACTTCCTGAAGTTAATACTTAACCAATTTTGATGTTTTTTTTATTTAAAAGATAATTTTAAGTTCTAAGTCACTGTCGAGCCACAATTTCGATTAAGGCCCCAGGAATTGCCCCACGGGACTTCCAAGTTCCCATGTTATTCATGTGGAGGAGAGTTTTATTTGATTTATGTCACATGTGTTTTTTCTTGATTCAATAAACAGCTGTTATATGGATTATATCCGCAACATATTGCGGGGGAGCAGCTCGTATGTTATTAAATATATTTACACAACTTACTCAATCGCTGTTTGAACATCATTTGTCGCGTATATGTATTTAATAAAATGGTCTTCTTACATTATTGATACAGTGATTTTCAGAACTTGTTATAAGAACTTTCAAATACTTTTTGAAAATATTTTTATAACAACTGCATCTATACAAAAGTAAAATAAAATACTATAAATACCGCAATTTATTTATACATTTTTACCTTGTTCAGTAATATTCCTCAAAAAATTAAAAAAAAACTATTTATATTGGGAACACGTGTGTGTTGTTGAAGATTTAAAAAAGCAGTTGTTGTTGCAGTTGTTGCAGTTGTTGTTGTTTTGAAAAGCAGTCTTAATTAGAAACTTTTACTATATACTGAGCTACTAAAAACAAGTATTGGTTTTAATAAACCAACATAATTGAAGTAATTGTTGGTATAAAAGCTTACTAAATCGGATTAAACGAAAAACTCAAAAAGGAGAGGTTTTCACTGAAGTAAGTATCACCAAACTTACTGTCGAGTATGGTTCGAGTGGAGAATGTTTTGTTCCGTGTTCATGGTTTATTAAAGATCACAAACATCAGCAGTTTGCTGCAAGTTGATGTTTAAACTGAATTCATTAAACTATCTGTTAGTGCTGTAAGTGCAAGCATAGGCTATGACAAATTTAGTAGTTTTTGGAATAGCCTGGTCCAGCCGAGAATTTAATTTTTATTTGTATTTGTTTCTGTATAGTTTATGTTTTGGTAATACCTATTACTATTATGAAGTCTCAAAATAAAATTCACAATAGTAAGTTCCATTGGTTACAATAGCTTTGCCCACCATCTGATCTTGTTCATCTGATTTAAGTTTTGTTGTCAAATAAAATCACACAGCTGATCAAATTCTAGTATATAATCACGTGTTTTAAATTGACCCTTTAATTTAATATATGACCTTAGGAAAGGTGTACAGAACAACTCATATTTTTCATCCAATTTGATCACCAAGATCTTCCATACAAGTTCATGAATGTCTGACCTGTGGTTTTCTCAAAAGTCTTTTGGACGGTTTATCTTTATATATAGTTTTCATTTTAGTGGAAGAAACTCTAACATAAAAAAGGCCACTGACATGTAAGCCCAAGTGTCATTAAGATTGGAAAATAACTGCCTGAATATGTATCGGAGCTTTGGAAGTGTTAGGCAAATTACCAAGACTGGAGCCGTGTTTACTAAACTATTATGATAAAATCTTGATAATTCGTAAGCCGGTCGGTAAACTCGGTGATGTTGTCGACGGCCTGGGGCCCGTTCTTAAACACACCGACCCAAATACCATCCGGCGCCTCCGGCGATACGTCTGCTTTACCTCTTCTGACAGTTAATTAATTTATGATGTTTATTTTCGAGTTCACCTTTTTATTACATCTAACACAAAAATAAATGTTCCATGCGAAATGTATCTATTTCTTGCTTGTCTGGTTCAAGGTTCTCCCAGCTTTTAAGAAATATGGGAATTGCCCTGCTTTGACTAGGAAGTGTATTTGAAAAGTAAAAGATAAATTATCTCAGGAAATGTGTTAAATGTGTTATACAACACTTGAATACAATGAAAGTTATATTTGTAAGTTATTACTATTTAACTCCTAGGTTTGTATTTGTAGTTGAGTTATAATTTTGAAATACATTTAGGAATTAAAATTTTACTTAATTTAATTGATATACACTTTGAAAATGTTTACAACACTAACACTTACTTGTTCATAGTATAAGTACGCAAACTTGAAATTATACGATTTAATGGATGGTTTTGTTTGTCCTGCTTTTTTTAGAGAAAATTTCTCCCTTTTTGAAAGAAATGCCCTCCTTGCCATATATACATCTGATCAGCTTGGTATCGTTGGCTGATTATAAAAATTATTTTATTTTATATTAAATAAAATAAACCTCAAACTGCATTTAAAATATTTCCATGTTCTAGATGGTTAATGGTCAGCGTGCATACGAATCGAAATAATATTCTGATTGGAAACAGTATGTACAATAAACTAAAATGTTATATTGCGCCAAATCATCACCACGGTTTTCACCAACTGTCTCTACGCTTTTTTAAATGTCTATATTTACGGACAATAATTATGGTTTTAAATTGTTTTTAAACCGTTTCCGTCACTAAACAGTAAGTTAGGTCATGCACGTTAACATATTTAACTAGTAATAAAAAAGTAAGTAAAAAAGTTCAGCTTTTTAGCAACGTATTTTTAAGTTTAAGGGGAACTCCTAGCGTCGCGTCGCCAACTGGTTTGATAGCCTGACGCCAATAGGTTACTATTTCCTGCCTTAAGAAGGGAAAGTGAAAGAGAACGAAATTAGAACTCCGAGACTTCTGGCTTGTCTGGCTTATGCAATAAATGATTATTAGGGACTTAAGGAAGTTTGGAAGGAGGAAGGACTCGAGGAAAGGTAGTTTATATTATCAGTAGACATAGAGAGTGGTAAATATTGGCTGCATAGTGAAACAACTGTGATTGGGGCCTTCTGAAATGGAATAATATCACTTTCGAGTAAAAACTAAAATATCTAGGATAGTAACGTACGCTATTTTATAAAAATTACACATTACGGTAAAAGAGTCAAAAGGTCAATAAGAGGTTAAAGTAAATACTCGGTTATCTGTACAATCCGATTAAATAAAATGTATTACATAACAGATTATTGCCAATTTATATTGCTCATTTTATAATTATTTGTCTCATTGTATGCTTACTTGGTAGACGACGAGCTGTCGAAATTAATTATTTACAATGTTCTGCTTTGGTAAATGTTTTTCGAAATTACGCAGTTTGGTGTCAAAGAGGGCCTAAAAGTAATTGTAAACCTCAAAGAGCCGTGTTGCCTGCCACTGTCTAACTCATTCCCAAAATATCTCAAAAAAGATGAATTAATTCTGTGGTCTTAGTGATGGAATAAGATGACTCAATTCGATTGTTCACCCCGTAACGTCATTATTTTAGTCAAACACAGTAGGAACAATCACAGCCAGATAATAAGGGCCGTAACGTTTCGCCTTTTGAGCGGAGAGCGGACCTCCCCCTATCACGTGACCCGCTACGTCGCCGCGCAAAGAGCCGGCTCGAAGCACCACGCTGCCAGTGCTTTTCTTTTACTTCCTACAACTGCCATGGCTGAAACTTGTGTTCTGTTAGACGATATTATACGACTTCACCGTTATTTTGTAGATGAATCGGGCTTTATTGCGATATAATATTCAAAAGGATTGGCAGCCGAACTATTTCTAAAACTATTTAGTAAGAAATAGAGGTGTGTATTTAGTTAAATGGAATCACGTTAAAAACCATTCGTCTTTTATCGGTATATTAAACAAAAACTTAAAATGCTATGATCAAAAGAATGAGTTTGATGAATTTAGAAATAAATTAAGATAGTTTAAGTCACGGGATGTTTCTAAAAACAACAAACATCATCATTTAGCGGCGGCGGAGTCATGCGAAAATTAAACAACTTTGGAAAACGAGTTCGCACGCAGCACGCTGACGTGAGGGAAGTGAATTTCCAAATCAAAACTTTTAAAACTCAAAATCAGTGTAAAAACATACATTTGTCCAATTTTTATTGAAATCTGAAAACATTGATTTTTTTTGGCTGTTCTGAAACTCCTGGTTTCATTTACTTGCAAAGCTGGGAATACAATTTTGCACATTATAAGGTTAGTAGAAGGTCCAGACAGGCTTGAAAGTAGGCGTGAGGTTGCTGGGGGTAATAAAAGTACTCTAACAAAGGAATAACACGCTTTTCTAGTGTAAAACCCCCATAAGACAACGTACTGTGTTAAGCCGATACACATTTTCTTTAATAACTCGGTAATATTAATGCTAGAATGACGGGAGAGGGCTTAAAACTTGCGCCTGTCCCATTTTTTACATGTATTAAGTTTACATCTGGGGCTTTTCTGACCCTTTTTGGGTCCAAAAACTCGAAATTTGAAAGATTAATCCCCAAAAAAGTGGGTTTAGAGTTTTCCTATTGTTTTGCCCAACAAACTTGTCCAACAGATTATAGAAAGGAACGTCCCTACCAAATGTGATGTAAATCGGACAAAAAATGCGACCGCTAGAGTGCATACACACACATATATATACATATATAAATAAAATTTTGAACGACCCCCCAAAACGTGTTCAGGGGGTCACGTTAGGAACTTCTATGGTGGTCCCGGGGTTAAGTTTCACCGTGCGGGTCATGCTAATAGTTCACTTTCCAAAGGAAATTCACTAATAAAGTTCTTAGATAATGTAAAGAAACACTCACTTGTTATAGTTTATTAGTGAATTTCCTTTGGAAAGTGAACTATTAGCATGACCCGCACGGTGAAAATTAAGCCCGGGACCACCACAGAAGTTTCTAACGAGACCCCCTGAACTCATTTTGGGGGGTCGTTCAAAATTGTATATATATATATATATATACATATATATATATGTGTTTGCACTCTAGCGGTCGCATTTTTGTCCGATTAACTTCAAATTTGGTAGGGACGTTCCTTTCTGTAATCAGTTGGACAAGTTCGTTGGGCAAAACAATCGTAAAACTCCAAACCCCTTTTTTGGGGATTAATCTTTCAAATTTTGAGTTTATGGGCCCAAAAAGGGTCTAAAAAGCCCTAAATATAAAATTAATACATTTAAAAAGATAGGAATTAGTGAGACGAAAGTTTTAAGCTCTCTCTCGTCATTCTAGCATAAGTATTTACCGAGTTATTAAAGAAAATGTGTTTCGACTAAACACAGTACGTTGTCTTAAGGGTTTTACACTAGAAAAGCCTGCTACTCCTTTGTTAGAGTACTTTTATTATCCCTAGCAACCTCACGCCTAATTTCAAGCCTGACTGGACCTTCTCCTAACATTATAATGCGCAAAATTGTATTACCAGCTTTGCAGGTAAATGAAACCAGGAGCATCAGAACAGCCAAAAAATCAATGTTTTCAGATTTCAATAAAAATTGGAATTCAAGTATGATTTTACCCTAATTTTCAGTTTTAAAAGTTTTTATGTGGAAATTCACTTCCCTCACGTCAGCGTGCTGCGTGCGAACTCGTTTTTTATTTATATAGATACAGTACATACCCATTATGAAATATTTCTAACTGTTTACAAATTAATTTGAATTTCCACTCTTCATACATTTTTCTTATCCAACAGCCAAATTTCACTGAAAATATAAAAATAGTTCTATTACTTTAAATTTAATGTTTTGACTACGATCTGCATTTCTCATGTAGGTAAATCATGTTTAATTTACAATCCTATATGTGCGAGCAATGACAGCAATCAACAAACATTCTTTTTACAATTTTTAAAAAAATACCCGCATTTTATTGCGTTGATACTGGATATTTACTGTTTTAAAATAGTACTTTTTTCGAGTGATTTTTTCGTGATTGGTATAGTGCAATTCATGGCTACCGGCACCTACTGATCATGAAGGTTTTGTGTTACTTAATACTGTGCTTAAATAGTATGGTATATTATAAGTGTTAAAATGTATATAAACAGGATAAATAAACTACGTACTGTATCCTGTTTAGTCGTAACGCCACGTACTAAATAATCTATTTAAACTATATATGTTGTAGGGATGTATTCAATTGATACCTGTTCAATAAATTATTATTAGTGTTATTTAGTGAAAAGTGTTGGTAATTTTTCTGAAAAAAAGCTGCACCAAAAAATAACTAGTATTATACTTTCCACAGTTATTTAATGCATTTTCTGCGTTTTTCATATTTAAACATGAAAATCTCATATGTTTCAATGCTAAGCAATACTCCGATTCCGGGACACCCTCAGCGAAAGTGTGAAGTGTTAAGGTATAATTTTTGGATATCCGGTCCCATTATTGGGTGGTAAATCATGAACATTTACGCACAAATAACTGCTTATGGAAGTTACCAAAAGTTATACTTAAACGAAATCAAGTCATCTGCCAAAGGCAGATAACTAATAAGGCATGAAGTATATTTAACATACGCTTTTGTTTCTATAAACTTTATACATATTTTGTATACACTCAATGTACATTAAATATATAATACAAATATTTAAATAAATTCTAATTACATACATATATGTTATTTTAAAAATTTTAAAGTAGCTTTCCAAGTAATTGTACGTTCAGGATACATGCATTGCAGTTAGCTAATATGGCGAAATTAACTCAAAATATAATAACAGATTTATCCAGAACAAACGACATAATATTAAAGGAGAAACCATATTAAGTTCACATGTGATGTTTACGCTGCTACATAAAGCGACAAGGGTAATTATTTTGGAAGCGACAATTGTTTAATCTTAATCCGATATGGATTAAAATAGCCCTGACGCTAAGTGAGCATCTATTACAGTACAGTGAATATTATATTCATTGGTTTTAAAACTGAACTAATAAATCGGAGATTTATTATTCCATGCAGTTAATCCTAAAGTATTTATCTAGTATTTACCAAAATCATCTTACATAACACATGTTTCAATTGTATTGTAGTCACCTCAGAATACGGATTAAAACATAAATCAGTTTTTAAAGCAATTGCGAATTTGAACATGTTATTGAACCATTAAATAAACCCTATTGTAGTAAAGACCCGAGACCCCGAGAGGCAATAAGAATATTATAAGACGTTAAATAGAATCTCCAAGTAATGTAGAACAGTTTAACACGGGACAGAGCAGGTTTCGCCCTTTCCCTGCTCTGAGAAAAGGGTGCGCTCAGGTCAGAAACCTTCGAATAGATAAAAATAACCGAGTCAATGGAATCGTTTAGAGGAAATAAATATAGATTTATAAACTGCACAGCTGCTGAGCAGAGCCAGACACGGCAAACTGCAGCGGAGATGGCATCAGCGTTGGTGTGTTCAACAGTTCGTTTAACATTTGAAGTACAATAAGTTATGCAAATAAATGATGATTCAGACACTATTACACTGATTCGATAGCAAAATCTTGTTATTAAATGAAGTAAATTTTACACCACTTTTAAATATATTTAAACTTGTGTCTTACATAGACGTCGGTAAATATACATATAAACGGTGCAAGATAATACATTTTGATGTGTCACCCCGATCATCATCAGGCCCAGTAAGTAACAGTATACAATTCTCTAACTACTGAATTTTAATTCTGTAAACCTTTCTCTAGTTATGTTAATTTGACCTCTTAATAACCGGCGTGACTGGTCGAAATCGATTGCTTTACATGATATTTTGTATGTATTTACTATCGTATGAGCACAGTACAAGTGTCGTTTTACAGTATAGTGTTCAATGTTTTAAGTTGGCAGACGTATTTAATTACTTCCAATAGTTGAAAACACGTACTTTGCTGATACAAGTAATTTTCTTAACTAAGTAATTATGATTAATACACGACCACCACAATTTGACTATTACAATTTTCTCTTCAAATATATGTTTTTATATAATTATATTTTATTGTAAATGTATGTGCGTTTTTAATTCATCATTTGTTGCCGTTTAAGTTCAATTCAAAATAATCGTAATGAAATAATACCCCCGTAGCAGAAAACCTGCGTACTCAGCGAAATTTATGACATTTTAGTTATTCTCCATAAGAACAACATGGCGGCTGAGTAAGCAGGGTTGCTGAAGCAAGGAACACAAAAAATGGTGTTTTATACAAATATAAATTTAACTCAAGAAGGTGAAGCCACGTACCAAATGTTATTAATTTATGTTCATAATTAGGGAAGATAACACGTTACTTATTCTCCATAAGAATAACATGGGAGCTGAGTTCGCAGGTTTGCTGTTACGGGAACTATCGGACAAAAAAATGGTTTTTTAGGTCAAATATCAATTGACCACAACGATATGTAGCAATGTACCAAGTTTCATCAGGATAAGTTGATAAATAAACGAGATATACAATTTTTCTTATTCTCCATATGAATAAAATTGGACAACGTACTGTGTTTAGCACTTTTATTATCTCTGTAACCATTTGACGCAGATCAATTTATCAAAACATCAAATTGTGCGTCTCTTTAAGCTGATTCCAATGAAAATAACTAGAACTTAATTTTTCCAAAAATTATATATAAAAAACTAAAAAAAAACCATTTTTGGGGTACAAAACCCCCCAAAAATACCCCTCCAGATAAGTCTATCTGACTGGTTTTCGAACTTAGCATAAAGTCATAAATACCGCTTTACACGTTTATACTAAAATTTGTCAAAATCAAATAATTTTTACAAGAGTTATCGTGCTCACGGACACACACACACACACACACACACACACACACACACACACATATATATATGTATATACAGTTTCGAACGAATGGTGTTTTTGGCATCTGGGGACCTCAAAACGAAAAGTTATCATGGTCCCGGGCCTAGGTCTTACCATGCCGACTACGGTAATAGCTTCTTCCCTATAGCGGAAATTCGCTAAAATGAACACTTGTAACAAATTCTTTGACTAATATAAAAGCTATATTTAGAGTACAAAAAACAATTAAGGAAAGAATTAGTTGTGCTGTAAAAATAATGCGTTTGTAATTGTTTCCTTCATTATGAAAACAAAAAGGTCTAAACTCTTAAATTTCATACTTACAATTAAAACTTATGTTTATGTTTTTTTTTTTTTTTTAAATGGTATCGAATTATTAAAAACATGAACATAAAATAGGGACACGAAACACGTAATAAGCTGAAATTAATTACAGACAACGCTTTAATCAACCACGAGACCCCACAAAATACAAACAAAACCACAACACCCTGCGTACGATTTATGGAAGGATTTGAGCTAACAATCAATTTGGTTTGTGGGCAACCTAACTCCATTACATCGATTAAAGAGTGCAGATAAATTACATCCTTTCTATCGATAGTATATTTTTGTTAAAATACATTTGTCTGTATTTATATTTTGCAGATACATTTGTTTTATACTCTATGAACAAAAAAAGGTGATTGTTGCGGTGATGGCTGACTGTATGACTGTGTGACTGGTTTTGCACATACCTGGAGACCAAATAACCCGTTCGGTTTTGATGACATTCGGTATACTGGTATACTGTTACAACACCACGGAATCTCCTGATTATTATTTTATCAACATTTTTGATTTCAAGCGATCAAATACAAATTGTATCAGTATAAAAACATATTTTTAATTGTAAAGCAATGTTATCTAAAAATAAAATATTTTTTGATTGCTCCTTCTCTTGTGATATCTTATGTGACAGTTTTACATGAACTGACTATTGTCTCCAGATGTTCCTGGTCGTCCTGGCGGCTGCCGCGGTCTCTGGCCTCCACCTGGGCCCTGCCCCTCCCGCTGGCCCCACCATGGACCCCGGCCATCCCACCGCGCACGACGGCGGCCTCGTTGGATGGACTCCTGCCAGAGGTAACACTTAGAAAGGATTATTTATGTTGCGAAAAACAACTGTAACAAGCGTTGCAATGAGTGCAATACCTAACGCTACTACTATGGACGCCCCCCGAGTGCGTTTCGACCTTTGACCCCTGACGTCACGCCCGCCCCCCTCCCCCTCCCCCACCCCTCCCCCGCCCACCCCTCCCCCTCCCCTCCCCTCCCCTCCCCCTCCCCCCTCCCCTTCCCCTCTTCCCTCCCGGCCCTTCCTATCATTTTACCTAACCTACATTTGGGCAGTGTCGCCAACCTGGTTTTTCTCAGTGTAGTACTGCCAACCTATTTTTTTTTTCTTTGAAAGATTACTTCACCCTAAATTATACTGTTTGTTATATGTATATAATTATTACGTCACGCTACTTTCGTTTGCTGCGCTCGGCCCCCTCTCACACGCTTGTTTACTTATCCGAACATCTTACTTATCCGAACCAGAAGGACTACCAATACCGGAAATTCGCTAAAATAAACATTTGTAACAAATTCTTTGACTAATATAAAAGCTACATTTAGAGTAAAAAAATCAAGTAAGGAAAGAATTAGTCGTGCTGTATAAATAATGCGTTTGCAATTGTTTCCTTAATTATGAAAACAAAAAGGTCTAAACTCATAAATTTCATACTTACAGTTAAAACTTAAAGGTTATGTTTTTGTCTTAAAACAGTTTCGTATTATTAAAAACATGAACATAAAATAGGGACACGAAACACGTAATAAGCTGAAATTAATTACAGGCAAAGCTTTAATCAACCACGAGACCCCACAAAATACAAACAAAACCACAACACCCTGCGTGCGATTTATGGAAGGATTTGAGCTAACAATCAATTTGGTTTGTGGGCAACCTAACACCACGTATTTTTGTTAAATTTGTTCTTCTGGACAAACACATTTCCCCTACATTTAGCTTCCCCTTGTAACAGCCCGAGGTCAGCGCCCCCTCTTCTACCTTGGTCCTATACTGTAGCGTTGGCCTTGAAAATGTTACAAGAATGAACGAGTTGCTAATAGTAATTGATATTCTTCAAAGGTTTCATAGAATTTCCTATCTTGAAAGTAGCTGGTGTTTGCAATAAGAAAACCAAATTAATATCATCTGTCAAAAGCTACCAGAAACGATATTCAGTTAATATCAGTTAATGTTAATATTCAGTAAAGAATAATAGAGCTAATATTCTGGCTTGAATGTAGTTTTTGTTAAAGCATTAAAAAAACATAGTTTATAGATTCTGCAACAAACTACCAGAAACGGCCTTCTAACTGCTGTTTTACGACTATATAACTTTAAACCAACAACATAAGACAAAGGTAATATAGTGATTATTGAGTAGACATTGTTTTAGTGAATTTCCCCTATAGGGAAGAAGCTATTAACGTAAGTCTCATGGTAAGACTTAAGCACGAGACCATGATAACTTTTTGTTTTGACGTTCCCAGATGCCAAAAACACTATTTGTTCAAAATTATATATATATATATATATGTCTTACTTCATCGAAATATATTCTAATTATATCTAATATTCTAATATTATTCTAATTATATCGATATATTCTAATTTCATCAAAATCAGATGATTTTTACTCAAGTTATCGCATTCACGGACACACACACACACACACACACACACACACACACACACACACACACACACACACACACACACACACACATATATATATATATATATATATATATATATTTTACACATTTGAGCCAAATTTCATCGAAATCATATTTATGTGTCCGTGAATGCGATAACTTGAGTAAAAATCATCTGATTTCGATGAAATTTGGCTCAAATGTGTAAAATGACATACGTGACTTTAGCTCGAAATTAGAAAAATTGGACCATGGGAACGGGGTTTTATGGGGGTTTTAAATTTTCAAAAATCAGTTTTTTGTACTTTTTCACCATACATTTAAAAAAAAACTTAATATGGTTTTGAGCATGTTAAAGAGCTTAAAAAACTAAAAATATAGTACTTTGAATTATTAGTCTAGGAACCATGTTAACCTCATGGGAACAAATGTTTTTAGCTTTTCCTCAGTTTATTTAAATGTAAACTTCACATTTGCTTTTACCAATCTGTTCAATTCCACAAAAAAATCATTTTGATGTTTAAATTGTGATTCTACGCCCAACCGTTTCAGATATATTCAAAGTGCTAAACACAGTACGTTGTCCAATGTTATCCTTATGGAGAATACATAAAATTTGATATCTCGATTTTTTATGAAAGTATGTTGATGAAACTTGGTATGTGGCTCCACATAGTACTGTTATATTGATATTTGCACAAAAAATGTATATTTTGTTGATTATTCCCGCAGCAGCAAACCTGCGTACTCAGCCCCTATGTTATTCTTACGGAGAATAAGTATAACATAATGACTCCCTTAATTATGAACATAAATTAATAACACTTGGTATGTAGCTTCACTTGGTTGAGTTATATTGATAATTGCATAAAAATCAATGTTTTTATTCCTTGTTGCCGCAAACCTGCTTACTCACCCCCCATGTTTTCTTATGGAGAATAACAAAAATAACATATAGCGCTTATTTATGATTGAATATTGATGAAACTTGGTATGTGGCTTCGCCTAGTTAAATTATATTTATATTTGAATAAAAACCAATTGTTTGTGTTCCTTGTTTCAGCAAACCTACGTACTCATTACCAATGTTATTCTTGTGGAGAATAATAAAAATCGCTTATAAGTGAATATGTTTTATGAAACTTGGTATGCGGCTTTTTGTGGTGTTAAGACATATATTATGCATTGGAAATTCGCTGAGTACGCAGGTTTGCTGCGACGGGGGTATTACTACTCTCGTAGAATCTTCGTTTCACACCTTGACAGTTTAGTAAGTTGTACTATAAAACCCACTAGTAGCGATATTTACATTTTAGAAAGCGACCACATGCCAGGACATCATAGTGATTACTTCCGTTGATACGTTAATGGCGGAGTGGAACGGAAAAGTTTTATAATCGCTTCCCAAAAACCTATGTAATAAAGGAGTTAAGAATAATCTTAGTATTTATCTTGTTATAATGGAACACAACGGCCTGTTATATTTTTAACTCTTTACACTAATAGCTGATAACCAATCTAACGTGAAATTATCTATTTGTAGCTAATTAAGAACGGAAATAGTGTTTTGTTAAAGAGTAAAACCATACATTACATATAGCCCTGCACTTCTTGTTCTTATAATTATCGGAAGAAAAAAGTCATAGGTTTATCTAATATATTCGTACATCCTTTAATAGTTAACAGAAAGTAATACTAGGACTAAACAAAATCTGTGTTGCTTTGAGATAGAACAAATACGACAGTTTAAAAGTGAAAAATAATATCTTCAAAATGTTACAAACTTTATTGCTCTGATTTGTGTAATATATTTATTTGTGTAATACATTTTTAGTAATTTAGTTAAAGTTAGGGATGTTGTAATCAAATTTGAATAACAAGTTAGCAATCTATACACAAGATGTAAAGAAACTCTCATCACATCTCATCTGATGTTGGCCAAAACGTAAAAAACACTAAACCATAAATTAAAGCTCTGTTGCCAACATTTGTTAGATTGTTAATAAAAATAGTTTTAATATCATTGTCCCAAATTAATCCATAAAATAACCTTTTACAACGTTGAAGAATATATAAACTTTGATTTCCCAGACGGAATAGTTTTACAACTTGATTTTACGTGATGTTGTTTTAAATTTAAAATTATACTTGTGCCTATTGCTGCTTGTAAATGTTTAAGGCCATAAATATTACCTTATTAAACCTTACAAGTCTCCAGCATAATATTTATTTGTTTCAACTACAAATACCGTCAGCAAACATTGCAAACTAGAGTATTCCACTCAGCTTGAATTCAGGGGTTTCCAAAATCTTTAAATGCTTCAAGTAGCCTCGAATGGGAAAACAAATTTAAGTGCAGTGAATACTTTTCGAGAGTTAATATACAAGTTGGTCCTAGGTGGTCATTATCTGATTATGCCTATCAGTCGTCTAGTCTACCTGTGCTCACTAAGGTTGTCATTTATATAATGCGTGAATCAACGTGTCCACACAAAGCGTCCGATAAAGCTTACTACATTTTACTTGAGTAATTTTCTGAACAATTTCCAAACCCTCTACAAGACTTTAACTGTGCTATCTTCTACTGAAGGTGTTATCAATTTACAATAGCTCATTATGTTATAACACATTTGCAAATAATTAATTTTGAGTACATAATCTATTTTAATTGCTTAAAAATTATTATGCCCTTTACAAGTACGTTTGTGACTGCCGTTCTGGGGTAAAACATAATTATTGTTATATCTAATGAAACATTTTTATAATTATTGTTATATCTAATGAAACATTTTTTCTCTAATGATTAATTTCGAAATTCCCCTACCGTTTAATATTTATGGCGATAACTAAGGAGAATGTGCTGAATGGAAATCAATGGTGTACAAACAAGAGTGGTGTTTTATCTGGGTAAAACACATGTCGGCGTATTGCACAAAGGCGCCGGTTTATAATCTCGCCTCCAGCGCCCCGTAATACTCCAGTCTTCTCTTATCATCTACTTTATTTGATTAAATTTGCACCCAGCGCCATAACAACAGAGAACTTTGTGTATCAAAGCTCGTTTCACCGGGGAAGTTCTCTTTTAATGTTCGTGCCTTTAAGGTTTTAAGTAATCGTGAAACACTACCGGCAATATAAAGTGAGAATGCAAAATAAAAAGTTGTGTATTGATGTTGAAACTGACAAGAGTTGTGTTATTGTTGACAAATAATAGAATAGTTGATGGGATACAATTATCATCATTATTAGGATCACGTAAAGTCTTTTAATATGCCGTGTAAAAATAGTTTAACCATCCACGGATCTTGTCGAATTATTATGACACTAAGAAAAAACCTATGTTGTTGATCAATACTATCATTCGCATTTCTCTGTAGCTCCGTGCGTCCGCCCGTCTGCAGCTGTTTCTCGAGCTATAATGGCTCCCAGGCTACAAAAAGATATTTTTTAGGGGTAATCGAGGTCGGGGAAGCTGCACAAGTCGTTTGTTTTTCTTGAAAAGCAACCTTATTTGAGTTACGGTAGCTTAAAGTTTTATGTTTTTAGGCAATTTTAGCATATATTAGCGGAGGTGGGAGTATTCAGCTGTAGATTTATATTTCTACAAGCTTTGTTCCTGAAACAGCTGATTTATTAGTGAATTTCCTATGGAAAGTGAACTATTACCAAGACCCGCACGGTGAAACTTAAGCCCGGGACCACCATAGAAGTTCCTAACGTGACCCCCTGAACACGATTTGGGGGTTTGTTCAAAATTTTATATCTATATGTATATATATATATATAGACATATATATATATATATATATGTATACATATATATATGTGTGTGTGTGTTTGTGCAGGCACTCTAGCGGTCGCATTTTTTGTCCGATTTACTTCAAATTTGCTAGGGACGTTCCTTTCTATAATCAGTTGGACAAGTTCGTTGGGCAAAACAATAGGAAAATTCTAAACCCCTTTTTTGGGTTTAATCTTCAAATTTCGAGTTTTTGGGCCCAAAAAGGGTCAGAAAAGACCCTGATGTGAAATTAAACGGATGTAAAAAGATGGGAATTAGTGTGGCGAAACTGTTATGCCCTCTCTCGTCATTCTAGCATATATATTTACCGAGTTATTAAAGGAAATGTGTATTGACCAAACACAGTACGTTGTCTTATGGGGGTTTTACATTAGAAAAGCCTGTTAATCATTTTTTGGTGTACTTTTATCATCCCCAACAACCTCACGCCTACTTTAAAGCCTGACTGGACCTTCTCCTAACCTTATAATGCGCAAAATTGTATTCCCAGCATTGCAGGGAAATAGAACCAGTTGTATCAGAACAGCAAAAAATCAATATCTTCAGAATTGAATAAAAATTGGAATAATTGTATGTTTTTAACTGATTTTGAGTTTTTATAGTTTTTTATGTGGAAATTAACTTCCCTCACGTCAGCGTGCTGCGTGCGAACTCGTTTCCTGCGGTTACGATAGCGGCCGCCAATACTAGTGTATCGTATATTGCTTTTCACCGGTTCTTTTTTTGTTCTTCCCTATGTTTCGATGGTCTTTTCAATACCGTTTCACAGTAGCTGCAAAACTCCAAGGATACTCCGGATGCAGCTATGGTGTTTAAGAAAATAATCAACCCCCCCGAAAACCCCTTGAATTACAAGACCGTAACGTTAATCGTAGCGTAAGCGAGGTGTTCACCTGAAAAAGGGATTTTTCAGAGTGATAGTGTTCTCCACTTTTCAAGTACTATGTACTACTTAAATATCCTTAAAATGTATACTTGTCAAACGACTTTTCAAAAGGTGTACTATTTAAATAATGCACTCCTACAATTGTTTCCTCGCCATGTGGTACACTATTGAACACTCGTTTTTTTGCACTCTTTTAAAACGGTGTACTAGTACTAAGTAACGGAGTACGAATTTGAAATGATATATTATGTACTCCTCAACTGATACACTACCGTACTTAAGTTGTATACTCTTCAAACCAAATTACTTAAAAGCAGTGGCTTAAGACTTGGATCCGAATTGGGTCGGTAATGGAAGCTTAGTTTTATTTAGTTCAGACTTCGCTTTGGCGTAACCTAGTCGGGCGGGGTAGTGGTATCTTGCTTTATCTACACTATTACATTTTCAACTTTGAATCTAATCCTCAACCTGACTTCTTATATTTGCATGTGTACAAATTCAATTTATACTTTTATTTAGATTTTCAAACAGTGCTTACATACAGCTCCTGCAACTAATGTCTGCCACTTTTAAAACAACAGGTTGAAAACTTCTCTCTTTTTATAAGTCTGTTTACCGTATCAAAAATGTTTAGGGTTTGTTAATGAGTCGGTTAATTCTATCAACAGATATATTGTAGAATTAAATAACTTTTACAGGGACAAATTACAAGAACTATCAATTGATTATTAACTGAATAAGAATCAATTATATAATAGAAAATGTAAAACACAAATTTGCAATCTTGTAATGAATTAATATAAAAATAAATTTCATTGACATATACAAGAATACTGATTTTTCTAGTAATGACTCTCTAAGCTTATTGATATTTATTATTTCTAGCTTGACATCATATTTTATATTTGATAGTAGATTAATTAATTGTTAGGTAATAATATAAATAGCCGGTAGTAAAAATAAGAATAATATACACAAAATAAACCGTGTTTATTACGTGTATTAATACAAAATGTAATTCAAGGTTAAAATACAGCGAATCTGTTTTCAACTAGGCTGAGCCCGCAGCTGGAGGTGGGGGAGGAGGGGCAGAGGCGTAGTTAACGTCAGAGCCTGGGGTTGCACCAGCGGCGAATTTTGCGGAGGAGGGGTCAGCAGAGGCAGAAGCGGATGATCCAGCTGCGGCGGGCATAGCACCTTCAGCGCGGGCGGCTGAAGAGCCAGCTGGAGCAGCGACATAACCGGCGGGGGCTGAAGCAAACCCAGCAGGGGTGGATACATAACTGATGGGGGTGGCAACATATTCTGTGGGGGCGGCACCAGCAGGAGCTGAAGCGTAGAAAGCAACATTGGATGATGCAGGGACAGCAGTGGCTGTTGCAGATCCAAAAACAGAGCCAGCTGAAGAGGCAGGTACACTAGATGGAGCACGGAGAAGAAAGATGGTTTTGGCGCCGGCGGCAGAAACAGAAGGATAAGCGAATCTGGCGGCGGCGGTGGCGGGATCTACTAAGGATGCTCCGGAAGAAGGAGTGAATCCAGCTCCGAGAGCTGCAAGATTTACAAACCTGAATGGAGCACCCGTGGCACTGGGGGCGGGGATGAAGGTGGTGGATGAGGAAGGAGCGTACACGGTGACAGAGGTTGAAGTGTCCAAACTTGCGGGGGCAGACGCGCGAGTCAAGGGGGTGGCAAATGGAACTCCAGCAGGAGCAGAGGCGTAAATCAGGTGTGAGTCAGCATTAGCACCTGAGTCATCGTTGATGTTAGCTCTTGAAGGGGCGGCACGAGACAAGGAGGTGAAACTTGGAACCCCGGTGGGGGCGGCGGCGTATATCAGGTGAGAGGCAGCGGGAGCACTGGAGTGATCGTAGAAACTGACAACGGCGGGGGCCACGCGGGCCCAGGGGGCGGAACTTGGAACCCCATCGGGGGTAGCGGCGTGGATCAGGTGAGAGGCAGCGGGAGCACTTGAGTCTTCGTAGAGACTGGAACCGGCGGGGGCGGCGCGAGACCAGGGGGCGGAACTTGGAACTCCGGCGGGGATGGGGATGGCGGAGTAGACCAGGTGAGAGGCAGCGGGAGCACTGGAGTGATCGTAGAAACTGGAACCGGCGGGGGCCGCACGGGCCCAGTGGGCGGAACTTGGAACCCCGGCGGGGGAGGCGGCGTAGATTAGGTGAGAGGCAGCGGGAGCACTGGATTCATCGTAGAGACTGGCTTCGGCGGGGGCGACGCGGGCCCAGTGGGCGGAACTTGGAATCTCGGTGGGGGCAGCGGTGTAGATCAGGTGAGATGCAGCGGGAGCACTGGAGTCTTCGTATATACTGGCTTCGGCGGGGGCGACGCGGGCCCAGTGGGCGGAACTTGGAACCTCGGTGGGGGCAGTGACGTAGATCAGGTGAGAGGCAGCAGGAACACTAGAGTCATCGTAGAGACTGGCACCGGCGGGGGCGGTGCGGGCCCAGGGGTTGGAACTTACAACCCCGGCGGGGAAGGCGCGAGACCAGGGGGCGGAACTTGGAACACCGGCGGCGGTGGGGGTGGCGGAGAAGACCAGGTGAGAGGCAGCGAGAGCACTGGAAGCATCATATAAACTGGCTTCGGTGGGAGCGGCGCGAGACGAGAGGAAGGAACTTGCAATTCCGGCGGGAGCAGCAGCGTAGATCAGGTGAGATGCAGCGGGAGCACTGGAGGCATCGTATATACTGGCTTCGGCGGGTGCGGCGCGGGCCCAGGGGGCGGAACTTGGAATCCTGGCGGGGACGGCGGCCAATTTGTGGTTAGCTGGAGCGATGGCGGCTGGGATGGAGAGGGAGCCGTATTTTGCAGAGGCTGAGGCGGCAGGGGCACCGGGGGTGGCGGCGCTGGGAGCGGACGCGTCACTGAGGTAGGCTCCAGCCCAGGATGGATGAACAAGACCATCAGCTGCCAGTTGGCTGAAAAATCAAGGAAGTATTGAAAATATCGCGGATTATATGAAAATGGAGAAATTAATGAATATATATCGTTGCAATAAAGTCCAGGGACGGTTAAATATTAAAAATATAGTAAATATATAGGTACAAACCTTGGAACAAAGTTACTGGGCATAAACACCTATTTTAATACATATTCAGTGATACACTACCTCCTCAGGGGGACGGCCCACTAGGAGTCAGGAGAAAATCATAAATTTAAGCATAGGTTGATATGCTCATAAAATTAAAGGTCCTTATTACTAGAATACAATGCCGCAAACTCTAACTCAAACGGACAACCGAGCTGGATGGCAGCCGTTCAAAAATGGCTTGTTTTTGCAATAAAGCATTGTAAATAATAAACTGACGAGCTGTTTAATGATTAATTTTCATTGCTTGATTTATTTTCCCTCTCAGGAGTATGTAACTTATTATTCTACAACAGTAATAATAATTATAATCATTTTTGGATTATTATTATTAACATTAAACAGCTCGTGGGTTTATTGTTTACAATACTTTATTGCAAATTCAAGCCATCTTTGAACGGCTGTAATTTTTGACTCGATTGTCTGTTTGAAGTAGGGTTTGTGGCATTGTACTCTAATACTAACGACCTTTAATTCGATGTGCGTATCAACCTATACTTACATTTAAGATTTTCTTCTGACTACTAGCGGGCCTGCCTGCTGAGGAGGTAGCGTATCACTGAATATGTGTTAAAATAGATTTTTATGCACAGTAACTTTGTTCCAAGTTTTTTAGCTCTATCTTTATTGTGTTTTAGCGAATTCCGCCTATAGGGAAGAAGCTATTACCGTAGGTGGCATAATAAGAGCTAGGCTCGGGACCATGATAACTTTTCTTTTTGAGGCCACCAGATGCTAAAACACAATTCGTTCAAATTCATATATATATATATATATGTGTGTGTGTGTGTGTGTGTGTGTGTGTGTGTGTGTGTGTGTGTGTGTGTGTGTGTGTGTGTGTGTGTGTGTGTGTGTGTGTGTGTGTGTGTGTGTGTGTGTACCCATAGGAACGATACATTTTTAAGAAATGGTCCGATCTTGATGAAATTTTGTATAAACGTGTAAGGCAGCATCAATTTTCATTTGTTCGAGAACCAATCAGGTTGCTTTACTTTAAGGGGGGTTTTGGAGGGGTTTTAACCCTAAAAATGCATTTTATCGAATTTCCCCTATATGGAAGAAGCTATTACCGTAGGTCTCATGGTAAGACTTAAGCCCGAGACCATGATGACTTTTTGTTTTGAGGTCCCCAGATGTCAAAACACTATTCGTTCAAATTTATATATATGTATATATTTTTATGTGTCCGTTAACACGATAACTTGAGTAAAAAACGTCCGATTTTGTTGAAATTTGGCTAAAATGTGTAGTGACTTTATGTCGAAACCCAGAAAAATCGGACTATGGGAAGGGGGGTTTATGGGGATTTTAAATTTCCCAAAAATCAGTTTTTTGCACTTTTCACCCTACAATATTTAAAACACTCTATTTTGGTTTTGAGCATTTTATAGAGCTTAAAAAAGTAAATAATATAGTATTTTAATTAATAACCTATGTTAAGTGGTTGCGGAGAAAATACAAAAAAACCTGCTCATAACATGTTCCATGTTAATCTTATGGAAAAAAGGTTTTTGGCTTTTCCTCAGTTTATTTTAATGTAAACTTCACATTTGCTTTTACCAATAAATTCAGCTCTACAAAACAATCATTTTGGATTTTAAATTGTGATTCTACACCCAACCGTTGCAAAGATATTCAAAGTGCTAAACACTGTACGTTGTCCAATGTTATCCTTATGGAGAATAAATAAAATGTAATATCTCGATTATTTATGAATGTATATTGATGAAACTAGGTATGTGGCTTCACGTATTACTGGTATATTGATATTTGCACGAACAATTGATTTTTTGTTGATTATCCCATTAGCAGCAAACCTGCATACTCAGTCCTAATGTTATTCTTATGGAGAATAAGTAAAGTTTGATATCTCCCTTAATTATGAACATAAATTAATAAAACTTAGTATGTAGCTTCACCTGGTTGTGTTATATTGATAATTGGATAAAAACACATATATTGTGTTCCTTGTTGCAGCAAACTTGCATACTCAGCCCTAATGTTATTCTTAAGGAGAATAAATAAAATGCTGTTGGTCACTTACTTATTCATGTATTTTTATGAAACTTGGTATTTGGCTTTATGTGGTAGTGAGAAACATATGCATGCATTAGAAATTCTTTGAGTACGCAGGTTTGCTGCGACGGGGTGCATTTTGAACTTTTTACATATCATTCTTTTTAAACCCAAATTTTGGTTTTCACCGTTAAATTCAGCTGAAAAAACAAACAATTTGGTATTGTGATCATCGCTTTACGTCAATTCTTTACCGAGATATTGAGAGTGCTAAACACAGAACGTTGTCCAATGTTAATCTTATGGAGAATAAGTACAATTGTATATCTCGCTTATTAATGAACATAAATTAATGAAACTTGGTATGTGGCTTGATATAGTTGGGTTTTAATGCTATTTGCACACACAACTCATTTGTTGTGGACCCCATGGAAGCAATCCTGCGTACTCAGCAGCTATAATATTATTATGGAGAATAATAACCATGTGATGTCTTGCATGTTTTTGAACATAAATTGATAAAACTTGGTATGTAGCTTCATCTGGAGGTGATCCATTAGTATTTGCATAAATATCAGATTTTTTGGTCCTTGATGCAGCAAATCTGCATACTCAGTCCTAATGTTTTTCTTATGGGGAATAAACAAAATGTCATACCTCGCTTATTTATTAATATGCTTTGATTAAAGTTGGTAGTGATTCATGATTTAGTGACGTACCATTCGAAAATCGCTGATTATACAGGTTTGCTGTAACGGGGGTATTTAAATATTTTACCGTCCCTAGCCTCTTTTGCTACCCTGTATATTTTTCCACCATCTTCCTTTATAACCTTACCCATTTTAAACAAAATAAAGAAAGAATTTTATTTTATCACGATGAATTTTAGAAAGTGATTATAGTGTTAAGTATTTAGTAGTGTTTAGTGTAAAGTATTTTATAGTGATTTAAACTTACTGCAACGACACTGTGGCAGATCTCGCGGCGGAGATCACAGTAGCCAGGAGTACCTGCAATGTATAAACACAGATGTTACACTGAGCTAGTGAAAGCTGCAATCAATGAAAGCAGTAATCCTAAGTTTCTGTATTTTAAATTTATTTCTTAGTGGTTATCATAGTCTAAATAAAAGATTTATTTTTGTTAATTACAAAATATCCGCATATACCTACAATTAAAGACTGCAGCCAGTGAATAGTCCCTTATGACTTTTTAAATTTGATTATTTATGTGACCAGAATTTTCTTCCTTTATTTTTAACAGTGGCCTTTTTCCATTTTCGTCTCGTTAATTGAGACTGGAAGTAATGCTTATCTTAACATGCTTAAGACGCATTTTTTATTTATTTTTAGATAAAATCGTTAATATATTAAAGTAAAAATAAACGATACAGAGTTTTAAAAGTGCCTGCAGATACAAATTAAATAGCTTCTTCCCTATAGTGGAAATTCGCTAATAATAAAATGATTTTCTTTTTGGAATTATATTTAATAAAACATATCTATTGTAAATAATTGCACACTATATCATGTGATGCTTGTAAAAACATATAAATCGGCACTTGATTTAGGGCAATAGTGTACCCCATTTACCTTAGTTTTGTCTGCAAATATTTTGTTAATTTTTTTTATTATCACGTTGTAGTAAAATACGTAATACAAAAAGTATTCTATTTTCGTTTGAATACAGGACGGGATTTAGACTTTTGCCTGAGGGACGCTTCATTAAAAATTTGTGTTTAAGTCATCTGATTAAAATAGCTCTAAAGATTAACACTGAAACTTAGAAGGGCCATCGAGTAGAGTTTAGAAGGTTGTTTTTAAGATGCAAAGAAACGTTTTCAAACCCCTTAAAAGGCACATCTTGAGAGTAATAGCTTATGATAAGTACCAAAAATGTGCAAAAATAATAATTGTCGAAGTTTATAAATCTCTGAACAATAATTAAAAACATAATTTAGAAATAAAATAGATTGATAAAGAAATGGAGTAAACTGAATCAAATTAAAATTAGCTGTAAGAGTATCATTTAGTAAATATTGGATGGTGTACTATGTTTTTAAAAATGGGCTTTACATAGCGATAACCATTTATGGTAATCATCGAAGTTGTATGTCCTTTTCTTATTAGACTTAGGTTATCTTGCACAGATTATTTTCTGTACGTCATAGCTGCAATCAATTTTAAATATATGCATGAAGATTAACAATAACAACACCAAGTAAAATAAACAGTGAATATTCATTTTGTAAAAATTTGCAAAGTAAAAATGTGCCTGCAATTATTAAGAAAAACTTCTTTTTCAGATGTACATGCAGACGAAATATCAACGCGATTGTTTGACCTAAAATACACACAGTTATCGTGCAGTTATACAAAATATTACGTCTAGACCTAAAATAGTTTTTCGTTTTATAAATCGTCATAAGTGGAAAGTAGGTGGGTTAAATTGTTATTTAAATATTATATATATGAGTGTTTAAAGGTTACTAATAATGTGTATAACTGTCTCTCCAGTGTCTTTCGTAATAGGAATTAATTAATTTAGATAACCAGGTTTTTTATAATACTTCTTCCCATAAGGGGAATTGATTACGTGAATTTTGACTTTTACAAATAAAATGCGCCAGTATATGTAATTTTTAGAACAAAGTGTAGTTTCGTTACAGTAATTTACAGTTTTCGAGAATACGTTGCGAGTTCATCGCACTCACTCTCACAATCGTAATTTTCAAATATGTATGTGCTGATAAAGAATAATGTACTCTCGGTTTCTAAAACAGAGTACTGAGGGAGATTTATTATTATACAAATATTAGTAACATGACTTAAAGAAACATAACCAAGAAAATATTTTCAGAAAATTGTTTTATCACTAAATACTTAAATATTTGTCGGATTAAGAGTTCAATTATTTATATATGCATTAATATAACAAACTAAACCACACAACATAGGTACTCACGAATGTCGTCTTCATGTTGTGGGTGTGAGAGCTGTGGACGGTGCCCCTGCCTGACCGGCCGGGGCGGTAGTAGTGTGCATTTGGGGCTGCTGGGGCGGAAGTGACGTCATCCGGTCACGTGACCGGATGCGCTGAGTCATTAAAGACGTCATCTGAGCCTCAGCCAGTGACGTAGGCGGTTTTGTGACGTAATGAGGGAAAGTTTAAAGTTCAAGGTCACGGGGAGGTAATTTTAAAAAAGTACTACCTCGCACACGTAAAATTCGATTGTGATTCGATAGTTTTCATTCGATAAAAATATCGAATGAAAACAATCGAATGGAGCAATCGAATGATACGAGTGCGAGGTAGTACTATTTCATTTATTACTTTAATGTTTACATTTGTTTTTATTTACAATAAGTTATGTTTACAATAATTTATGTTTACAATAGCAGTTTTCAAGTGTTGCATTTGTTTGTCCAATCGGCCCATCCCGACTGTGTGTTCCTTGCCTATTTATGTGACCGCAGGGAACACACAGTCGGGACGAGCGATATTGTTATTTTGTGAAGAGCGTCTCGGAGAGCTCGATGTTCACCGGTCGAGAGCCGGAGGTGTACTGTCTATTCACAAGCTAGCGTTGTAATCGTACTAAATGGTGGGGGTAAAAGTGTGGTGGGGCGGAGCAGATGGCGGACGGCAGATGGCAGGCGGCAGATGGTAGGCGGCAGGTGGCAAGTGCGCGGCAGATGGTTGCTACTCCATTCGCCGCCAAAGTAATGCAAGCCGTCGCCGTAATTCTTGTATTTTATCTTGTCGGTTCTTTTGATATGTTTTACATCTACATATGCAATAGCTGAAACACCTGCACTTACGACAAGCTTTCCCGTCAACTTGATCGCCTGGTATTTTAAAACATTGTAACTCGCAACAATATGTCTTCAAATTGTTATCGAATGATAAATTGTTCATCGGTGGCACCGACATGTTAGCTGCAGCGTGTGTTAGACAAGACTGAGACTAACTTCACTGCTCCCTCTCTTTTATACCTCTTCATAAGTTAATCCTGAATGAAAGTTCAAGGTCATCCGTTTGAATTTTAAAAAAAGCAACACAGCAGTATATAAAATAATATACTGCTATGTTGCTGTTTATTTTTTTTTTCTTTTAATGTTATTCTTTTTTTATTTTCTTTCTTTATTAAACAAACATTTTACAATACAATAAGCTTAAGTCTAACATTGATGACTAGAAATACAAACAGAGAAAAACAAATAGATACATTATGTACAATGATGCATGATGTGCAGAGTGAGTTCCGTCGAGTTGTTGCCGCTTACACCGTGTGATACCAAATACAACGTCCCCCGTTGAATATCTCGCAAGTCTTCATTTTGTAGCAGTTGAACAAATCGTTTTGGAAGAAATACTTGAAACTTCGGCTCATCTCCTGGAGTCATAGGTCCTTCGCACAATGATACTAGAATTGCTTCTCCATGTGTGGTTTCTACTTTCTTGATGCTATGAATAATGTAATGTCTTTGTTCTTTTAGTTCTGAACATTTTTTAGTTAGCAGAAGGTTCGATTTTGAGTGAGTGTTGAATTGATCAACCAATGTTTGTAGATATTGTTGTGATGCCATCTTCGTCAGTGGTGGTGTCTTCTGTGATGTTGCCTCTTCGGAGTCTCGAATAATACTCGTGCTGAAGCGGTGTTGTCTCCTCGTATTTATAGGCCCCGCTATACAAATTATAGGCTACAAATGTAAGCAAGTCTAAAATTACTAATTCCTTGATAATAAACCTATCGTCATTATTTCGAAATGCTTGAAATTCTATTACACAAGGCTTTACACTCACTTCTTCATCCCCTCCGCTCATCATGGCACCTAGCGATCAACTAAACTGTTTTCCACACCACGGTAGGTTAAATACCAGGCCGTACAGTTGCAGGCGCGTTGGTGTATATTTAACGTGGGCACCGTCCCCAATAGGCCTACCCCACGTGTGTTCTTCTTTACTAAGTCAAACTTTAGTCTTTTTTAACTTCTCCTTCTTGTGTTTCGTTTTCTTCTTCTTCTTGTTTCTCCGTTTCTTCTTCCTGTGTTGTTTCTTCTGTAGCTTCTGTAGCGATTTCTACAAGTGGTTCAAAATCCTTTAACTTTCTCCACATGCAAACTTCATGAGGTATTCTATTAAAAATAGATGTATCCACAGGTCCGTACACGATGGTGCTATCAGGTTGTTTTTCCAAAGTATCGACCAAATATTCTTTAATAATAGCGCTTGCAAATACCAACTGTCTCATGTACCTTGTAATAGGTTCTGTTGCGTAGTTTAAAACGTAGAATTCTTCACGTGACAGTAGAATCTTATTTTCATGTTGAGTCAAGTCTCTAATTCGCACTTGTAGTTGTCCGCGATGTTTAACAATATCGATTTCATTGTCACAATCCAAAAGTCGAATATGTGTTTTCCTTCCACACAAACTGTTAGTTAAATAACATTCTATTAAATGTACATGTTTCAAAAATGACTCCCAAGCATTTTGCGAAAATAAAACCTTTTAGCGAATTTCCCCTATAGGGAAGAAGCTATTACCGTGGGTCTCATGGTAAGACTTAAGCCCGAGACCATGATAACTTTTCATTTTGTGGTCCCCAGATGCCAAAAACACCATTCGTTCAAATTTTTATATATGTATATATATATATATATTTATATATATATTTATATATATATATTTATATATATATATTTATATATATATATTTATATATATATATATATATGTGTCCGTAAGCACGATAACTCTCGTAAAAAAGGTCCGATCTTAATGAAATTTGGTACAAATGTGTAAAGTACCATTTATTTGAACAAGTTCGAAAACCAGATGAATCGCACCATCCGAAGGGGGGTTTTTGGGGGGTTTTGTACCCCAAAAATGTGTTTTTTGGGGTTTTCACATGTAATTTTAATTTAAATAAAATTTTAATTTATACCATTGAATTTAGCTTAAAAAAACAAACAATTTGGTATTTTGATCATTGCTCTACGTCAATTGGTTACCGAGATATTGAAAGTGCTAAACACAGTACGTTGTCTAATGTTATTCTTATGGAGAAAAAGCAAAATTGTATATCTCGCTTATTTATGAACATAAACTGGCAAAATTTGGTATATGGCTTGACCTGGTTATGGTTTATTGTTGTTTGCACAACAAAAATTTTTCGCCTATGGTTCCTGTAGCAGCAAACCTAGGTACTTGGTCCCCATGTTATTCTTATGGAAAATACTTAAAAAGTTATATATCGCTTATTTATGAATGTATATGGATGAAACTTGGTATGTGACTTCACTAAGATGAGTTCTATTGATATTTGCATAAAAACCTATTATTTTGCGTGCCTTGTTGCAGCAAACCTGCGTACTCATCCCCAATGTTATTCTTATGGAGAATAATTAATATTTTAAATATCGCTTGTTTGTGAATACATGTCTTATGAATCCTGTTAAGTGTTATGTTATATATTCATTGGAAATTCGCTGAGTATGCAGGTTTGCTGCGACGGGTGTATTTTGTTCCATGGTGTAGTATTACTGTAGGGGAATAATCCAATGATTTCATCAATCCAACTGATACACTTTTACTGATGCATGCTTAGATGGGGTAAAAGATTCGCAAAAAAACTTCAGTTAAAATGTGAGGAGGAATATTTTCTTCAACTTTCTTCTTCCTCTTTGGTACTACCTTTGATGGGTCTGCATTAATTTCCTCCTCTCTGTCTCTTTTACCAAACTTTAAAAATGCAGTTATTTCCTTGATGATTTCTGCTTCACTAGTATCATCACGTTCCAATAACGGTGCTACCTCTGCATCACCTTGTACAACAGATGGAGAACTCATTTTGTAGAAGATGTTACCCATGCGCCGATAGACGATCAACTGAAGACCTGCATTGCTGCTCCGCTATTTATAGGTTAGCGACAGTGGCGGTGCCGGTGGCGGTACAACGTTTTACAATACTGTCTTTACAATAGCGGTCAACGGTGTGTATGTAACAATTTTATCGTGCAAAATTAAACAATACGCAGATGTATTTGCAGGTACGTTTTCTTGAAATTCCATTTCTATTTTTATATCAACACTAGACGATTTTACAGATTCATTTTGTTTGGAACAATCAATTACAACAATCGGAGCTTTCGATTCAAACTGAACGGGAGATAGTAGAGGTGTATTTGTTTTGCCGTAATATGAATTTTGGAACCTAGCGTACATGTCGTATAAAACACTGTATCTTTTCTTATCAAAAGAAATATTAAAGTTGTCGTAGGGAAAGAATTGTGAATTCAGGAACACTTTACAGTTTGTTAATTTACAATGGTCAAATTCACCAGCATTTTCAGTTATTATACTTTTCTTCTTCGTTTGTAATCCAAATATTACATATCTCGCTTTTTCCAAATGAGTAGAAGTTTTTACAGTCCATGTATGCCGTTGTGTTGTAGGTAAAATGGGGTATTCATGAAACTCCCAGCTTCTGAATGGCATTACAATGTCTCGATCTGATTTTAACTTTCTTAATAATGTAATCCTGTGTTCATCATTTAGTCGCACATGTGGTATTCTCCAAACAATCTTGTCTAATGTTAATTTCCAGTCTAAATTGGCATCAGTTGTTCCAGTAGCTGCTTTAATAATATCTTTATCGTTTGGTGATCTTAATAAAACTAGTTCTTGTTTTACATTTATTATTATTCTTCTGTAGTCTTCAGCAAATCCTAGGAGTAATCTTAAAGGTACGTAGAAATCAAAGTTTCCCGAAGAGTCAGGAGCGATTGTACTTTTGTCTGGTGCAACCCATCCTGCAACAGCTAACAGATTCTTCTCATTTGGTGTTAAAGACGCTAATCCTTTCAATGTACTGGAAATTCCAACCTTTTTTGTTGAATCGACTGTAACTCCTGAAATTTCATATCTAATCTCGTCAAACAAAAATGCCATAGGATTATTTATGAACGGAACAGTGGTTCCAGCAGTACCATCGTTTTTTGTTACTTTTCCTTCAATATATAAATAACTTTCGCATGGAAGAGTATAAATGTCTTGTTGTTGTATAGGAATCCTAATTTCATCGTTATTGTTTAATCTGGACGAAGCGTAAGGGTTGTGCGTGTGATATTCCTTTTCCCATAAGGTCTCGTCGAATGTTGGTCCCTGCGCTATATCCAGTATATCCATTGTTAATGACCTTTAATCCAATTTCTTCTAGAAAACGAATGTTGTCACTTGTTAATCCTTCTACAGCTGATGAGCTACTGACCTCTTTGCTTGTTGGCTCTCTCTTTTTAAATGATAACCCCATTGTCTAAGCGGATGATTTTATATGTATTCTTACAGTAATAGCTTCTCTTCTAAAGTCAATAAGGTTTCCGTCTTGATCCACTATGTTCAGCACGATGTCTGAAATGAAACTGGTGTTTAACGGTAGGTACACAAGGTTTTGAGGTTTCTACTATCTTGAAACCCAGTGCAACTGATGGGTAGAATGTGTGTAATATATGACGATTCTCTCCATCTCTGTAGGATCCTTGTATAATGTTACATGTAATGTCTATGCTATTAACTTTGATGATCGTCACAGTTTTATTCCCAGAATGAGTTTTATTAGTTTCTAATACTTTTGTTTCCTTAGAAAACCCCAATAAACTACCAATTGAATGTTCTTGACTAAAATCAATATAATACTTAGACGTAATTTCGGCTTTCATTGTATTGTTATTGCCTTTTATCGTTATATTTTCTTTTCCCATATGTTTTTGTATAACTTCATTTATATTATCAATTTCATAAGCTCCTGTTGGTAAACTGAATTCTTCCAAAGCTGAATACTTTCCTTTATCATCTTTTGTCTTGTAATAATGTATTTTGTTATTAATTCCTTCACTAACGTTTGGAATAGAGTTATATGTTGTTAAATCGAATAATGCGGCTTCCCATAGTCTTCCTTTTTGCAAACGTAGCGCTGGAAACAGAATACTGCGCAAAGTACATGAGTTACCGGTTAATGACACTGTATACGAGGACATCTTAAAGTTGACTAACACTTTTAGCTAAAAAGTCTAAACATAAATGACCGCAAATGGATGTATCATCAGGTTGTTTTCTTGTATGATTGTAAAAACATTTTCTGCCGCACGATAGTATTGTTGAAGTTCTTTCGGTGGTGGAAGGTCTCCAAAACTGTCGAAATAATAAATGGTTTTACCAAGTTTCTTGTAACACACCCAATAAGTGCCTAATCCTTCACTATTATCCAAATTTACAATACCAGTCTCATTTTTCCACATTTTAACCGGTAACTCATCTTTCATAAATACTCCTCTAAAAAATGGGATTTTCAAACAAGAAGCATATGTAATCAGTTCTTCATTGGTCAATTCTTTGTTTTTAATTATTAATTGCTCTTTCTTATTTAATACACACGATACGGTCTTAGGTATAATCCTCCTCCCTTTTTTATCATTGACCATATTGTTGGTTTCTTTTTAGCTTTACCACTGGTAGATCGACGTTTTCTTCTGATATTACCTCCTTGTTTTTTAGCGGGTTTTTTCCCACGCCTTCTTCTCTTTCCTCCTCCAAACGTAGTTTTTGCTTTCATTGCTGCTGTTACTGCTAAAGACGCTGCTTTTTCACCAATACTCGCGTCACTAGATTTTACTCTTTGCCAAGCTTTCTCAGCAAGTGCTTTATCCGCTATTGATCTATTTTTAGTATCACCAAATTTGGAATACGCTATATCGTGCTGTTTACAAGCCTGATCGAGCTTATTTATTCCAGGATCTCCTCTAGCAAGATGTTTCTATAATTTGGTTCCAGGACCACAATATTGATATCCTCCAGGTAAATGTAATTCCACAGGTAATAAATCAATCGCCTTGTTAACTATAGCTCCAACCGGTTTACTCAATAGAGAAAATGCTGTTGATGCTATTCCCCTTCCTCTCTGTAATCTCTCTCGATTATGACTGATGCGTTTAACCCTCGACATGACTATTTATAGCAAAACTTACAATCAGTAGGTGCACTCTATAAATGTTTTACAATGAATGTAATATCAGTTTTGGTTTCTTGTATTATATACGGTTTAAAATCCATTTATTATATCTAAATGGATTTATTAATTAAATGTAGACATATTAAATAAAAGTAGTAAAAATAGAAATAAGGTGTAATTGAAGATGTTCCAGATGTTTCTCCGCTGGTGATGGTATCGTTGTCTTCGGTAAAATGAATAAACTTTAAATAGTTGTCATGTTCCCTTAGAAACTTGCCACTTAATAGTTGATAATTGAATAACACATCCCAGTCTAGTTTATCTTTAAAATTGTCAATGTAATTCTCAGAGAGATTTTGATATTTACTTATTACTTCCCAACAGTTATTAAAATTTGATGTCATCTCTACGAGGAAGTCTTCTGAAAACTGTTGTCTTTGTAAAATATGGATCCAGTTAACTCTGTGAAAATAAATTCTTAACATAGTCATTGTAAAGAGGTAATGTATGGAAAGTTGTTCCCAATCCATATATCTATCAAACCGTTGAACAAAACCATCTGTCAACACTCCTTGGGGAAATCTCGGCTCTTGAGATATTAAACTCCACGCAGTAATATTGGATTCCATCATCCTCTCTGTATCGTCTCTCGAATATGACTGATGCTTTATCCCTTATCATGGGGGGTATTTTAAATTCTTTTTTCTCTTATGTAATCTTCATTGTTTTCTGTTGGTTCATTAATCACATTCACTTTATCCTCCTTCCCTAATGTCTTGACTTTAGAAGGCTTAGACGGTTTATCTCGTTGATTAGGTTTCTCTGGATTGTGTATATTTTTCCAGTCTAAATAATTGTGACTGTCAACATCTGAAGCTGCATCTCTTCCTGAAGCCCAAATGTTTTTCATATTCCGTAGTCCATTTCTTGTGTACAATATCAAACATTTTCTTATTTACAGCGTCTCTATCCTGCTCACAATCACCTAAATTTGATCATTTTAATTTTTTTACATCATAGCTTGTGTCAGTTTTATTCCTTTTGTAAATCGTTAACAATTTTAGAGTAGCTAAATTTACTGCTTCACCATCATAAATGGGATATTGTATATCGCTTAACCTTTTACCGGAAAACCCCCAATGATCTTCGTGTACAGTTGGGGTTCTTTTTTTCATGTACTGTACCGTAACCGCATCAGACGACATAAGCGGATCACCAACATTTTGAATTACTTTTCCTTCAAAATTATAGTTGCCGTCAGGTGTTATGGAACCCAGCTCTTTTTTCACTATATCCAGATTTTACTCCAAACTCGGAATACCGTCCAAACTTGTCCACACTCATGATGTAACTGAATCGCTATCGTTTAGGTTCTTATTATATATATATATATATATATGCGTCTACTGAACAATTATTCCTTGTTTTCGCAGTTCATCAACCAAAGCTACCCATTCGTTTTCTAAACCAGTGTGCCCGGCTTCCATGGCTTCATGTAATAATCTCATTCGATCAACTAACTTATTGATATCGTTGTAATATATTATATTAGTTTTATACAAATTTTTCAATAATCCCCTTCCAGATGTGGTAGGATCAGTTGTTTTTCTCTTTTTATGCAAAACATTTAATTCAGCAGAAGATAAAGCTCTTCTTTTAATTTGAGCTTTTTTTGATTTCGAGGGAAAAGACTAGATATAATACTTGTATATTTTATTGACCGATTTCTATGAATAGGTAGGTCTTTGGAATACTTTTTTCTATGTGCATTTGTATACTCTAATATATTTTTAAACAATTGTAAATCCCTTTTAGTATATTTACCAGGATTATTTTTAAAGATAAGTTCAAACAAACCTTTTGTACCTTTATATTTGTTATCTCCAATAACTATATCATCATTTTCGTTTATATCTAACTTGCTATCTCCAATCATTAATCCTTTATCCTCTATTCTAGCTCCATAGGTATGATAACTTCGATTAGCATGTGCGGCGTGTAACATTTTTAACGTATATGTTCTTCCAAGTGTTCCTTTAAACATAATATCCGTGCCTAATTTGCTTAAGTTGGATGGGTTAATATCCTCTTCTTCTGCTCTTGTATCTTCTACACTTGTATCTTCTGTACTTGTATCTTCTGCAATATCCTTTTCCTTTAAATCCTCTATATCTCCGCTTTCTTCATACTCGTCGCTTTCTTCAGATGTATGTAACTGGCCAAAACTTTCATCATTATGAAATTCTTCTTCATATTTGGAAATTGGTAGCATTTTGTCTCCTTCGAAGCGAATTTAAGGTTTTTTCCATATTTTGTGCTAATCGCTTTAAAGGTTCAGTAACAGGTTTGAATGTTGTTTCTAAAAATTGCTCTCTTTCATTTATACCTGATTTTAAAGCTCGGTTTTTTTGTCTAATTGAATCACTAAGTGATTTTATTTCCTTTAATAGCTTTTCCTGGTTAACCATCTTCACACCTTGACGACTTGTACAGTAATACCGCTAATCAGTGTATTAAAACGAATTTATCAAAACCTATTCTATAACGACCATCTTTTATAGCATGATCTTTCATAATAACCAAAAATCCATACTTTTCCGCCCATGCTTTTCCGCAAAGCTCTTTAAACTTTTCAAATGGCATATCCGCATTCACATGATCGTTATATATATGTTTTAGGTTAGTATCATCTTGTTTGAATACAATTAGAATATTTGCATTATCTCTGATAAGTTGTTTTGGGATTTTGCTATAGGTTTGTCCTATATATATGCTGTCGATGTTATTATGTCTTCCCATGGCAAAGTAGTTTCTAATAGTATCCTGATTTTCACAAGATACATCGTCAAATATAAATACAGAATACGGTTTCGCTTCGTTTGGTTGCATAATGCTATCACTAGCGTTAAATTTGTAAAAATTAACATCAGACACATCAGATAGGATTTTATCCAGCAATTTATACTTTGGTTGATGTAGAGACTTTGAAAAAATATATAGGTTATTAAACCTTAATCCCTGCGGATTAGTGATCAAATTAAAGACGACATTGGTCTTTCCACAGTTTGAGGGGCCACTTACTATACATCGAACAGTGTTTGGAAGTAAACTACCGTGTTTACCATTGTTGATTTTAACGTTATCCACAGTTAAATCATCTATGTTATTAATATTGAATCGATCTTTATGGTTAATAATCTCCATCCTGCTCAAAGGTTAACGATGAAATGAGTTGCTTGCATTATTCCAAGTCCTTTATAGGTATCCATGAATCCTCAGTTTTGTTAAACCCTAACCACCGCACTTTAACTGCGTCCTTTTTTCTTTGTAACACTTTTTCAACAAGATATACATCACCTACTGTTGACTTTAACATTTCATGTCCATAAAATGCACCTTGCAACAAATCTCCTTTGTTATCTTTTAAGATATACGTTTCAGGTACAGTCGGTTGTACTTTATACACTGTAAAAACTTCATTCGTCCAATTGGGAAGGTATTTCTTGGTAAACACTCCCTTATATTTACTAATCCGTACTTTATCACTTACATTAAATTTTCTTGGCTGCATTTTTTCTACTTTAGGCTTTGTATTTTTCTTTATGCGTTTTAATACATCTTTTGCATTTCTTCTATTTACTTTGTTAGGTTTCATACCGATAGTTCTATGAAACCTGTTGTTATAATCATTTATTAATTGTGGTAAAACATCATACCATACGTAAGAACCTCTTTTTGAAAATTGTTTATACAGTGCTCCTTTTAAGGTTCTATTGAATCTTTCTACAATAGCTGCTTTTTTCTCTGAATTTGTAGAATAATGATTTATTTTATATTTATTCATTAACTGTGCAAAGTTTGTATTAAAGTATTCTGTTCCATCATCAGTTTGTAAATGTTTAATTTTGTTTTTATCTCTTTTTATGGCTATTTCCATGGCTTCTGTTACGCTTTTACCAGTCGTGTCCTTTAGAGGCAAAGCGTCTGCAACTTTTGTAAAACAATTAATAATTGTGAGTATATATTTAAATCCTTTGTTTATTCTGCTATGCGGTCGCATTTCAATTAAATCCGCTTGATATAGATCATTTATCCCTTTTATAACAGTATTTCTTCTTGGAAACTTTATTCTTGCAGGTTTATGAAGTTCATCAATAATTTTCTCCTTTAGATCCGTCATGATGTTTCTGCTAACACAGCTACGATAGTATTAAATATTCATTTTTAATACATCACCTTATATAGGTCAAGGTCATTCCAAACTAATGTATAAAAGGGGGAACACAGCAAAATACTGCTGTGTTCCCCCTTTTATACGGAAAGGAAAAGGAAAAGGGATGTAGGACGATGAAAGGGTTACTCGTCAATAGGGTTGAGGGAGTAGTGGCCGAATGGTAGAGTGTGGATGTTGTCTGCAAGGATGTGGCGTTTGTCATCATTTGAAGAGAGAGCTTTTTTTACCTCCGTCACGCTGTACAGCTGATGGTTGAAACTTCTGATTGTGTTGAATTTTGCTGTTATATCTTGATCTTCAAATAAACATTTCTTATAGTGCTTAAAATGCACATTCTTCTTTAAATACAAAATTTTTACTCCTTTAGCTTTCTTAATGACTTGGGTTTCATTTAGTTGTAAAGAATATAATTTTGACATTAGTGCAACAATTTCTTGAAGTATAACACCATTGGCTTCATCTTTAAATTTGCCAAGCACTTTTTTGTTTCTGTCATTGTCGTAGTTTGGATGATCTTTTGGATAGTCGGAAAAGTCAAAATCGTTTTTGTAATCAAATGTCCGAAGGTCTTCATACATATCGTTAGTAATTATCCAATATATAAAAGCGTCTGTATCCATGTAGGAGATGCCGATGTTTTCTCGTCCATAAAAGGTGACCATCTTTTTATAATGAAAATCGTACATATGAGTCTTGGAGATATCCAGGATTGACATACCTATATACAAAGGACGATCCATCTTCACACTTGTTTTCTTCATAGATACAGCTACAATATTTTCGTTAATAATTATAGATGTTCCAAAATTTGGCTGTTGTACAAGTTTCTGTAGTTTGTTTGGATCTGTAACAAGTTTAACATTTTTATGTCTTCTTTTGTTTTCCAATGTTTTACCGAATATTGCATTGTTCATCAATTTAAAAAAGTCTTTTTGAAAGGCTGATGTAGCGTCTGCTCTTCTGGTAGTATTCGAGTCTATGTACGGTTTCAACCAGCACGATTGGGAAAATTCCACAGCTCTATTAATTTTAGTAAGACGTAAACCTAATTCGATAGCTTGTTGAACAACCCAATAGTGAGCTACGTATCGTTGTTTATTGTTAAGGGTCATCATTAATTTGGGGTGTTTTCCAGTTGGTGAAATTTCTGTTCTTGCAAGGAGTGGAAGGTCATAATGAAGATCGTGTAAATGTTCTGGATATTCAAAGTCGCAATCCAAAATATATCCGGTATCTCCATGTTTTGGAATTTGTGATATATCGCCAATACAGTCGGGATCAACCCATTTAAAGTTGTCAAATGGAAGTGGGTTCGACATGGCCCATCCATACAGATTATTCGCGTCGAAATATCCCAAGTACGTTGAAGGTTTCTCTTGATCATGGTCAGGTAAATATTTGTTGTTGGCTTTAACATGTCTTGTCACGCTTTGAGTTAATCCACCTCTAACACCCGACTCAACCATTAAAACCATATCTATATCTGTTAACAGCTGGAGTTTGCATTTTTTTTCTTTCAGCATTGCTTGCCAAGCTAGTCCTGGAGATGTATACGAATGTAGAGGGTCCAAACCGTATGCTGCAAAACAGGTTCTTCGGAATTCTTCCATAACATCGCAGAGAAGAGTCACGTCAAGTTTTACATAAAAGTCTGAGTATTCTCCTAAAGTCTTCATATCCAACTCGTTCCATACTCGACATGCATGTTGATAATCTTCAAGTGAAATTTCCGAATCATTAAGTTTGTTCTTAAATTGTTCTGGTGAAGGAAGTGATGTTTCATTAAATCTATGCAGTCCATCGATGTAATCGTAGGGGAAGACCCCTTTTCGAAGAACCAGATCCATTTTACTACTAGCTACAATTTTGCTTGTTTCTATCAGATCTTCTCTTTTTAAATTCTCAGTTAATTTAATTAGGCTAGAAGGCATAAATCTAAACGAATCAATAAACCTAAGTTTTATTTTGCCAACCTTTTTAGAGAAGCTTATAAATTTTTCCATTGTTGTTGCCAAAACATCTATTGCCCCATCATCTCTTCCCAATTCGGGAATTATAAAGTGAGAGTCATATCCACTAAGGTTATGTAGAACAACGGGTATAAAAGATGGAAGTTTGTAATTCAAGTTGCAAGCGTTACAGGCTGCTCCTCTGTAGACCCCTGTAAGATGGTCGTGATCACGGACTTTTACGTTATCTGGTGTAAATATGTTATTACACAGATAACATGTTGTTGCCAGATTGTGATGTTGAAGTTGATGTTCTTCCATAGGTAGCATCGGTATTTTAATTTTGTAGAGTTCTTCCACCTTAGAGGCAATGTCATACAGATCATCTACAAAGTGTTTCGCTGCTTGTTCACCGCGATAAATCTTCGGAGCAGATGATAGTCCAAATTCTTGAAGATGTTCTTCAGACAGCGTGGATTTTGTTAGTATACAATAACTGTTTGGTGCGTGTTTTTGATATTTGCTTCTTTTTGTGATATCCTCTTCTTGTTGTTCAATTGGAAGTAAGGATGCTTCGAAATCCGCGTACACAACAAATGGAACAGGGTATTGGTGATTTACTTTATCAAATTTTATCTGCGCTCTGCTGGGATGTGGCAATTTAATTCTTACCTCATAGTTTCCACTACATAACCTTTGATGTTCTACTAACCATTCTGTACCTCCTCTTCTTAATGGTTTGCTCACGTGGCAAAAGCATCTCTTACATGTTGTGATTTTACTTTTATGTTTTGTTAACTGTTTACATACGAGCCATTCAAAATCTTTTATATACACGTAATGTGATATCTCTCCTTTATTGATTAATAACAAGTCAGTATGATTGTTGCGCTCTTTCGATGTTATGCGCAAGGGATACACATTATTTGATGAATCCAAACCAAATATGTTGACTGAAGCTGACGGATTTTGCTTTTCAAATTTAGATATATCAGTAATTGCAACAGGGTACGTCATTCCCTGGAAATTATACTTATGTTGAACTTCTTCATATTTTTGACTCGGTCTTTTTTGGTGGTCTTTGTTTACATATTTTACCAACATAGCATATTTAAAACATTCGTTATCTTCATTTTGCACATTAATACAGGATTTTGTATCACTTATTTTTTTCGGAAGAGGAATGTAACTACTTCCTCTCATTCCATAACCGTGTTTATGAACTCTAACATCCAGACTTGTTATAATTAATAAAGTCCATCCAGATCCTCTTCCTTCATGCTCTTGTAGTTTCGTCAAAAGTTCCTCAAAACATTCTGTTACGATTTTTTCAATATCTGACGCAGCCATGATGGTTCGGTTTTTTGCCATGAAACCTCTTGGTGATGTTTCGTTTTGAATGTTAGTGAATATGGCATCTAGCAACAGTCCAAATTTGATAAAATTTAATCTTTTTTGTTCATTCTTTAGTGTTTTGGTTACTAATTCTTTGGCGTCATGTAAAAAGTTTTCAAGTTGTAATTTTACGTTGTCAATTTTAAAATGTGTTACTACCTTACCAGGTAGTGCTTGAGCGTGTAGTTCCACATCTACTGCTGTTGATGTTGAGGGTCGGTGAAGTGTAGACATAGCAGCTGTTGATATTGAAGGACGGTGAAGTGTAGACATAGCAGGCGTTGAAGTCGATGTTGATGGTGTTGATGTTGATGGATGGTGAAGTGTAGACATAGCAGGCGTAGAAGTCGATGTTGATGGCGTTGATTGTGCATAATGAATGACACTTTGTCTTGAAACTTCATTTTCTTCATTTTCTTCTTTTTCTTCGTTGTGTTCTTCTTCATTTTGTTCTTCTTGATGTTTTGCTAGTTGTTGGTCGATTGAATCTAATTCTTCTTCATTTGGTTCTTCTATATTTGTATTGGTGTTATGTTTCAATTCTTTATGAATGGTTAAAATCCATTCATCTCTGAAAGAAGCTTTACAAATATCGCAGCGATTCATAATGTAGGCGTGCTCTTCACAAGGGTCAACGCAATAATGAAAAAACACTGCAAATGTACCTCTATTTATACCCTAGAAAAAGTGGTGGGGGTAAGTTTTAGGTTAAGTTTAAGTTTGTAGCTGGAGGCTACAAAATTCTGTATTTGGGTCAAGGACATTGAGCATATTTGCCAAAACGGGGAATAGAGCAGTAAATGATTTCATTTTAAACCATAAACTGATCTATTCCCCGCTTTGTATTTAACAAGGACAATTTTCTCCAACAGGAAAATTTAATATATTTTAAACTCGGATGTGAAATCGGATTGTACACATTGCATCTCGATCAACTAAAAATTTCATAAAACAATAGGGATCTTCAGTTGTAGATTCATCTTTAACATATTCGATGGTCAACATTGCCGAACGAAGATCTTGTGGAATTACGTCGACTTTTATTAGTCGCCTTTCCATTTCAAACCGTTTTGTTATTGATGTAAGTTTTATCACATCATCGATATCGATGAGGGGAAAGCTGTAACAAACGGAGTTTGCTGGTGGGTTCATAATGCCGATATGATAAATATACACTGTTGCATCGACATTAAATAGACGTTCCCCCACCATTAAATGTATAAGTTACCCCCACTTTTTCAAAACAAACAAAAAAAATTGAAAGCTAGTCAGCCAAACCAGTTGAGCCCCCACCTAAATAGTTCTGACCTTGAGTAGGGGGGGGGGTGTTTTGTTGTAAGAAATAAATACATCTTCCAATATCTTACCAAACAAAGATTTTCTAAGTCCCGAAGTGGGTCAAGGTCATCTGAACATGTTGCCAAAACGGGGAATAGAGCAGTAAGTGATTCCCACTTGGACCACAAACTGCTCTATTCCCCGCTCTGTATTAGGGAAGTGAATTTTGAAGAAAGGTCACAGTTATAGGCAATAAACCTGATAACAGAACCTTTTATTAATTTATCCAAACAAAAAGAAGTTACAAATGGTTTGCAGGGAGTATTTTCAAAAGTTTCTCGAGGGTAAGATGGGTAATGTCAATCGGTTTTCGTGCCATATTGACAAAGGTCGGTTTTCGTGCCATACCTTTTTGTAAGGGGTTAGGAAAAGGATGAGAAACATACTGATCAGTTAAAGTTAATTTTACAAAGACCAACCAAGGTCGGTTTTACAAAGGTCAACAGCATCCTGAAACCCAGTCGGACGTTGGTCAGTAACGGGCGCCAGGCAACTGTGAACCAAAGTTTTGACCAAGGTTAGTTATAGCGTGTAAGAAAAGGACATACCAACCAAGGTCGGTTTTACAAAGGTCTACAACATCCTGAAACCCAGTCGGACGTTGGTCAGTAACGGGCGCCAGGCAACTGCGAACCAAAGTTTTGACCAAGATCAGTTTTAAAGCGTGAAAGAAAAGTACATATTTCATTAGTAAATAAAAACACTTCAAAGACACTTTAAAACCAACACCAAACTAACTACAGTTAAACTAACTACATTTACTAGCAGCAAACTACAAGCGTTATTCTAACATGCTTAATAATAAACAGACATGCCTTAAGCTAAGGTAGCATCTCTAATATACAGTGGTACCAACTCTATACTAGAGATACTATTGCGGACAGCGCGGGCAAACAGCTAGCTAGGCTGTCGGCCTGCGACTGCGAACCCTCTGCGGGCTGCTCCCGCTTTTATAGGAATATATCATGGGGGGGGGGGGCAAGGACTTCGACAGTAGTTTGTTCCAACACTGTATCGCATACTCTGAATTGCTCCAAGTCCGGTAACTGGGTCAAGGACACGTTAAAATATTTTGTAAAATAGCAAAGGTGTTACCTTTGTTATTTTACTTTGGAAGCAAGCTGTACTACGTTTAAACAAGGGAGACTATTATCCGTTTTACATAAAACTCCTTGCACGATCTTTTGATAAAATGGAAAAGATTAATGCCGGAGGGCGATTCCCATTCCACCAAAATACAATGCATATCATTTCTATGCAACGGTCTCAGCTCTACCTTTACTTTTAATTTAATGCCTCGGAACTCATAAGTTGAAAACTGCGTTGATGACCTCTAGCCTATGTGACCCTAGTTTTATTGTAGGAAATAAATATATCTTTCAATATCTTACCAAACAAAGATTTCCCCGCTCTGTATTAGGAGAAGAGGACTAGTTTAAAGCTCGCAATTATAGGCAATAAACCTGATAACGGAACACTAACCTCTCCCCCGAAATATTATTCACCCAACAAACAAACGATATGGTCAGTTAACAACAGTCGCGCACTCTGAAACCGCAAGGACGTTCATCACTGTCTAGACGTCAGAGTACTACGAACCGAAGTACAATAATACCTGACCAAGGTCCCCTTAAGTTTATTTCCCCGAAGATGTATCCCCCCAAGATAAGCAAAATGGTCAGTTAACAACAGTCGCGCACTCTGAAACCGCAAGGACGTTCATCACTGTGTAGGCATCAGAGTTTTACGAACCGAAGTACAATAATACCTGACCAAGGTCCCCTTAAGTTTATTTCCCGAAGATGTATCCCCCAAGATAAGCAATATAGCCAGTTTACAACAGTCGCGTACTCTGAAACCGCAAGGACGTTCATCACTGTGTAGGCGCCAGAGTACTACGAACCGAAGTACAATAATCACCTGACCAAGATCCCCTTAAATTTTACAGATATTTAAACAAGATTCCCTTAAATTTTTACAAATATTTAACCAAGATCCCCTTAGATTTAACCAAGATAAGCAAACTAACTGAATCTGTTTCTCGTGAGTGAGGGCTAAGATAGGTAAAAAAGTCATCCGGTTTTCATGCCGTAATGACTCAAGGTCGGTTTTCGTGCCGTACCTTTTTGTAAGGGGTTAGGAAAGGTGATTATTTGAGAAACATAATCCCCCCTGAGATATTTAAAGACATAAGGTTGGTTTTCATGCCATACCTTTTTGAATGGGAGCGTGAAAGAAAAGTACATATTTCATTAGTAAATAAAAACACTTCAAAGACACTTTAAAACCAACACCAAACTAACTACAGTTAAACTAACTACATTTACTAGCAGCAAACTACAAGCGTTATTCTAACATGCTTAATAATAAACAGACATGCCTTAAGCTAAGGTAGCATCTCTAATATACAGTGGTACCAACTCTATACTAGAGATACTATTGCGGACAGCGCGGGCAAACAGCTAGCTAGGCTGTCGGCCTGCGACTGCGAACCCTCTGCGGGCTGCTCCCGCTTTTATAGGAATATATCATGGGGGGGGGGCAAGGACTTCGACAGTAGTTTGTTCCAACACTGTATCGCATACTCTGAATTGCTCCAAGTCCGGTAACTGGGTCAAGGACACGTTAAAATATTTTGTAAAATAGCAAATGTGTTACCTTTGCCATTTTACTTTGGAAGCAAGCTGTACTACGTTTAAACAAGGGAGACTATTATCCGTTTTACATAAAACTCCTTGCACGATCTTTTGATAAAATGGAAAAGATTAATGCCGGAGGGCGATTCCCATTCCACCAAAATACAATGCATATCATTTCTATGCAACGGTCTCAGCTCTACCTTTACTTTTAATTTAATGCCTCGGAACTCATAAGTAAGGATGGACAGAAAGGCTTCTGAAATAGCAAGCTCGGAAGGAACAAGCCAAGTGTTTACACCTACAGCTTCCATAGCGATATGATGATTTTTACCACGCTGTTGCAGTTTATAAAACATTTCCCCCTCCAGTTTTTATTTTTAATACAACATTTTTGTGTCAACCTTGTCCGCATGAAATATCTCTAAGTCCACATTTCTTCCAATATTTGATCAAACGACGGTTTTTCTAAGTCCCGTCAGTAGGTCAAGGTCATCTGACATAATGCCAAAGCGGGGAATAGAGCATAACATACTGCTCTATTCCCCGCTCTGTATTGGGGAAGGGGACAAAAGACAACAAACAAGAGACTGATTTTAAACGAGAGGCTGATTTTATATTTCACAAACGTTTCTCAGGCTAAGATGGGTAATGTCAACCGGTTTGCGCGCCGTAATGACATAAGGTCGGTTTGCGAGCCATACCTTTTTGTAAGGGGTTAGGAAAAGGATGAGAAACAAGTTACATTACTTTTAAAATAAAGACTTTACCAACAACTATTTAAACAAAATTAATCAGTTAACGTTACTTTTACAAGAACAGCCGAGGTCGGTTTTGCAAAGGTCAACAGTATCACTGAAACCCGGTGGGACGTAGACCCAAACACCCGGCGTCAGGCTGCCGCGAACCCAAGTTTTGACCAAGGTTGTTGAGGGACCTGTAGGGCCGGGAGTACATATGTTATTAGTAAATAAAACACTTCAAACCGATACCACACACTAACATATATATTAGACTAACTACATTACCTAGCAGCAAACTACAAGCGTTATCTAACATGCTTAAACAAACTAACTAAACATGCAAGGGCGCGGATCTCTTAATTGCGCGTCGGGCCCAACGCACACTTAACAGACCTACGCTGCAGCAGGCACTGCAACCCAGTGGGACGTTCATCGCAACGGGCGGCAGGCTACTGCGAAGAGATGCTCGAAATCTCGGGTTATATAGACGGAGAATGGGAAATCGGGATATTAAGGGGAAAGCGGGATAAGGGATAACCCTGCTTCGTTGCGGGATTTTATCCCGCACTTCCAAGAACATTTTTCCCTCGACCTTGACCTTGAACTTGAACATGACCCAAAAAGGGGGGGTGCTCGAGGGGGGGGGTGCTCGTGCTCGGGGGGGGGGGCTCGAGGGGTCTTGAGGGGGGGGGGGGCTCGAGGGGGCTCGAGGGGGGGGATTGACGTAACCGGTTCTAAACCAGTCCTCAGCTTTCTACCCATGTATGGATAGGGCAAGGTTTCACTTTACGACCTGCTTCACTCTGTCTGCCACCTCATTCCAGCTTTGGTTTGCAGCCAGTACACACGTGCTCTATCCAACTCTATCTTATCCATTTTCTCTTCCATCCTATTTACACCATGTCTTCTCCTCTGACTCCCGAAAAACTCCAGCGCTTAAAGGAGTCTTTGAAGAGGTCGACGGAAAGAAGGAGCGGGTTTAAGAGTCCTTCAACTTTGAAGTCTCTCAAACGGAATCTCCGTGGCTATCCGCTGTATTTTGAACAACAACCCTCGACTCAGCCTCGGCCTTCTACATCGTTTCAGCCTCGGCCTTCTACATCGGCGGCTCAACCTTCGTCTCCAACACCGACTGTCGATGAGGTGATGCAAAGGACAAGGGTGATGGGGCTGAACGACTTGGTGACGCCGTTTGAAGTCTCCAAGGTCGAGTTTCGAAATCTGAAGCGGATGACGGAGTATAAATATGTGGCAACCAACGGGGACCACGTGTTCCTGTTTCAACACACCATCCACTACATCGAGGTGCGTCTGCCGCAGTCTCTCCCACCGCCACCTCCTCTGATACTCGATACACAGGAGTTATTCTTAACCAGAAAAGATGGGAGGGTAAAGTGGGTTTTGAAGAATAAAGTTTGAACTGATCCTTATCCCGACCATCCCTATCCCGACCACCCTTCAGCACGCAAACGGTCCTTTTCAGGACCACCCTAAGCATTTCAAGTTAGGGACTTGGCCTGTACATAGGCAGGAGATTTTGTTTGTGCAGCCCACTTTGTGAAAATTTCTAAGTCCCAAAGTCCTTGAACTTGACCTTGACCTTGGACATGACCCATGTTGGGGGAGGGGGGTACAAAGTTTTTCCAAAGTATGTCATGTGGGTACTCAAATTACGCGAATTGATCAGACGAACAAGGAGGTGCAAACATAATTTGGATCCACGCAAGGATATAGCAGCAGAAGCGGAAAAAGTACAAAGTTTGTCCAAAGTATGTCATGTGGGTACTCAAATTACGCGAATTGATCAGACGAACAAGATGGTGCAAGCAAAATTTAGATCCGATCAACGGTATAGCAGAAATAGCGAAAAAACCAATGTTTTCAAGGTTACATACTAATAACTTCTTTATTATTGGGTTAAAGTACAGCGAGTGGGTACTCAAATTACGCGGGTTAATCAGACGAACAAGATGGTACGAATAGAATTCAGATCCGACTGAGAGTAGGGAAGAAAAGCGCGAAAACAACACTTTCAAGGCCTGACATAAATAAATACTTTGTTTATGGATTAAACTACGACAAGTTATTTATAGTTTAAAGTATACCGAGGTAACGTTGTGGTGCGGGTAGGTCGGGTGGGTATCATACACGCTAGCACTATATCATTATACATTCAGCTCTTGCAGGATTAACATCTACCTATAGAGTTTGTGTTATTCTAAAGATGTCACAGTTTTACAGAAATATGACGAAGGTGTCCTTCAACAGTCCGCCTGCCACCACCTTCTACTTCTCCGACTGTGAAGATAGAAGGTCTACGCTGTTAGTGGATTGTGAGCGGTTTCGCCGTAGAATACTCCAGGCTGAAACATTCATAGCAAGTTGTCTGCTACGCAAGATGCATCATATGAGTACATGCAATAAATTAGATCACAGTGAATGTTATGATTGCATAAAAACAGTGTCGAGCAAGAATTGATATTGTTTTCAGTTACGGAGCTCCGATCCTCACAGAGTCAGAGCTAAACCCTAACTAATGCATGACCCGTAGTTATTGTGCGATGTGAAAACTTGGTGGGGGAAACTGGTGTAGTGGGGGGTAAAGGCGAGTGTCTATCCTACATGCTTGTATCACTTCAGTATACCTGCGGCTCTTGCATAGTTCACATGGATTCGCAAATACAAGGCACTACTGTTTCTTCCACATGTTCTTCTTTTAATATTGAGCAAGCTGACAATACAAATGATGAAATACAAGTACATGAAGTTTCTAGCACAATATCTTCTGATGCAGAAGCAATAATGTCATCCCTAATAGGGTTTGACTAATGATGGTGGATGTAGTAGCAACCATCTGCCTCGCACCAGCTGCCACCTGCCGCCTGCCATCTGCCGTCCGCCATCTGCTCCGCCCCCACCACACTTTTACCCCCACCATTTTGTTTGATACCAAAACGCTAGCTAGCGAATAGTCAGTACACCTCCGGCTCTTGACCAGTGTACATCGAGCTCTCTGTTGAAATGTCCATCAAAATTAGGTGTATTCATTATGACTCTATTCATCTGGCGACTTTCCAAGACCTCGAGGTTTTTAACGAAGAGTTAAGACTTCTCATTGCGTCCGGTTACGATTTATCTTTGGAACTTTACGCATCAAAAAACAACATGGACTCTGCGCAGGAATCGAAGTATCTACCGTCTTTCATCAGAAAGCGTAGTGATGGCCGCAACTCGTCCGGATCAACAACATCGATGACAACGAACAACGGGGAACTATTGTAAACATGAATTATTGTAAAATAAAATAAAGTGATATTTGTAATAGTACTATCTCGCACTCGTATCATTCGATTGCTCCATTCGATTGTTTTCATTCGATATTTTTATCGAATGAAAACTATCGAATCACAATCGAATTTTACGTGTGCGAGGTAGTACTTTTTTAAAATTACCTCCCCGTGACTTTGACCTTTAAACTTTCCCTCATTACGTCACAAAACCGCCTACGTCACTGGCTGAGGCTCAGATGACGTGTTTAATGACTCAGCGCATCCGGTCACGTGACCGGATGACGTCACTTCCGCCCCAGCAGCCCCAAATGCACACTACTGGCGGTGGTATATATCACCCTCTTATCTGCTCCTAATGGTCACACATCAGGCCCCAGAGCAGCCTACCCTCAGACATTGTCCTTGATATTTCGCTGGATATGTATAACAGAATACAAACATCAGGGTTTTGATCGGAGTAAATGGGTTTGGTCGCATCACTATGACAACATCGAACCTGAGTAGTTCTCGTATTCCGAGAAAGTTTTAAAACTTTACCAAAATTATGAAAACAAATTAAGAGGAAGAATGTATAAAAATGTGTCTTAGTCCCTAAATTTGGCCTCTATTTAATCTTAATAGATTATTCCAAAAAGTCAATTCTCTAGTATGTTTGCAATTTTCCACACGCTACCTGCAAAATATTTGTGATATGCCTCAAACTGACCGCCAGTCTTGGAAACAAACAATAAAGTCCCAGTAGTCCTTTTAACCTTTTAAAATTCACTAAACACTAGGGAATTACCGACAAGTTAGCGTTGTTTTAAATGTCAAGTGTACAGTCAGCCGTAAGCCTAGTAGTATAGCCATTTAGCATTGCTGACACAATGCTGAGTCTCTTCTAGGCTCCTTTAAATATCCGATTACTTTCTTGCAACTTATATATTGTTAGGTCATTAAATTATTAGCTTTTAGATATAATACACAGAAAACGAGTAACAGCTATTCAGTCTCATAAATAAATTTGCCAATGCTTAATTTTTTATTTTATTTTTTTATTCAAAAATCTGAGATTTTTTCCGAATCTGAGTAATTTTTTACCGTATTACAAAATAGTTTAGCTACAAATTTTCTTTCTTTATGTTTAGTTGTCGATCAACTGTTATCTTCAATCTATGCTATTATATATTTTTTCCTGCTTATGCATTCTTAAAAAAAGTTCTGTAGCTGTAAATTTATTCTAATATTAATTTGATTTTGGACGAGTAATAAAGTAGTAATTGTTGCCCATAGTGAGTATTTAACCACATTACTTTTTCGGTAATTCTAGATTTCAGTTAAGTAATAATTTAATTAATTTGTGTACACAGACTTATCTGTAAAGATCGCGATACCACATACAAGCCCTAGAGCTTATTTTGGACAAATTTCAGGAAGTCTTATTACATTTGTGTGCACAAAGAATTGTCTTTTTGGTATATCATTTGAATGTATTCTTTTGAAAATATTGGAAATAAATCGATTTTATTTTATTTGATACTCTTAAATAAAATGTCCTCATAATGCCTTAACTTATATTTTCATATGACAGGTTACTAACTTAAAGCCGTCGATTCACACGATGGTGACTCGAGTTTTGACCTTAAAGGCCATTATCAAACCCTTGATGTCAAACTTTACTTCATGATGAAGGTCGTCATAATTTAAATAACACACAACACATTTAAAACAGTACGAGATACGATAAAATTATATTTTCACTTCCTTAGGAATTTTCTTAGAGCTCATTAAAAAAACTTTGTATAAATTCCTCCCTCAATATTAACTTAAAACAAATATGTAAAGTTGCCCAGTGGAACAATGAAATATACAACCCTAAACCGAGATTGGTTGGATTTGTTATTTTATTTCGTTATTTCCTTTTGGTAAGAATGCATTAAATGATGCACATTCCCCTGTAAATAAAGACACTTTAAGAATATTATTCACAATGGTTCACTCATCTACATCTAAATATTTGATCTAAATGAGTAAATTGTTCTTTTAACTAACAATAAATAACAAATCACAATAAATAAAATAAATTAGTTTCTATGGCCAAGCCGTAATTGAAATGGCCTAGGATTCACCTCTGTCCCCGCAGACGGAATATCGGATCTCACTGGGCGTTGCAGGGATTACCCGAAACTAGCTTGGCGGATTGCATTTGCATTCATTTGTGGCGGTATCCGAAACTGCACCAGCGATCACTTGTAATCTACAGATTGCTTCGCCGTCAATGACAGCAGCTTGAGTTACTTTGTTAGAAACTCAAGTAAGTACTACGTGAAATGATAATATGTGTTCAGTACGATGTATTTATTGAGCTTTTTAAAGGAAAGCTAGGAAGTTGATTAAAAATAACTACTGAGGTCAGTTAAAAATTATCAATGAATCCAAAAGAACCGATTACAAAAACGGTATTTATATAGTGGTAAATTTACAACAGGTTATACAAAATGATGTTTTAAACTTACTCTTTCTGTAAATGTTTATAAAAATAAAAATAGGTTTACCTTAATTTTTATACTGATTTTACCTAACATCCTCAGTCTACATATTTAAAAAAATTCCTGCTTTGTGTTCACCCACTTCCTGAAGTTAATACTTAACCAATTTTGATGTTTTTTTTATTTAAAAGATAATTTTAAGTTCTAAGTCACTGTCGAGCCACAATTTCGATTAAGGCCCCAGGAATTGCCCCACGGGACTTCCAAGTTCCCATGTTATTCATGTGGAGGAGAGTTTTATTTGATTTATGTCACATGTGTTTTTTCTTGATTCAATAAACAGCTGTTATATGGATTATATCCGCAACATATTGCGGGGGAGCAGCTCGTATGTTATTAAATATATTTACACAACTTACTCAATCGCTGTTTGAACATCATTTGTCGCGTATATGTATTTAATAAAATGGTCTTCTTACATTTTTGATACAGTGATTTTCAGAACTTGTTATGAGAAATTTCAAATACCTTTTGAAAATATTTTTATAACAACTGCATCTATACAAAAGTAAAATAAAATACTATAAATACCGCAATTTATTTATACATATTTACCTTGTTCAGTAATATTCCTCAAAAAAATTAAAAAAACTATTTATATTGGGAACACGTGTGTGTTGTTGAAGATTTAAAAAAGCAGTTGTTGTTGCAGTTGTTGCAGTTGTTGTTGTTTTGAAAAGCAGTCTTAATTAGAAACTTTTACTATATACTGAGCTACTAAAAACAAGTATTGGTTTTAATAAACCAACATAATTGAAGTAATTGTTGGTATAAAAGCTTACTAAATCGGATTAAACGAAAAACTCAAAAAGGAGAGGTTTTCACTGAAGTAAGTATCACCAAACTTACTGTCGAGTATGGTTCGAGTGGAGAATGTTTTGTTCCGTGTTCATGGTTTATTAAAGATCACAAACATCAGCAGTTTGCTGCAAGTTGATGTTTAAACTGAATTCATTAAACTATCTGTTAGTGCTGTAAGTGCAAGCATAGGCTATGACAAATTTAGTAGTTTTTGGAATAGCCTGGTCCAGCCGAGAATTTAATTTTTATTTGTATTTGTTTCTGTATAGTTTATGTTTTGGTAATACCTATTACTATTATGAAGTCTCAAAATAAAATTCACAATAGTAAGTTCCATTGGTTACAATAGCTTTGCCCACCATCTGATCTTGTTCATCTGATTTCAGTTTTGTTGTCAAATAAAATCACACAGCTGATCAAATTCTAGTATATAATCACGTGTTTTAAATTGACCCTTTAATTTAATATATGACCTTAGGAAAGGTGTACAGAACAACTCATATTTTTCATCCGATTTGATCACCAAGATCTTCCATACAAGTTCATGAATGTCTGACCTGTGGTTTTCTCAAAAGTCTTTTGGGCGGTTTATCTTTATATATAGTTTTCATTTTAGTGGAAGAAACCCTAACATAAAAAAGGCCACTGACATGTAAGCCCAAGTGTCATTAAGATTGGAAAATAACTGCCTGAATATGTATCGGAGCTTTGGAAGTGTTAGGCAAATTACCAAGACTGGAGCCGTGTTTACTAAACTATTATGATAAAATCTTGATAATTCGTAAGCCGGTCGGTAAACTCGGTGATGTTGTCGACGGCCTGGGGCCCGTTCTTAAACACACCGACCCAAATACCATCCGGCGCCTCCGGCGATACGTCTGCTTTACCTCTTCTGACAGTTAATTAATTTATGATGTTTATTTTCGAGTTCACCTTTTTATTTCATCTAACACAAAAATAAATGTTCCATGCGAAATGTATCTATTTCTTGCTTGTCTGGTTCAAGGTTCTCCCAGCTTTTAAGAAATATGGGAATTGCCCTGCTTTGACTAGGAAGTGTATTTGAAAAGTAAAAGATAAATTATCTCAGGAAATGTGTTAAATGTGTTATACAACACTTGAATACAATGAAAGTTATATTTGTAAGTTATTACTATTTAACTCCTAGGTTTGTATTTGTAGTTGAGTTATAATTTTGAAATACATTTAGGTATTAAAATTTTACTTAATTGAATTGACATACACTTTGAAAATGTTTACAACACTAACACTTACTTGTTCATAGTATAAGTACGCAAACTTGAAATTATACGATTTAATGGATGGTTTTGTTTGTCCTGCTTTTTTTAGAGAAAATTTCTCCCTTTTTGAAAGAAATGCCCTCCTTGCCATATATACATCTGATCAGCTTGGTATCGTTGGCTGATTATAAAAATTATTTTATTTTATATTAAATAAAATAAACCTCAAACTGCATTTAAAATATTTCCATGTTCTAGATGGTTAATGGTCAGCGTGCATACGAATCGAAATAATATTCTGATTGGAAACAGTATGTACAACAAACTAAAATGTTATATTGTGCCAAATCATCACCACGGTTTACACCAACTGTCTCTACGCTTTTTTAAATGTCTATATTTACGGACAATAATTATGGTTTTAAATTGTTTTGAAACCGTTTCCGTCACTAAACAGTAAGTTAGGTCATGCACGTTAACATATTTAACTAGTAATAAAAAAGTAAGTAAAAAAGTTCAGCTTTTTAGCAACGTATTTTTAAGTTTAAGGGGAACTCCTAGCGTCGCGTCGCCAACTGGTTTGATAGCCTGACGCCAATAGGTTACTATTTCCTGCCTTAAGAAGGGAAAGTGAAAGAGAACGAAATTAGAACTCCGAGACTTCTGGCCTGTCTGGCTTATGCGATAAATGATTATTAGGGACTTAAGGAAGTTTGGAAGGAGGAAAGGACTCGAGGAAAGGTAGTTTATATTATCAGTAGAAATAGAGAGTGGTAAATATTGGCTGCATAGTGAAGCAACTGTGATTGGGGCCTTCTGAAATGGAATAATACCACTGTCGAGTAAAAACTAAAATATCTAGGATAGTAAGGTACCCTATTTTATAAAAATTACACATTACGGTAAAAGAGTCAAAAGGTCAATAAGAGGTTAAAGTAAATACTCGGTTATCTGTACAATCCGATTAAATAAAATGTATTACATAACAGATTATTGCCAATTTATAATTATTTGTCTCATTGTATGCTTACTTGGTAGACGACGAGCTGTCGAAATTAATTATTTACAATGTTCTGCTTTGGTAAATGTTTTTCGAAATTACGCAGTTTGGTGTCAAAGAGGGCCTAAAAGTAATTGTAAACCTCAAAGAGCCGTGTTGCCTGCCACTGTCTAACTCATTCCCAAAATATCTCAAAAAAGATGAATTAATTCTGTGGTCTTAGTGATGGAATAAGATGACTCAATTCGATTGTTCACCCCGTAACGTAATTATTTTAGTCAAACACAGTAGGAACAATCACAGCCAGATAATAAGGGCCGTAACGTTTCGCCTTTGAGCGGAGAGCGGACCTCCCCCTATTACGTGACCCGCTACGTCGCCGCGCAAAGAGCCGGCTCGAAGCACCACGCTGCCAGTGCTTTTCTTTTACTTCCTACAACTGCCATGGCTGAAACTTGTGTTCTGTTAGACGATATTATACGACTTCACCGTTATTTTGTAGATGAATCGGGCTTTATTGCGATATAATATTCAAAAGGATTGGCAGCCGAACTATTTCTAAAACTATTTAGTAAGAAATAGAGGTGTGTATTTAGTTAAATGGAATCACGTTAAAAACCATTCGTCTTTTATCGGTATATTAAACAAAAACTTAAAATGCTATGATCAAAAGAACGAGTTTGATGAATTTAGAAATAAATTAAGATAGTTTAAGTCACGGGATGTTTCTAAAAACAACAAACATCATCATTTAGCGGCGGCGGAGTCATGCAAAAATTAAACAACTTTGGAAAACGAGTTCGCACGCAGCACGCTGACGTGAGGGAAGTGAATTTCCAAATCAAAACTTTTAAAACTCAAAATCAGTGTAAAAACATACATTTGTCCAATTTTTATTGAAATCTTAAAACATTGATTTTTTTTGGCTGTTCTGATACTCCTGGTTTCATTTACTAGCAAAGCTGGGAATACAATTTTGCACATTATAAGGTTAGTAGAAGGTCCAGACAGGCTTGAAAGTAGGCGTGAGGTTGCTGGGGGTAATAAAAGTACTCTAACAAAGGAATAACACGCTTTTCTAGTGTAAAACCCCCATAAGACAACGTACTGTGTTAAGCCGATACACATTTTCTTTAATAACTCGGTAAATATTAATGCTAGAATGACGGGAGAGGGCTTAAAACTTGCGCCTGTCTAATTCCCATCTTTTTACATGTATTAAGTTTACATCTGGGGCTTTTCTGACCCTTTTTGGGCCCAAAAACTCGAAATTTGAAAGATTAATCCCCAAAAAAGTGGGTTTAGAGTTTTCCTATTGTTTTGCCCAACAAACTTGTCCAACAGATTATAGAAAGGAACGTCCCTACCAAATGTGATGTAAATCGGACAAAAAATGCGACCGCTAGAGTGCATACACACACATATATATATATATATATACATATATAAATAAAATTTTGAACGACCCCCCAAAACGTGTTCAGGGGGTCACGTTAGGAACTTCTATGGTGGTCCCGGGGTTAAGTTTCACCGTGCGGGTCATGCTAATAGTTCACTTTCCAAAGGAAATTCACTAATAAAGTTCTTAGATAATGTAAAGAAACACTCACTTGTTATAGTTTATTAGTGGATTTCCTATTATATATATATATGGATTATATATATATGTGTTTGCACTCTAGCGGTCGCATTTTTGTCCGATTAACTTCAAATTTGGTAGGGACGTTCGTTTCTGTAATCAGTTGGACAAGTTCGTTGGGCAAAACAATCGTAAAACTCCAAACCCCTTTTTTGGGGATTAATCTTTCAAATTTTGAGTTTATGGGCCCAAAAAGGGTCTAAAAAGCCCCAAATGTAAAATTAATACATTTAAAAAGATAGGAATTAGTGAGACGAAAGTTTTAAGCTCTCTCTCTCGTCATTCTAGCATAAGTATTTACCGAGTTATTAAAGAAAATGTGTTTCGACTAAACACAGTACGTTGTCTTATGGGGGTTTTACACTAGAAAAGCCTGCTACTCCTTTGTTAGAGTACTTTTATTATCCCTAGCAACCTCAACCCTAATTTCAAGCCTGACTGGACCTTCTCCTAACATTATAATGCGCAAAATTGTATTACCAGCTTTGCAGGTAAATGAAACCAGGAGCATCAGAACAGCCAAAAAATCAATGTTTTCAGATTTCAATAAAAATTGGAATTCAAGTATGATTTTACCCTAATTTTCACTTTTAAAAGTTTTTATGTGGAAATTCACTTCCCTCACGTCAGCGTGCTGCATGCGAACTCGTTTTTTATTTATATAGATACAGTACATACCCATTATGAAATATTTCTAACTGTTTACAAATTAATTTGAATTTCCACTCTTTATACATTTTTCTTATCCAACAGCCAAATTTCACTGAAAATATAAAAATAGTTGTATCACTTTAAATTTAATGTTTTGACTACGATCTGCATTTCTCATGTAGGTAAATCATGTTTAATTTACAATCCTATAAACTACTATATGTGCGAGCAATGACAGCAATCAACAAACATTCTTTTTACAATTTTGAAAAAAAATACCCGCATTTTATTGCGTTGATACTGGATATTTACTGTTTTAAAATAGTACTTTTTTCGAGTGATTTTTTCGTGATTGGTATAGTGCAATTCATGGCTACCGGCACCTACTGATCATGAAGGTTTTGTGTTACTTAATACTGTGCTTAAATAGTATGGTATATTATAAGTGTTAAAATGTATATAAACAGGATAAATAAACTACGTACTGTATCCTGTTTAGTCGTAACGCCACGTACTAAATAATCTATTTAAACTATATATGTTGTAGGGATGTATTCAATTGATACCTGTTCAATAAATTATTATTAGTGTTATTTAGTGAAAAGTGTTGGTAATTTTTCTGAAAAAAAGCTGCACCAAAAAATAACTAGTATTATACTTTCCACAGTTATTTAATGCATTTTCTGCGTTTTTCATATTTAAACATGAAAATCTCATATGTTTCAATGCTAAGCAATACTCCGATTCCGGAACACCCTCAGCGAAAGTGTGAAGTGTTAAGGTATAATTTTTGGATATCCGGTCCCTTTATTGGGTGGTAAATCATGAACATTTACGCACAAATAACTGCTTATGGAAGTTACCAAAAGTTATACTTAAACGAAATCAAGTCATCTGCCAAAGGCAGATAACTAATAAGGCATGAAGTATATTTAACATACGCTTTTGTTTCTATAAACTTTATACATATTTTGTATACACTCAATGTACATTAAATATATAATACAAATATTTAAATAAATTCTAATTACATACATATATGTTATTTTATAAAATTTTAAAGTAGCTTTCCAAGTAATTGTACGTTCAGGATACATGCATTGCAGTTAGCTAATATGGCGAAATTAACTCAAAATATAATAACAGATTTATCCAGAACAAACGACATAATATTAAAGGAGAAACCATATTAAGTTCACATGTGATGTTTACGCTGCTACATAAAGCGACAAGGGTAATTATTTTGGAAGCGACAATTGTTTAATCTTAATCCGATATGGATTAAAATAGCCCTGACGCTAATTGAACATCTAGTACAGTACAGCGAATATTATATTCATTGGTTTTAAAACTGAACTAATAAATCGGAGATTTATTATTTCATGCAGTTAATCCTAAAGTATTTATGTAGTATTTACCAAAATCATCTTACATAACACATGTTTCAATTGTATTGTAGTCACCTCAGAATACGGATTAAAACATAAATCAGTTTTTAAAGCAATTGCGAATTTGAACATGTTATTGAACCATTAAATAAACCCTATTGTAGTAAAGACCCGAGACCCCGAGAGGCAATAAGAATATTATAAGACGTTAAATAGAATCTCCAAGTAATGTAGAACAGTTTAACACGGGACAGAGCAGGTTTCGCCCTTTCCCTGCTCTGAGAAAAGGGTGCGCTCAGGTCAGAAACCTTCCAATAGATAAAAATAACCGAGTCAATGGAATCGTTTAGTGGAAATAAATGTAGATTTATAAACTGCACAGCTGCTGAGCACGAGCCAGACTCGGCAGACTGCAGCGGAGATGGCATCAGCGTTGGTGTGTTCAACAGTTCGTTTAACATTTGAAGTACAATAAGTTATGCAAATAAATGATGCTTCAGACACTAATACGCTGATTCGATAACACTATCCTGTTATTAATTGAAATCCATTTTACACCACTTTTAAATATATTTAAACTTGTGTCTTACATAGACGTCGGTAAATATACATATAAACGGTGCAAGATAATACATTTTGATGTGTCACCCCGATCATCATCAGGCCCAGTAAGTAACAGTATACAATTCTCTAACTACTGTACTTTAATTCTGTAAACCTCTCTCTAGTTATGTTAATTGGACCTCTTAATAATCGGCGTGACTGGTCGAAATATATTGCTTTACATGATATTCTGTATGTATTTACTATCGTATGAGCACAGTACAAGTGTCGTTTTACAGTATAGTGTACAATGTTTTAAGTTGGCAGACGTATTTAATTACTTTCAGTAGTTGAAAACACGTACTTTGCTGATACAAGTAATTTTCTTAAACTAAGTAAATACACGACCACCACAATTTGACTATTACAATTTTCTCTTAAAATAGATGTTTTTATATAAATATATTTTATTGTAAATATATGTGCGTTTTTAATTCATCATTTGTTGCCGTTTAAGTTCAATTCAAAACAATCGTAATAAAATAATACCCCCTTAGCAGCAAACCTGCGTACTCAGCGAATTTTCAATGCATATATATGTATCTTAATACCACATATAGCCACATACCAAGTTTCATTAATATACAATCATAAATAAACGATTTATGACATTTTAATTATTCTCCACAAGAACAACATGGCAGCTGAGTAAGCAGGGTTGCTGAAGCAAGGAACACAAAAAATGGGGTTTTATACAAATATCGATAAAACTCAAGAAGGTAAAGCCACAAACCAAATTTTATTAATTTATGTTCATAATTAAGGGAGATAACACGTTACTTATTCTCCATAAGAATAACATGGGAGCTGAGTTCGCAGGTTTGCTGTTACAGGAACTATCGGACAAAAAAATGGTTTTTTAGTGCAAATATCAATAGACCACAACGATATGTAGCAATGTACCAAGTTTCATCAGGATAAGTTGATAAATAAACGAGATATACAATTTTTCTTATTCTCCATATGAATAAAATTGGTCAACGTACTGTGTTTAGCACTTTTATTATCTCTGTAACCATTTGACGCAGATCAATTATCAAAACATCAAATTGTGCGTCTCTTTAAGCTGATTCCAATAAAAATAACTAAAACTTAATTTTTCCAAAAATTATATATAAAAACTAAAAAAAAAAACATTTTTGGGGTATAAAACCCCCCAAAAATACCCCTCCAGATAGGTCTATCTGACTGGTTTTCGAACTTAGCCTAAAGTCATAAATACCGCTTTACACGTTTATACCAAATTTTGTTAAAATCAAATAATTTTTACAAGAGTTATCGTGCTCACGGACACACACACACACACACACACACACACACACACACACACACACACACACACACACACACACACACACACACACACACATATATATGTATATACAGTATCGAACGAATGGTGTTTTTGGCATCTGGGGACCTCAAAACGAGAAGTTATCATGGTCCCGGGCCTAGGTCTTACCATGCCGACTACGGTAATAGCTTTTTCCCTATAGCGGAAATTCGCTAAAATGAACACTTGTAACAAATTCTTTGACTAATATAAAAGCTACATTTAGAGTACAAAAAACAATTAAGGAAAGAATTAGTTGTGCTGTAAAAATAATGCGTTTGTAATTGTTTCCTTCATTATGAAAACAAAAAGGTCTAAACTCTTAAATTTCATACTTACAATTAAAACTTATGTTTATGTTTTTGTTTTTTTTAAATGGTATCGAATTATTAAAAACATGAACATAAAATAGGGACACGAAACACGTAATAAGCTGAAATTAATTACAGGCAAAGCTTTAATCAACCACGAGACCCCACAAAATACAAACAATACCCCCCGTCGCAGCAAACCTGCGTACTCAGCGAATTTCCAATGCATTGATATGTTTCTCACTAGTACATAAAGCCACTCACCAATTTTGACAAAAATACATTCATAAATAAGTGATTTATTACATTTTATTTATTCCCCATAAGAATAACATTAGGACTGAGTACGCAGGTTTGCTGCAACGAGGAAGATAATAAATGAGTTTTTATGCAATTATCAATATAACTGAACCAAGTGAAGCTACTTACCATGTTTTATTAATTTATGTTCATAATTAAGGGAGATATAAAACTTTACTTATTCTCCATAAGAATAACATTAGGGCTGAGTATGCAGGTTAGCTGCTACGGGGACAATCAACAAAACATTTATTTTTTGTGCAATTATCAATATACCAGTACAACATGAAGCCACATACCAAATTTCATCAATATACATTCATAAATAATCAAGATATCAAATTTTATTTATTCTCCATAAGGATAACATTGGACAACGTACTGTGTTTAGCACTTTGAATATCTCTGCAACGGTTTGACGTAGAATCACAATTTAAACACCAAAATGATTGTTTTGTGGAGCTGAAGTGATTGGTAAAAGAAAATGTGAAGTTTAAAGTAAAATTAACTGAGGAAAAGCCAAAAACCTTTTTCCCATAAGATTAACATGGGAGATTTTATGAGCATGTTTTTTGGATTTTTTCCGCAACCACTTAACCTAGGTTAATAATTCAAAATACCATATTATTTGTTTTTTTAAGCTCTATAACATGGTCTAAACCAAAATTAAGTGTTTTAAAAATGTTAGGGTAAAAAATGCAAAAAACTGATTTTTGGAAAATTTAAAACCCCCATAAACCCCCCTTCCCATGGTCCGATTTTTCTGGTTTTCGAACTTAAAGTCATAAATGTCAGTTTACACATTTGAGCCAAATTTCATCGAAATTGGACGTTTTTTACTCAAGTTATCGCATTCACGGACACATATATAGATATATATATATATAGATATATATATATATATATATAGATATATATATATATATATAGATATATATATACATATATATAAATTTGAACGAATAGTGTTTTGGACATCTGGGGACATCAAAACAAAAAGTTATCATGGTCTCGGGCTTAAGTCTTACCATGAGACCTACGGTAATAGCTTCTTCCCTATAGGGGAAATTCGCTAAAACCACAACACCCTGCGTGCGATTTATGGAAGGATTTGAGCTAACAATCAATTTGGTTTGTGGGCAACCTAACACCACTACATCGATTAAAGAGTGCAGATAAATTACATCCTTTCTATCGACAGTATATTTTTGTTAAAATACATTTGTCTGTATTTATATTTTGTAGATACATTTGTTTTATACTCTATGAACAAAATAAGGTGATTTTTGCGGTGATGGCTGACTGTATGACTGTTTGACTGGATGTGCACATAGCTGGAGACCAAATAACCCGTTCGGTTTTGATGAGATTCGGTAAACTGGTATACTGTTACAACACCACGGAATCTCCAGATTATTATTTTATCAACATTTTTTATTTCAAGCGATCAAATAAAAATTGTATCAGTATAAAAACATATTTTTAATTGTAAAGCAATGTTATCTAAAAATAAAATATTTTTTGATTGCTCCTTCTCTTGTCATATTATCTTATGTGACAGTTTTACATGAACTGACCATTGTCTCCAGATGTTCCTGGTCGTCCTGGCGGCTGCCGCGGTCTCTGGCCTCCACCTGGGCCCTGCCCCTCCCGCTGGCCCCACCATGGACCCCGGCCATCCCACCGCGCACGACGGCGGCCTCGTTGGATGGACTCCTGCCAGAGGTAACACTTAGAAAGGATTATTTATGTTGCGAAAAACAACTGTAACAAGCGTTGCAATGAGTGCAATACCTAACGCTTTAGCAAATAACTGTTTATTGTTTTATGCTGCCATGAACCTGCAATAGTTTAATGCAGAAAACTAATTTTAATATTGATAAGTGATATTTAAATCATGCATTTTCACTATGAATTAAACAAATCACATAATCGCAGCTAATATTTATTAAAACATACTAATCCATACAATTTAGGAGATTGGATTGACAACTGTAAAACAGTGGGTGAATATAAAATACATACTGTATGACATTTAAACACTTTGCTTTAAATATTATACTTTTTACTGATTTCTATTCCCATCTAGCATATCTTTTACATAAACAAGACATAAGCATAAACTTTCTCTTTTACATAAGGTGCTGCTAGCCCCGAAGCTCTCGACGTTATCCACCTCGCTGCTGCTCCTGGGTAGGCACCGCCACCCACCCTGATGCTCTAGCAGCCGTCACCAGAAAGGCTGCCACTTCCCCCGCTGCTGGAGGGCCCCCGTCCGACGAGGGGTTTGGAAGCTTGACGCCTGCCGGTGCTGCCACTGCTTCAGCAAGAGCTGCTGCCTCTTTTGTTCCATGGGTGCCAATCCATCCTTCACATCCATTAGCTGCTGGATGGCTGGCTGACACTGCAATCCCTTCGGGTAGTTCACCATGGACCTCGTGGGTTTCCGACCTAGCCACACCGACCAACAAAGCTGTCCCTCCTGCCAGTTTCCTAGCTGACGCTGAAGGCTGGACCTCCCTGAACCCCTTCTTCATTTATAGTTAAAAAGACACTGCTTCTCCTGCTACTGCTCCCGGTGTTGCCAAATGGTCACCTTTGTCTGCCACCTCTCCCATCAACCCGGGACACCGGGCTGTTACTACTCCAAGTTTCTTAGCTGATGCTGCCAGTTGGACAGTTTTCCCCTCACCAGTTAGAGCCGACGACGCTCCTCTTGCCGCTAGAGCTACCACCCTCGGTGCTGCCCCCTCGATACCTTTGCCTGTCGCATCCCCCATCAACCCGTTTACCAGGCTGCACCTAGTACCTAGCCTAGTTACCTGCTGCTCCAAGTTACCTAGCCGATGTTGCAGGTTGGTCCGTCGTCCCTTCACCTCTTAGAGCCGAAGTCGCTTCTTCTGCAACTAGAGCTGTCACCCCCGGTGCTGCCCGCTGTCACCCCCGGTGCTGCCCCCTGAGCACCTTTGTATGCCCCCTGGGCACCATTGTCTGCCGCTTCCCCCATCAACTGAGGACACCAGGCTGCTGCTACTCCAAGTTCGATAGCCGATGCTGCCGGTTGGACAGTGATCCCCTCACCAGTAAAGGTGACGCCGCTTCTCCTGCCGCTAGAGCTGTCACCCCCAGTTCTGCCCCCTGGGTACCTTGGTCTTTCACTTCCCCCATCAACCCCAGACACAAGCTGCTGCTTCTCAAAGTTATCTAGCCGATGCTGCAGGTTGGTCTATCGTTCCCTCACCAGTTAGAGCCGACGCCGCTTCTGTTGCCACTAGAGCTTCTGCCCCCGGAGTATTCTAATTTAAAATTATAACTGCAAGTTAAATATTCCTGGACCCAATAAATTGTCTTTAAATTCCTAGAAAGACTTTATTCTGTCTCTGACTGTTTACATATGACTCTGACTTCACACCCAAAGGTACATTAAACAGTTTTATTTTAGTGTAATTTAAATGTTTTTCAAAAGAAGCAGTATTGTGTTAAGGTAAGTTAAGCAGGAAACATTCCTAGTTTTGTAATTGCACATATTACGGATATTTATACCAGTGTTTGTATAATAAGATGTGAGATACATTTAAAATAAACTTAAAAACAATTTGGGTTAACACTCATGAAACACCATAATTTACTAGAAGCTTTAAAAAAAGGCTACATCCTACATTAAACTCTTCAAATAGTGTAAATTACATACATTTATTTATTTATTGATAGTCTATTTCTGATACCATTTATGTTCAAATAAAAAATAGAAACACTATTAATAGGATATTATTTTTAAGAGTTTTTCTTAAAAAGAGCATTTGAAGATCTTTTCATATTTCATTCCTTACCAAAGGACTTTATGTTATTACCACCATGCATGAATTATCGTTAACACAAATAAAAAAAAAAATCTTCCCAAAATGGTTTTATTTTTGACAAGGCGTTTTAAATAACGGGTTATTAAAGTATATTACGTTTTTTATTATATGTAACCAAAGAGGCTGAATCACGATATTTTCTATAATGCGTATCAAAATTATAACCCCTGCATGTGTGTACATGGTTCCAAAAGTAGGCCTAAGCAAGTACTATGGACCCTGTTCATGGGTTGAACAAAAGGCTCCATTGTGACCTACTAACATCCTTGCCAGGTTCACGCTGTTGATTATACGGAACGGAAAATAAATGTAGTCTTATAATACCCCCGTCGCAGCAAACCTGCGTACTCAGCGAATTTCCAATGCAAAATATAAGTCTTAATACCACATAAAGCCGCATACCAAGTTTCATAAAAATATATTAAAAAATAAGCAATATATCAAATTTGAATTATTCTCTATAACAATAACATTGGGGATGAGTACGCAGGTTTGCTGATACAAAAAACAACAAATATAGGGTTTCTTGTAAATATCAATATTACTCAACTAGGTGAAGCCACATACCAAGTTTCATCAATATAAGTTCATAAATAAGCGATATATGCCATTTTGATTATTCTCCATAAGAATAACATAGGAGATGAGTACGCAGGTTTGCTGCAATAAGGAACACAAAAAATGGGTTTTTATGCAAATATCAATAGAACTCAACTAGGTGAACCAACATTCCAAGTTTTATTAATTTATGTTCATAATTAAGGGATACATTACATTTTACTTATTCTCCATAAGAATAACATGGGGGCTGAGGACGCAGGTTTGCTGCTATGGGAATTATTGGTAAAAATCGGGTTTTTTGTGAAAATAACTTTAGACCACAACCAGATGAAACCATATACCAAGTTTTGTTAGAATACGTTCATAAATAAGCGAGCTATAATTTTTTTTCTTATTCTCCATAAGAATAGCATTGGACAACGTACTGTGTTTAGCACTTTCAATATCTCTGTAACCATTTCACGTAGAGAAATGGTCAAAACACCAAATTGTGCGTCTTTTTAAGCTGATTCCAATGGAAGAAACTAAAATTTGACTTTTTCAAAAATTATATGTAGAAAACTCAAAAAACCCATTTTTGGGGTACAAAACCCCCCCAAAATACCCCTTCGGATAGTCCGATCTGTCTGGTTTTCGAACTTAAAGTCATAAATGCTGCTTTACACGTTTATACCAAATTTCGTCAAAATCGGATTATTTTTACGAGAGTTATCGCACCCACGGACACACACACATATATATATACAGTTTCGAACGAATGGTGTTTTTGGGGTCTGGGGACCTCAAAACGAAAAGTTATCATGGTCCCGGGCCTAGGTCTTACCATGCCGACTACGGTAATAGCTTCTTCCCTATAGGGGAAATTCGCTAAAAAGATGGTGTTTAAGCTATCAGTAATTTATTTAATATCAAAACGTTTTAAGCTCTGTCTAGCTCATAGCCTAATATAGCAATCTGAAATCTGTATACATTGGACTAAAACAATTATTAAAAATATTGACATCAACCATTTAAATTTGTCCCATGTTTATTCAAAGTTTTTTTAGCAGTGCAAATTGAATTGAAACACCTTTAAGTTAAGTTTTTAGCATATATTTACATCAGTTCTTCCCGTTTATTACGATTGTTTATTATTTAAGTTTCTCACTTAAGAGTCTTCATCACCGGAAGTTGCCGGACGCCATCGTGGTATTTTGTTCCATAAGGCCAATGTTAACTTTGTGCCTCCGTTACTCCTCACCTGATGGTCAAAAACAATTAATTTTGGTGTCAAATTAAAGGTTTCGTCGTCCTCTAGGGAAATACAATAGTCGAATTTGGATTTTGTTACAAATTAATGAGAACACGTACAGTGTTTCAGTTCAAAATTCAACTATTTATTATGCAACTATGGTACCCAAATTAAAAAATTAAACATTGTATTTCTCTAGAGGACGGCAAAACCTTTAATTTGACACCAAAATGAATTGTATGTGACGATCAGGTGAGGAGTAATGGAGGCACAAAGTTAACATTGGCCTTATGGAGCAAAACTGCAAGATGGCGTCTAGCAACTTCCGGTGATGAAGACTCTTAATTAAATCTTTGTCCACTCATTTATCTCTATCTCAATAATGTCTTGAAGCTCAGATGAATGAATCAGTTCTTTACGATATACACATCGTAGCAACAACATTACAGTTATCAACCACGACACACTACATGATTCACATTGCTGCGGTAGCTCAGAATTAAGTACCTCATTAGCAAGTCAGACGTCGCAGGTTCGACCCCGGTCTCGGCCGACTCCTATAAGATCATGAGCGGCCACCTCTGGCTTGCCCATGTGACTAATGCCGTTACGGCCTCGCTGTATTTATTTCACCGCACAGGTCAATAGCCTATGGTGACGGGCAGTTGAGGTTTTCTACAAAAAGGTTTATTGCAGTTACAGTAAATTAATAAGTTATTGACATATTAACTTTGTATACGCTCGTTCTTCCCATAAGAAAAAAATATAAATAATAACTAAATGAATTTTCCACAAAAATTTTTAAACAACGTTATCAGTAGTATTTACTTCTTAGAATAATCTCTTGACTTTCTTATCCCCTCTTTTATAATTCTAATAGGCTATTAGTAAACCGGAGGTTACAAAGACAATAGGGTGATTCATCTGACAGATTATTTTGGTTCCCTGTTTCGTGTCCACCGAGATCGTCATGTCCGAGTTCGTCACATCTACGAAAATCAATGAGCCGTACTAATTAGGGTCGGCCGTCTACCTGCCCCGCCGGGTATGTCATGCCTCCTCCGCCCGAACGGGAACAACTTATCCTAGTCACAGATCACAAGAGAACGGTCAAATACCGTTCTGAATCTTTACGCTCAGAGTTTACTGATGTTGGTTCTTCATGTAGCTGAAAATTACAACTAGCCTGTACATTTCGCCGAGCAATATTAAAAGTGTTAAATATAAGTTCAATTAAACTTTTATCCATGATAGGATTTGGTTGTTATATTTATTAATTCTTAAATTGTTACATAAATACGTTAAACCATATTTATTCAAGTAAACTAGATTCATTTTACAGTACTAACAATAAAAAAAAAATAAAATTAATACTCTATCCAAGAATGTTTATTAAAATCTCTTTTAAAATTTTGAATTGTTTGAATGTGGTGTGTGATTTTTACTGGTAACAAATGAAAAATTGGGCTTAGAAATACGAATAAGTTTCTTAAAATAATCTTGTTATCCTAGTATAATATAATGAATGCACCCCTTTCAGTGCGATATCCTTTTGTATGACACTTTTCAATTTTGTAACACGAATCCTTTTGTACTAATAAGGCTGTTTTTCGGACTCACGAACAAATATCAATCGGCCTAATTCATCCTTCCAGTGCGATATGTAGTCGTATGACTTCAATTTTGTCATCAATTTTGTCACGAGTTAGTTTGTATAATTTTTAGCTACATGAAGAACCAGCATCAGTAAACTTTGAGCGTAAAGATTCAGAACTGTATTTGACCGTTCTCTTGTGATCTGTGACTAGGATAAGTTGTTCCCGTTCGGGCGGAGGAAGCATGACATACCCGGCGGGGCAGGTAGACAGCCGACCCTAATTAGTACGGCTCATTGATTTTCATAGATGTGACGAACTCGGACATGACGATCTCGGTGGTGACCCCCTGTTTTCTCATACACCCTTTAGCAATATGGGGAGCAGAGTCTTCTATAACAAAGAACATATTTTTATTGCAAGAACAATTCATGAGACTGTTAAATCGAATGGCCAGACAAGCATCATGCAGAGATGTATTTTCAGCTAACAACGTATCAAATGTTCCATACTTTACATTTTACAATGTATTTCATTTATCTTCAAAAACAATTGCTGTTTTTATATAGTCGTGTAACAAAAAGTTTTATTGATTATTAAACAATTCTTGAGAGTAGTAATTCTTGTAAGTAGTATTGATTATTAAACAATTCTTGAGAGTCTAACCGCAAAGTTCAAAGTATCGTCACTAACGTCTTGGCAAGGAACACTTACAGAAACATTGTGGGTTATTTTTTTTAGAATAGATAATAAGTGCTTATAAATATGAGAGACGCCTCACAATTTTGATTCAGTAATAAAAGGCTTAAAGTTTAAGTGCCTAATCATAAAAACTTTTGTATTTGGGTATTGGATGGAAGCATTAACATTAGTTATGAATAAATCAGGTTTATCATAAATGATGAACATCAATTTAAAATGTTTATTCATCACATTTGACACATACATTTGTAATGAGGTGATCTCCACTAAATGGAATAGGAAGAGATTTATATCACAAAATTGATTGTTTGTTTAATCCACCCATTCATCCCACGTTGAACGTGCGGTATTGTGGTATTGTTCGCGGTTTTAGAGGTCAATGAATCATGCATTGATAGCGCTCCGGTAGTGAACAGTTTTATTTTACAGCGCAATATATTTTACAGTAACAATCATTTCAACATTTTACATTTCTTTGTACGAGAGCTTGTGTCCATTTTCATTTAGTTTTGCATGTAGATCGTACATGGGTATTCTAAATGTTAGAAAAGACCGGAAAGGGTAGGAATATTTATTGTATGAATACAAATGATAGAACAACATTCCAGGGTAATACCACTTCCCTAATTACTGTATTTTATACATTTAACTGTCATATACATCTACGGGTAACAACCAGCAGGGGCACAGGTATAATTAAGGAGAGGGGGTGTGGTCTATTGATAATTTGGAGAGCTTGTTATTAAACAGGATGGATAAAATACGTCTCACAACACTACAAATTATATTTACACTTATACTGTACTTACATCCAAGACGGTAAACATATACAAAAAGATAATACAAGGCGATCGATTTCAACCAGCTACACCGGTCATCATCAGGCCCAATCAAAGAATGACAAAAACAAGATGGCGAATAGCTTACATACTATTGGCTACCGGAAGTTCCGGAAACAAGTTGCGATAAGTATTACCAAAGTCAAAGTTGACCTGTTCATTGATCAATTTATCCTTATACTTAAATTTTTCCTTAAAAATAAAAAATTCTTCCCATGCATTTGCATTTTTTTTTACATTTACTTTTAGCGAATTTCCCCTATAGGGAAGATGCTATTACCCGTAGTCGGAATGGTAAGACCTAGGCCCGGAACCATGATAACTTTTCGTTTTGAGGTCCCCAGACCTTAAAAACTATTCGTTCGAAACTGTATATATATGTGTCCGTGATAACTCTCGTAAAAAGGTCTGATTTTGATGAAATTTGGTATAATCGTGTAAAGCAACATTTATGACTTAAGTTCGAAAACCTGTTATATCGCTCTATCTAAAGGGGTTTGTTTGGGGGATTTTGTACCCAAAAAATGGGTTTTTTGAACTTGTTACATATCATTTTTGAAATAATCAAATTTTAATTTTAACCATTGGATTCAGCTTAAAAAACATACAATTTGGCATTCTGATCATTCCTATACGTCAATCAGTTACCGAGATATTGAAAGTGCTAAACGCAGTTCGTTGTCTAATGCTATTCTTACGGTGAATAAGAAAATAATTATATCTCGCTTCTTTATGAACATATACTGACGAAACTTGTTATAAGGCTTGATCTGGTTGTGGTCTATTGATATTTTTCCAAAAAACAATTTTTTGCTAAAGGCACCCGTAGCAGCAAACCTGTGTGCTCAGCCCCCATGTTATTCTTATGGAGAAAGATTAAAATGCTATATCTCCCTTAATTATGAACATAAATTAATAAAACCTTGTATATGACTTCACCTAGTTGAGTTATATTGATAGGTGCCTAAATACCCATTTTTTCGTTCCTTGTTGCAGCAAACCTGCGTACTCATCCCTCATGTTATTCTTATGGAGATTAATCAAAATGGGATTTATCGCTTATTTATGAATGTATATTGATGAAACTAGGTATGTGGCTCGTGTCCACCGAGATCGTCATGTCCGAGTTCGTCACATCTACGAAAATCAATGAGCCGTACTAATTAGGGTCGGCCGTCTACCTGCCCCGCCGGGTATGTCATGCCTCCTCCGCCCGAACGGGAACAACTTATCCTAGTCACAGATCACAAGAGAACGGTCAAATACCGTTCTGAATCTTTACGCTCAGAGTTTACTGATGTTGGTTCTTCATGTAGCTGAAAATTACAACTAGCCTGTACATTTCGCCGAGCAACATTAAAAGTGTTAAATATAAGTTGAATTCAACTTTTATCCATGATAGGATTTGGTTGTTATATTTATTAAATTCTTAAATTGTAAGAATGTATTTAACATATTTTTAAGTAAGTAATTGCGAAAATATCATATCAAAACTACTACAACTTTGGTAAATTTAAACTGACAGCTGTACTATTGTATTTATTTTATCCGCACGAATACCAATCCCTTGCTAATGAACAAACATGCACATTTGCATTTTTTAAAACTCTATTTGAAATGTAAACAGCAATATTCTTTAAAAATTTTAACATTCCGCTTTATCAGTTGATAGTTGCTCTAATAATGAAGAGCCTAAAAACAAACATCAATCGGCCTAATTCATCCTTTCAGTGCGATATGTACTGACTTCAATTTTGTCACGAGTTAGTTTTTCAGAACTGTATTTGACCGTTCTCTTGTGATCTGTGATTAGGATAAGTTGTTCCTGTTCGGGCAGAGGAGGCATGACATACCCGGCGGGGCAGGTAGACAGCCGACCCTAATTAGTACGGCTCATTGATTTTCATAGATGTGACGAACTCGGACATGACGATCTCGGTGGTGACCATGTGGCTTCACCTAGTTGTGTTATATTTATATTTGCATAGAAATTAATTGTTTATGTTCCTTGTTTCAGCAAACCTATGTACTCATCCCCAATGTTATTCTTATGGAGAATAATTGAAATTGTATATATCGCTTATTTGTGAATATATTTTTATGAAACTTTGTGTGCGGCTTTATATGATATTAATACATATATTATGTATTGGAAATTCACTGAGTGCGCAGATTTGCTGTGGTGGGGGTATTTTATAAAAATGGAGATTATTCAAAGTATCTTTAATTGTTCCCAAGGAGTGGCCATTTTTCAGGAGGTGTTTTGCGATATTCGATCTTTCCGGTTTTCGGTTCTTCCATGCTGAAACATGATTATTGTATCTTTTTGCAAAATTAACAGTTTGACCAACGTAAAAATTATCACAATAATTACAGCTATTTTATATACACCGGGCTTATCAAACTTATCACAATATTCTATGTTCGGGTGCAGAATTTTACTCATGGTGTTTTGGGTCTTGAAGGCTATGGATACTCCACACTTCTTAAATCAATTTTCAATATTCTGTATTTTATCGCCAGTGAAGTTATATGCAATAAGATACAGCAAAACACACCCCAGGCTGCACAATAACAAGATAATCCACATCACAAAAAACAGACAGGTTTTTGGTGTTTTTTTTATGTACTCCTTCTCCCGTTCGTTGTTCCGAGTTGTCATGTTTCGGAGCCGTTCTTCGTTCATCTTCTTCAATATATTCGTCCCCATTTCATCAAGGAGTGTTGATTGGTAACCGTTGGCTCGTGCTATATATTTGATCGTAGCTATTTACTTTCTTCGTTTGATTCACTTAATGGGATCTTGTGGGCTCTGTACAGCATCGAACGAAATTAAACGGTCTTGTGACTTGATGGATGTATGGACTTGCTGTTGATGGTTGCATTTGTTTGTGTTTGCTTCCTGTATATTTCGAATTCCAGTTTATCTTCTCTCCTCATTAGTGTTAAATCCAGGAAGTTAATAATTATTTCTTCTTCAAGTTCGCTTATAAAAGTCAGGTTTCTGGGGTAGTCATTACATATTTTCATCGTATTATCTGCTAATTATTCCTTGAAGGCAATAATGTTGGGTATTCAAATTCCTTGCATGAATATTCAACAGATTTTCGAGAAATCTATATCTTATTGATGCCAGTACAATTGGATTGTATGCGATTGTATGGTAAGAAACGATTATATTAGGCACAACAAATTTAAAAGACAGATTTAGAAAATAGAGTCTAAATTAGGACTAGTCTAGAATACATCGGAACAAATGAACAAATCACTATGGCATCTAAAAATAAGTACATTTAAGGAATTTATTGTTCAAAAAACTTGTATATTCACATTTTAATAGTCATAAAAAATATCTCAGTCTAAACCTGAACAGTTTTCAATACAAATTTGAAAATATAAACACCTTTTTTCTTTTATTATTTTATCGTCCTAAAATGTTTGGTTTCCCGATTCAGGGATTAATTGTGTATATTTAAAGTGAAATCAGAATCAATCCGGATACACCTGTTTTGACATTAACATATTTGCGTTTAATAGCATTTAACCACATTACACCGGCAATTATTATTCGATTTCGTAGAATTAGGCTACCCACAAACCAAATTGATCGTTATCTCAAATCCTGCTATAAATCGCACGCAGAATATTGTGGTATTGTCTGAGTTCGGAGGGGATATTACAGCTTAGGCTGTAATCGGTTTCAGTTTATTTCGTGTTTAATTTACCCTTGATGTATTTAATAGAGTTAAACACTTTCAAATGAAAGCAAATGTTAAGTGATTACAATCACTGCGTTACAAGGAGTAATTTTATACAATATATATTCTATACTTATGTATGACAAGTTGAGGCGATTTTTGTTAACAGAACTCCTCTGTTATATCTGAACCGATTTTGACGGTTGCAATATAAAAATACCCCCGTCACAGCAAACCTGCATACTCAGCGAATTTACAATGGAGATATAAATGTCTTAATACTACATAAAGCCACTAACCAAGTTTCATAAAAATATATTCATAAATAAGCGATATATACAATTTTAACTATTCTCATAAGAATAACATTGGGGCTGAGTACGCAGGTTTGCTGCTACGGGAGAATTTGGAAAAAAATGTTTTTCTTTTAGCAAATCAATAGACCACAACGAGATGAAGCTGAATACCAAGTTTCGTCAGCATACAAATAAGCGAGAGTAAAAAAGTCTTTTCCTACAAAAGAATAACATTAGACAACGTACTGTGTTTAGTACTTTCAATATCTCGGTAACCAATTGACGTAGAGGAATGATAGAAATACCAAATTGTGTGTTTTTTGAAACTGAATCGAATGGTGAAAACTAAAATTTGACTATTCCAAAAATTAGATGTAAAAAATTCAAAAAACCCATCATTGGGTACAAACCCCCCCCCCCAAAATACCCCTTCGGATAGAGCGATCTGGCTGGTTTTCGAACTTAAAGTCATAAATGTTGCTTTACACGTTTATATCAAGTTTCATCAAAATCGGATCATTTTTATGAGAGTTATCGTGCTCATGGACACACACACACACACACACACACACACACACACACACACACACACACACATATATATATATATATATATATATATATATATATATATATATATATACAGTTTCGGACGAATGGTGTTTTTGGGGCCTGGGGACCTCAAAACGAAAAGTTATCATGGTCCCGGGCCTAGGTCTTACCATGTCGACTACGGTAATAGCTTCTTCCCTATAGGGGAAATTCGCTAAAAATGAATTGAATCCGTAGCTGTGCGAAGTGGTTTTTAAATTTAAATTTTCAACACCTTAATTTTGGAGAAAATGAGCCGCCCTCAAATTTTCTATTTTTGTCTACAATGGTTTTCATTCGAATGCGTTCTAAAACAGCTGTTTATACATTAAAACACGGTTTGTCACCATTAATATATGCTACTAGCTAAATCTAGTGGCACGGTCGTGTCACGTCGCCAAGTCCACCACACGACCCGTGCTATACTAACACGAAGCAGAATGAGACGATTTTTCACTTCTCAAATTAGCGTATTACAGCCTTAAGTGAATCTGGCAGTGCATTTATATGATAAACCCTTTCACTAAACACGAAAAATCACAACAGTTGGTTTAAGAAAGGTCTGAGAAGCGAGAAATTAACGTATAAAAGTAGCCTAAATCTTGTAGTTTTGGCACTTTTCACAAATTGTCCACTTCATTTTGTTCATTAAGCCTAAGAACTTTATTTCTCATCAAACTTGAACGAAATTTCGCACAGACTTCTGTTTTTCCTCACATATTTCACTTTTGACACTAAATTGTAAGTTTGCAAACGCAATATTTTTAAACAAATGATATTAAATTCCACTTTCAAAATTGTTACTGAATTTGATGTCTGCTTTGTTTACTTTTACTACGTAAACAAAAATCCAAGTATCGCATGTGTTCCAAAACAAATCTGATCAGCTGGCTTGTAAATTCAAATTAAATCATTAAGTGAATTTAACCAAACAAAAGGGTATAGAGGTAATGAAAATATTTTAATTCGTTTAAGCTTAACTAACATACTATAATACATCGAACATAACATAATATGAAATAAACATAATATGAAATCTAAAAACAAAGTCGGGTTAGTATGTTATTTAGTTATATAAGTTAGTTACACCAAACAGCTGTTATATAGATTATATCTAAACATACTTAAAAGGCATAAACATATGTTCATTATGGAAATACAAAATCTACTTGAATGGCATCTCAAGGTTTTTTGTCGATGCCGAAGTTAGTTATATATATATATATATATATATATATATATAATTAGGCGAGTGAGTGTAGCGAACGAGCTCAACCTGGAGGTGAGTGAGCCAAGCGAACGAGCTCATCTTCAAAATGAACGACCATATTCTCACTAAATAAAATTACTCAATAAGGACATTTGCAATAATTTAAGAGTCCGTTCCAGAGGTTAGCTTTAAAACGGTGTTCTTGCTTCTTTACTGTGTTTTGTCAGTATTAACAGCTGTTATATTTTCAATTTAAATTTATTTTAATTTTGCCATAATTTTAACATTGTAACTTTAAGAGATTAGGAGGCTAAAGACCTTAAGGAGGACGTTTTCAAAAACCACAAAAGTCACATCTAGTCGTTAAGGGTTTTCAAATAACACAAAAACGATAATATAATACATAATAGTTTCGCCTAAATAGACTTGTCACCAAAATTGGCTTAATTTTTAAGAAATAAGTCAGGGTCTTGTTATAAATGGTTCAATGGGTGTTGTAAAAGACTACTAAATATGATCACGATCCAATCGAGAACATTATTATAACTTTTAAAGACAGATATATAGAAATTCAAAGATCGTCCACAAAATTTGAAGTAATTCCTGGAGTATTTGTTTTCCGAAAGCAGTTTCCTATTGCAGTAGCATAATATGCAACTACAATTCACAAAAGTCAGGGATTAACGCTTAACAGTTGTGTTGTTGATGCTGGTTATGCAGTATTTTCATGTGGCCAAACATATGTAGCCTTTATCTCGCGTGACTTCACTCTCTGGTCTATTAATTCTAAACTTTGACCCTCAAAATTTTAAGGCAAAAGCATCAGCTATATCCGAAAATAATAGGCTAAGGGGTGAGTACCGACCAGAAATAAAACAATTGAAAATTGGAATAAAATCTCAAGAAAAAATCCCTGGTCAAATCTGGCAAATTCATAATATTAAATTAGGAGCCATTCAAGACATTACTAACAATATAGACGAACTTAGAAATCTCGGTTTCGAAAAGGTTTATGGCGTGTCATGCTATGCAAATTTAGTTTTACAATGTATTTTCAACTGCCCACCAATCGTGACGTTAACATACAATTACGACACCAAAATGCTCCACTAAAAAAATGGTAATATCCTACCGAAGAAATTACTAGATTTTAAATTCGATAGATATTATAAATCAACTGGGACCACCATTTAAAACAATTGAACAACAAGACTGTGCGGAATTTTTAAATTGCCTTATTTCGAATCATCAACCCCTGTAATTTCAATCCAGGCACTCAATAAAATTAACCACAAATGTTCAAACTGCAACCACAGCACAACCAGCTACGTCAGTAAATTTATATTCCAAATTTTCATCCTAATCATCTTAAAAGAAAAGCCAATCTCGATTAACTACTCCACAGTCAATTTATCGCCTGGTTCCCTCTTGCTGACTATATGCACAACTTGTGAAAATGATCACTATCCTACACTCTAATATGAGTGCGTGCGTGCGTCCGTGTTGCTTGCGACACTTATCCAATAATGGCACCAACGATTTCCTTCAAATGTTGGAAATAACTAATTTCTGGGATAAAAATAAGTTCTAGACAGGTATCATCTCCATAAAAAATAAAATAATGTAAAAATACCCCCGTTCCAGCAAACCTGCATACCGTACTCAGCGAATTTAAAGTAGTACTTCCTAAGTCATGAAGCCACTTTAAACTTTCATCAAAGCGTATTCATAAATAAGCGAGAAATGTCATTGTATTTATTCTCCATAAGAAAAAAAATAGGACTGAGTATGCAGGTTTGCTGCATCAAGGACCAAGAAAATCTGGGTTTTATGCAAATACCATTGGATCACCACTAGATGAAGCAACATACCAAGTTTTACCAATATATTCATAAACAAGCAAGATATCACATGTTTCTTATTCTCCATAAGAATAACAATATAGCTGCTGAGTACGCAAGTTTGCTGCCATGGGGACAAAAAAAAATGGGTTTTGTATGCAAATATCAGTAAATCCCAACCATATGAAGCCACATACCGAGTTTCATTAATATATGCTCATTAATAAGCGATACATCAAATTTTGCTTATCCTCCATAAGATTAACATTGGACACAATATTTCGGTAAGCAATTAACGTAGAGAAATAATCAAAGTACCAGATTGAATGTTTTTTAAGCTGGATTCAATAGTAAAAATTAAAATTAGATTAAAATAAAAATTAAATGTGAAAACCCCAACCCCGCCCCCCTTCGGATGGTGCGATTCGTCTGGTTTTCGAACTTATTCAAATAAATGGTAGTTTACACATTTGTGCCAAATTTCATTAAGATCAGACCTTTTTTACGAGTTATCGTGCTTACGAACACACACACACACACACACACACACACACACACACACACACACACACACACACACACACACACACACACACACACACACACACATATACAAATTTTACCGAATGGTGTTTTTGGCATCTGGGGACTTCTAAATGAAAAGTTATCATGGTCTTGGGCTTAAGTCTTACCATGGTAATAGATTTCTTCCTTATAGGGTAAATTCACTAAACAAAACTGGAATTAAAAAAAAAATAACATTGGGCTTATGGAGTTTAAAATCAAAACAAAAGAATTGTAACAGCTGTTTATAATCAATCAACGAACTGTCAAAGTAATACTCACGTTGTTTATGATTATTAACATGTAGTTTCGTGAGAGCAGTGATTAAAACTGTAGTGTGAAGATTACATATATAGAGTATTAAAATAAAACAAAGGGATATTGAGCTATAAATAACAACTGGAGGATCTAAAAAATTTAGAAAAGAGGCAAATGAGTTAAAAAAATTCCGATTATCAGTAGGGGATAGTAGTGAAATATTATTCCAAGTCATCTAAACAATTTTTGCTTCCCCAAAGGTACTAATCAAAAACATCCATCTCAGTTACAAGTAACTTCATAATTTTTTAACTACAACTTTGGCAAACACATAATAACAAAATTTCAAGTCTAATAATACCCAGTCTACAAATTGCAAAAATCAAAATTAATGGAGTTCTATACAAACTTAAAAATGCGGTGTTCAATTTAGGAAACAGTTCAGCATCAGGGCATTACATAGCTTACATTCAAAACAAAAATAAGTGAATAGATGCAGGTGATGAGAAAGTGAACGTCAAGAAATGCCCATATGGTGCAAAAAAATGCATATTATAATGTTTAAAAACTGCCAGAAAATTCTAAAAACTATCTAGGTAAAATTAAGGTAAATTAATCTTAATTAATGTTCAATATATTATAATATTTTATCCTTGATATATATTTTGTTTTATTTCAAATTGAAATCTCATTTATAAACATTTTTAATAAACAATTATATAAAAAACAAATGATATCATACCCAAAAACACAAAGTGTTGACGGGTTGCCAAGTCCTAAAATGATATGATATCAAAATGTATTCCAAGTTAAAGATAGCACCTTTGATCTGACATTGTTTATCATCACAAATTACTTAAATATGTTAAAATAACAATGCTCGAAAGATTGTTGGTTATTTTCTATCTGTTCTTGGCCAGCAGATAATATTTTTTTATAATATTCAGTCACAATTGTTAACTATACTTTATTTAGATTTTTAAATTCCAAAAAAAGATTTTGTATCAGTGAATCTGCTGGCCAAGAACAGATAGAAAATAACCAAAAATCTTTCGACCATTGTTATTGAAACATATTTAAGTAATTTGTGATGATAAACAATGTCAGATCAAAGGTGCTATCTTTGACTTGGAATACATTTTGATATCATATCATTTTAGGACTTGGCAACCCGTCAACACTTTGTGTTTTTGGGTATGATATAAATACACAAACCACAGAAACGGTGACACAATCTGCGTAGGGTTACCGATAACACGATGGATGGTCTTTGCTCGATTCCAAGCAACAGGTCCATTATTGATATTAAATAATGTAATAGCAATTTAGTTGTTATACGAATTACAATTCGTTAACATAAACTACAACCTACTTGACTATTGTTCTCTTTATATTTCTGTCCTCAATCTCTTTTTATACAGTGAATTTAAAGTTTATACACAAACACTTAACTTTATATTATTAATTGCAATACTTTTTTACTCTTACTTAAAACATGCAATAGTGAGGTGAAAAATGTTGTACAAAATACCGAAAGTGTTACTGACTTTTCAAGTCAAATTCGATTCGAACCAAATATTGCTTTATAGAACCCTGTAATCTGCCTTGTGGTTTATAAAATTGATAACAATTTTGCAATATCCCTAATATTGGTCATCCTTTTAGACACCTCTTAAGGAATGTTTAAATGCTTACCAACGCTGACGCCATGTCCGCAGCAGTTTCCTGTGCCTGGCTCTTCTCACCATCTGTGCAGTTTATGAATCTATCTTCATCTCCATTAAACAATTCCATAGCAGAGTTTTAGTTCCTAAACCTAACAGTAGTCTTTGCACATAGCACTGAAAGGGTAAAACATTGTCTCCCTCGTGAAACTAATTTGTATCACTTCCAGATATTCTGTATAACATGTTAAATTATTCTTGTTTTCTCTGGGAGTCTTGATTCTATACCACAACAGGTGCCTTCATTGGTACAGAAACATTTTAAACCCCCTTTACGTACCTTTATCCTAATACGCTTTCTGAGATGAATAAAATACTTTGAATATATAAATAATTTCTTTATTAGCAGAAACAAAGAAAAATGTCTTTCAAAACAAACAAAATGTCTTTATTAGTCAATATATAAACAAAGAATACATGAAATTTAATATTCTTGCTTTAAATATACATAAAAACTATCAATAAAACTATTTTTAAATTACGATGAACAAGACAAAATACGACAGGAATAATAAAAAAAATAACGTCAAATTTATTTAATCAGTTTTAATGTTGTTGATTAAATTATCCGCTTGACTCTGCTAGTCAACTTTTCAATATAGTTGCTTTTAATCTAATCCGAATTAAGGTCAAACAATTGTCGCTTACATAACAGTTTACTAACAGCTGTTGGGGACGCGAACAAGTGTTTAAGTTAAATTACCTTATCTGAGAATCACAGAACAAAATTGCTTTTGTGAGATGAACGTAGGATTTTTTGTGTTAGACCTATGAACATGCCTGTTTTTGGCTAAGATATTTTTCAAAAGAGGCTTGTAATTTAACATCAATTACTCATAAAAATCACAGATAATGTAATATAAACTTTTAAAAGTATAGTAGTATTTAGAAAACATACATATGTAAGTTGTGTCTGGCTGTACTTTACCTGTTTGTTAGCAAATAGTTATCTTACAATCTTAATCATACATCTACGTTGCGTTTGTTAAGACCAATCAATAAAATATTGTCTATACGTTGTATTCATTTGTATTTAAAGTTGTAACATTATTTGTAAGTTAGGGACCATACACATATTACGTAACGCATTTTCTCGTCATTTCAGCCCCCCCTCCCCCATGTAAGGCATCACAACGCTTGATCGTATCCCCCCTCTATGTGTTACGTAACTCAATCGTAGTAGGCTTTAAAACAGCTTAAACCTTTTAAACATAGTTTTATTAGCAATTTGTAGTATGGATTTCAATGAACCATTAAACTTTAAATTACTTTTAAACATAAATCTTTAATAACTTATTTGAAAGCATGTTATGTATTTATTTTTAGTTTAACTGTTATTAAAATAGTATAAAGGAAATAGTATTTTTACGTAACAAACTGTAACCTTGATTTAAATATCGATTTGATTATTTTTTTTATTTTGAAAGATTTATAACAGTATCAATAGATACACTCTATATATTCATCTAGTCAGACCGATAATTTAATTTTCTTCAGTAGTTTGGAGCCCTTACCAAGTTGGGCAGATTGCCAGGCTGGAAAACATTCAGAGCCGCTTCATTCGCTTGGTTGGTCTGTGTTGGGCTTTGAGTACTGTGCTGTACCAGTCAACGATCTGCAACTTCAGTTGAACCTGAGACCGCTTCATGCAAGACGGGGCATTAATGAGCTTATGTTCCTGAAGAAGTTGATCACCTCTGCCATCGATGCTCCTGATTTGCTTATGAAACTAGATTTACGAACCTCACACAACCTCCGCCATACTCAGCTGTTTGCAAGGCGGCAGTACTCAACTCAGTACATGTTCCGCAGTCCTTTTCCTCGTCTCCAACGTCTGGCTAACAACATACCTGGTCATCTGGATTTCTTCAGCATGAGCAGTGAAGCCTTCAAGAGGATACTTATGAACTGCCATCCATCTCACTGACGCATCTTCTAGTGTTTGTAAAACTGCTTGTGATCCTTTGAAATTCCTTTGTTGTATTTATCATTCCATTTTTACCACTATTATTATTATGTTTATTTTACTTTATTGTTTCATGTGATTGTTACGTAGTAATTTAATCAATGTACTATTAATATTTTGATGTGCCTTATTATCATTATTGTTATGTGCCTTCTTTGTCGGCTCTCGACACATCTTGTACCTTTGATTATTTATGTTAATTATTATTGTTAAATTATGTATATTGGTTTTTTTACTGTTGGAATAAATAAATAAATAGATACGGGAGTGCACCAGCTCTTAGGGTTAACATGTGTGAGTTACTTAACGTTGATACAAACCCCCCCTCTCCCACATAACGCAGCGTAACGCCACGCCATACCCCCTCCCTCCCTTAAGTGCGTTACGTAATATGTGTACGGCCCCTTATATAATTCTCGCTAGAAGTGTGACATTTCTAACGCACAGTAGAATTTGTCTTATATATTTTGTATGATTTACCTCGGGATAAATATCTAATTATATAAAGCTAGACGGGTTCTCTTATTCACTCACATAAATGATGAGACACTTCAAGGGGGCGCTTGAATTAAAGCTCTTGACGAGAAACTCTCAAATTGCCAAAAGTTAACTTTTCTAGGTTTTGTTTTTGCCGGACAAATTTCACTTTTTCAATTTTTCTACTTTGAGGGCGTTTTGTAAGAAAACGGTAATAGCTGACAAAACTGTTAAAAGTAAAAGTTGTAGAAAATATAATTCCAAAAATATTATTCATTAGATTTAATATACGATCATCCGTTCAGCCGCTATTCGAAAAGTAATTTTGAGTGTTTTGGTCTATTTAAATGTGTATGAAGTCTTGGATGTTTTATGAAAGCACACTACCTTTGGCTAATATCACATGTTTGTAACAGCTGTTTTATATAAACTCCCCGTGTAGGTGATAATGTGCTCACCATGAGGTTTAAATAAATCAACTGATACAAACATGGTGACATTAAATATCGCTAATATCATTGAATATTCAGAGTGTTAGTGTATACCCAATGCTAATATCAATGTTACGATATCGGAAAATGTAATCTACCGAATGTTTGTTCTATCGAAAGAATTTATAATCGTTGCTTACTGCTTGATGAATTGAAACTTTCAGGAAGTTTGACATGCTACGGTAACCTCATGGATATGTTGTTAGATTAACTATCATGCGGTCTCGAGTTCAAATTCTTCTTTTGATGTTTAAATTTTGAGGTATGAAATTGCTGTTTAATTTGATTTGGTTTCGCTTTTACAAATCCATTTATTTGTAATTATGTTGCACAAAGAACAGCCACCATACAGCTCTCTGCGGAGTTAAGTTAGGTAAAGTAACTATAATTTTGTCGTGAACTGAGGCGAAATATGTTGTTATTTTTTACTCGTAAATCCATTTTAAAATTGTATCCACACATTTTTATTCAACTTATATTTGCTCGACTTTTAATTAAGGTGAGCACTTTATTTTTTGCTTTTGCACCACCAAACAATAATCGTAGTTGGGAGTTAATTCGAAAAAAACGAACAAGCAGCCAGTTGGTAAAATATTTCGATTTTGAACCGATATTGGACCGCCTGTGTAGGCGACAATGTGCTCACCAAAGCTCACTGTTGTGTAGTTTTTCTTAGGTTAACGATCTACGATAGTTGAGTTTGATTTAAACTTGTGTTAACTGAGGAGTGAAAGTGAGCGAAGCGAACTCCAAAAGGGGATTTGGGGGCGAAGCCTCCAATGGCGATTAGCCTAGTATTTCTAATAAATTAATAAATTCCAAAAGTGAATAGAGATGAAAACTATTGTTTGTAAGATTAAGATTTGTCGTATAAGCGAGCAAGTTCAGTCGCCTTGATGTTATATTCCCGTTTTTCCTTGTCTAAACTATTGGCAATATTCACTCAGCATTGTTAGAGGACAGCGGTCAAGTTCTCTTAAAGTCACGTGAGCATCCCGGGAGTCTAAGGGTTTTGCTAGAGAGTCGCATTTTCTTTGGTTTAGGGAGACGATATTAAACTGGAAAGTGCCAAGATATTGGCATTAGGATAGAAAACAAAACGCCACAGCCGCCGCGACCTTTCTCAATGCCATCGAATCCTCTAAACTGAAATCAAGGATAACAACCGAAACGTAAAGATAATGTCTCAACCAAAATGTTGTATTGTTTAATTATAGCTAAACTAATTTGGTTATACAAATAGATTACATTGTATAAATACAGCTTCGAGCTTCACTTTGTGTCAAAGTGTCACAACTACCCTAGCAATAAAATATAGAAAAAAATGAAAACATGAAAAGGAACAAATCTACTTATACTCAGAAGGTATGTAGTTTGAATGGTTTAGTAATTAATATTTTAGTGTATATTCAGGTGGTGTTTTGATCCCTCATTTGTGTTGAGTGAAACCTGATTCGATTCACATTAATGATCATTTGGGGAGATCGAGTTAGTATTTTTTGTTTTGTTTTAAACATTTAAATATTAAACTACAAAATATTTCTTTTGGTCGTATTAAATTTCACTTTAAAATACAACTGGTTAATCTTTGAATCCGTGTCTCCTACCAATCACATTAGTTACATTATTATGATTTATTTAGAAATACTGCTCTTACTTTACTTGGATTAAACATTGTGTTTTGTGATTGACTAAAGATACCTTTATTACATACGTGTTTTCACATTTCCAAACAAATATTACAAAAATATAATTTGGGGTTTGATGGAATTTAAATTAACCGTACATATTGGGTAATTTATATTGCAAAGCTGTAAACATAGTAGCCAACTAACAAATTCAACATTTTAATTTAAATTATATTGCGGAAATATTTAAAACGGGAATCATTTAAAGAGTATTATAAAATAAATTCCTGGTAAAAATACTATATCCACATTTTGTAGGCAATTACCTATTAGTTAATGTTCCACTGGGAATGCAATATAATAATCGAGGATATCTTTTATAACCGTAATAATTCACCATAAATAAAATTTCTTACCTAATAATAGAAACAAAAATAAAAGAATTAAGACGTTATTTAAAAAAGAAATCGACGTTACGAGTGTACGGAAGATATTCTTTTAAAATTATTTGCATATTCCACGAGGTAAAATTTACCGCTTTATTTAAGAGATTATCGAAGCTGAAACAATTTACCGCCTGAAGAAACTACCATTCGGATAATTAATTAATAACAAACTTCCTTGAGTTTTATACTCTGATTTTATCCTATACGATTATAACTTGATTTACATATTTGTTGATCTGAAGTCTCAAAATAATGATATTTTTCTGCAAGCTTGCCTTTAAGGGGAATGTTTGTCATGGTACAATTACTGGCGAGGAAATGCCAATGCTTAATCATTACGCCTGACGAAGTAAGCCTTGCATCTTACTATAAGAAGGCGCTTCCGTTTAGCATAGGAGATATGGTAAACGGAACGCTTCGCTGAATCAAAATGTTTGCTGTATAAATAATTTGCAAAGGACAAATTGTATGTTATTTTTACCTAGAGCAAGGCTTGAGAAATATTAAGAAGCCTTCGTGTTCCAGGTATACGGATTATAACCAACTGCCAGTCAAGGAACTTATTTCTCTCGAGCTTCTCCCATGTTATGAGGTAATGGTTCACTCTCAACCCTTTCCTAAAATACTGAAGAATTTAATAAATCCGATCATAACACTGTTTTAAACTGTCTTTAATACTGCACCTACACAACAGCTGCATCAAATAAACTAGCCCCTGCATCTCTCACACTACGACAAATCAGGTATTTATTCTTTTTTTATCTTGTATATTTTATTACATTTTTCCCAACTCTTCGGTAGACTGGCAGTTATAAGTAGGAATTATTATTCTAGCCTAAAGTACACATCGACTTAGCCTAGTGTTACTTAATTTATTTTGTTTTAGACGATGCCTGTTACATTATTGTAAATATCTAATGGAAAATAAATCTTGACTATTGAATCTTGAAGGTTTAAAGTGTAATCTTGTAAAAGTGTAGCTTCCTGTGCCTAAAGTAACACCGTAATAGGCTGCTAAATATAAACCCGACATTCTACAGAAGCCAACAGTAGGCTACGATTTTTGTTCAATGTAGGAAGTAATAATATTATCATGTTTTAATTATGGTACAAATAATATCATTGGAAAATAGCCGGTGACAAAATGTCCACCTAATGTCATGTAACTGTAACTAAATGGACGGTGTTCACAAATTTTCATTATAGTAAAAATGTATATTTTTGTTAAATAATAAAACTAATTAAAGGGACTTTGTAGTAGTTGTTCGGTTACTGATAACCTTATTTTCGGTGTCATGTTGATTTCACTATGTAAAAAAAATGTATTGTGTATTGTGGGTTGTATTGTAGATTGTGGATTGAATTGTGTATTGTGACAGTAAAATAAAAATAAAGTAAAACTGATAAATCTTAAATTATTGATCAATTGTTAGTATTTTTGAGTTTTGTTTTGGTTTTGAATATATATATATATAGTACAAAAACAACATATCATAGATTTTACTACCCTGGTGTTTTAATATAAAATTAAAACAAAACGCTCCACTGTGGATTGTAAGCATGGATAACAGTGTTTACTAATTTACCACTGGAAACGGACAATCCTGTTATCATTTAATTGTAAACTCAGTGAGACAGTACCACTTGATGTAATTTATAATGAATTGGTTTTGTGGGTTTCAATGTAAAATACAATCCTGCATATTAGAGGAAAGCAACAGGTCGTACTACATTTAATAAATGCAATTTATTTAGTTTTAGTTGAGATGAAAATAGGAAAACATATGTATGAATTAATCTAGTTTTTAGTAGATAATAAGTTCATTCTGGTTGAAGAAACCTTTAGAATTTGTAGGCCTTAAGCTGCTAGTTAGCTGATAGCTCGGTAGAAATTGTAAGTAAGCCAGCAAAGTTTAAAATTCAATGAAACAAATGTTATATATACAAACTCTATTATAAAATACCCAGTCACCTGCTTAGAACCCTTCACCTATCATATTAATGACCTAGTTTACACTATCCCAACTAAAATGACCAGATTGTAATCTAACCTAACCAAACCTGACTACTTCCTGCATAAGAGCTGCATTAGAATAAGGAATGAACTGGTCTTAAGCGCTTTCAGGATGGTCCATGGGAGGTACAAGGTAATAACTACCTAGAAATTGTTTGAAATGTAATGGTTTCCTGTCTCTCTGGTCATAATATTTTTGAACGTTTTTAGAAATAAATTTAGTAAAGTAGTTTATAATTTAATAAATCTGACTTTTAATTTGAATGTCACAACAGTAATAATAAACATGTATTTTTATCATTTATAACTTTTAGACTTCTTCATTCACACATAACACATTTTTCAAATCTCTACAAGTGCAGGATTCTGATATTCTGCAAAGTATGCATCAAGGTACTTTCAACAGAAAGAAACATCGCGGTTGTACATAAATAAATTACCTCAGTTCAAAGATTTATGTTGCAGTTCATAAAAACCGAGGCAAGTCATTAATTTCTCCACCTGTATAGGATTAACCTCCGGTGTGAAGCGCGATAACAGATTATACGCTTGTCTTCAGCCTCCAGGCTCGAGTTGCAGCGAGCATTTTATTCTCGAGTGGTTTAACTTTGGTTTTAGCGAATTTCCCCTAAAGGGAAGAAGCTACTACCGTACATTGTAAGGATCAAGCCCGAGACCATGATAACTTTTTATTTTTAGGTCCCCAGATGTTAAAAACACTATTCGTTAAAATTAATATATATGTACCTTAGATGAGTCACTCTGTATATCCAAAGTCTATGTTCTTTGTTTAGAAGCCTGTAGAACTAGTGGTTGGTATTAATAGTACATGTAATAAAACATTAGGAATTAGAACATATATTGGTATAATGCAATTGCCATTTAAGAGCTGATCCTTCGACATCAAAGGAGTTAGTATTTGAAAGACATCTTACCGTCATACTACGATATATACTTACACGATCCGAAGTAATTTAGGTTAACTTAAATAAACATCTAATAAGTAGGCTACAACAATTCATTAACTATATATATATATATATATATATATATATATATATATATATATATATATTATGATGCAGTTAACAAGTTTTCAATTTATATTGCAGGGTTGCATTTATTAAGAACGTATTTCACCTTATCATGCAATCTAAAACCAGCTACCGAAAGGAAGTCTTTACTTATTCCAACTGACACCGAGACAGGCATGATGGCAGGGCTCTAATTAAATCAGCTTTCTCACGCAAGCGTTTGGAAAGAAAAATAACATTAACTGAATGCAAGCATAGTAACAGGCATTCAGGACTTCATTTAATTTATCTTTGATTTAAGGCACCAATCAGCTTGAGGAATATATTTATTGGAACATTGTGCTACGCAATGTAAATCTTTTTCAGCGTTAGATTTTGAAGAAGTCACATTCGCCATAGAACTAAATTTTAAGCCCCACATTAAAGAGTAAGCCTTCTTATATCTTTCTGTGTTTTGAATACAAAAGCGAGTCAGTTTAAATACATCATTTAAAATGAATATGTGATTTAATAGGAACCAACCTAAGTCAGTTTTTTGATAAGTTTTAGATAAGTTTTTTTTTTAATCAGCAGAGAATAATTAGCTTTATAATTTATTTTTCCAACTCGGATTGAAGTGCATTGTCAAAGTTTGATTTGTATAAGTAACAAATATATCTGCGTACCCCTTAAAAATGCTCAATTCATTCTATAATAAGAAAAAAAATGCTACCGAAAGATAATCCTTTTTAAAAACTGAATTATTCTTACACTGTACCGTCGATGTTACCTAATTATTTTAAAATCTCAAAAAATTCTGCCTAACACACTATTAGATAAAAACTTTACCTTCAACCCCAGTGCTTTAATACCTTTAACCATTTTTACTATAATTTTACAGCACTGGCACGGCACAAAATTAGCGTTAAGGATTTAACTTCAAATAATTACTTCTGCATTTATTGTACAAATTGTGGTTTATTTAATAAAAACTAAAATTAACATTTCTCACATACATTTGAAATAAAACTTTACCCTACTGAGCATACTTAGCATTTTTAATTTAAAATCTGAATTGAGTTGAATTTAAAATTTTAATTGAATTTACCCCAACTACTTTTAATTTCTACATTGTTAAAAAGGTATTAGGAAAACAAATAGAATCCGTCGATTTGAATCCATTCTAGTCGTTTCTTATCCGTACTCGTCAGCCCTATTAACAAAACAGCACAGTCTTTGCTGTAGTAATCTGATTTTACATAAGACAAAATTTACTTTACTATTTCCCCATTTAATAGACTTTAATACTTTGTTACAATTGTTTTATACCAACGAATGCCATGTCCTAATATGCTGAAATGTACATTGAATAAATAAACTTTGTTACACTATAGACAAGACTTATTACTAATTTCCTGAAATGACACATTATATAATATAAAGTTGAGGGTAACTTCAGGTGAAGGGAAGTCCTGAGATGTTGACCAGGAGACGTGGGTGTACGACCAGGGAGCTGCCACACGAATGAGGCGTCTACTTACATTTGGCAGAAGAAGGGTTAACCCCCACCTTGCTACTTAATTCCACCATCTTGGTTTTCCTGATTTAATTTGCTGAACTAGGATTATCTAACAACTTGTTTCTACTGGTTATAACTATCTTGTTCCCTCATGAAATTATTTAATATGGCCATTCGTGGTTTTCTAGCTTCTTAACTGAAATAATTTAATAAATGATTGGAAAATTAATACAAAAAATCCAAATATTGTACAACACACAAATGTATAAATCATTACGCCTGCAATTTGTAATACATTTTTAATCAGTTTGAAAAGTATTCAGTAAAAAAGCTCATGATGTAATTATTATTTTCAAATTTAAATATTTCTGTATAAAAATGTGCATGTTGCAAGATTAATTTCTCTGGACTATGACTTTTTTATATATGCTTTTATATCTTTATAAAATTGAAGTCATTGACCGATAAAATTTGGACAGCATGAATATCTTTAGAATAAATTATTTTGTATCTTGGAGTTATAATTCATTACATATATTGGACGTTGTTTGATAGTTGGTAAATTTATTGTATACCGGTTTTTGTTATATATTTTATGTTTGTCTTTCATTTATTGTCATTATATCAAACTAGGTTAGTTTTATAAGCATCATAATATGTAGTTTTGTTTTGCACTGTCGTCGTGAGCATGAAGAAAGGGAATAATAAACTCGCATGCTTCCTGATTGTTATGATGTGGGGATAAATGCTACATTGTAATTGGGCGTACACTTGTTTTTGAGTATAAACAAATAAATAAAAAATAGCTATTTAAGATTCATTGTTGATGTACAGATTTTCAGCGCAATAATTCGTTAGACATTATGAGTTTATCCATGACAGTATTATTGTATGTGATTGGTAAAACCCGTTCATCCTTCATAGCTACTATGAAATATATATAGAGATATTCCGTCCAAGTATTATGCTTGACATACACCACGATTTAAATATAATTTTACAAGGAATCTCAGTGTTACAAAATAAAAACGATAAGATTAATAAAATTTGCACATTTATTTATAAATTGCAAGTTTCTTTCTCATTGTTTAACGAGTGAAGTAACAATAACTGACTACAAGAAGGTGACGTAATAACCTCAGCCGGGGGCAGCTCATTGAACCTCAAACTTAACTTTTAATTAAAACCCTCATCTCTCGCGATAAAAATCAGGTCATATTTAGTTATTGGACTGTTCTCTGAACAAGTAGTTAAGATTTTCCAAAAATTTATTAGCAAAATACCAATGGAATATGAATAATTTAAACTTTAAGATAAAAACATTATTACATCAGTCGGACATTTGATCGTTCGCTTGATAAAGGTTATGCGGTTATGCTTAAAATGTACATAAACTAGTAAAATATCTTTTGAGTAGATAAATCTGAGTATTTACATAAAATACAGTTTAATTTAGAACCCCAGAACAAAACTTTACGCAATATATAACAAACATTCTCAAAACGTATTTATTTTAAATAATTTTTTAGGATTTTAGTTAACTTATTTTGTCAATTGTATCAAGGTAGCCAGTGTTATACATGTAAACCTAATAATAAAGTCTTTAATCAGTTCGTTTGCGCAGTTAACCGGGTAATGGCTTGTTTCATCTAATTGCACGGTATACACGAGTTGGTCACGATTTAATTAAAATCTCTCTGAACAAAATGTTCACGAATACTACCTACCAGGGAATAAATACTGTGTAGTGTAAGCAAGATGTGACACATTCTCCAGTATAATACTGTTTAATGTGCTGCTAAGACACCTGAATATTGCACACTGGTCTAATTTTGATTTTAAAATAAACTGCTGGATTCGCGTACGCAGTGATGAATGAGATCTATGTTTTATGAGACTGTAAAAATAAATATATCACACACTAAATACACATTTTATGCAATATAGTACAAGAAAAATAAGGTTTAAAAATAGTACGACCTAAGAATTTGATCTACATATTGTTTACACCTTCCGGTTTGGTGTAATAAAATTAAAGCTGTGCTACAACCATCTTTTTGGAATATGGCGGACAAGATTCAAATTGTTACGCGTATGAACACATATTACACAGTAATTCCTTAAAAATCGGAGATTACAAAATTTTCAGATGTGAAATTTGTTGAATTACAAAATACCCCCATCGCAGCAATCCTGCGTACTCAGCGAATTTCCAATGCATAATATAGGTCTTAATACCACATAAAGCCGCATACCGAGTTTCATAAAAATACATTCACATATAAGCGATATACAATTGTAATTATTCTCCATAAGAATAACATTGGTGATGAGTAAATAGGTTTGCTGGAAAAAGGAACACAAACAATTGGTTTTATGCAAATATAAATAGAATTTAACTAGGCGAAGTTATATACCAAGTTTCATCAATATTCAATCATAAATAAGCGATTTATAACATTTTAATTATTCTCCATAGGAATAACATGGGTACTGAGTAAACATGTTTGATGCAACAAGGAACAAAAAAAAAGGGTTTTCATGCAAATATCAATATAACTCAACATGGTGAAGCCATATACCAAGTTTTATTAATTTATGTCCATAATTAAGGGAGTCATTATATTTTACTTACTCTCCATAAGAATAACATGGGGGCTGAGTAAGCAGGTTTGCTGTTATGGGGATGATACAAATAATAAATTTTTTGTGCAAATATCAATATAATAGTACTACGTGAAGCCACATACCAAGTATCATCAATATACATTCATAAATAATCAAGAAATCAAATTTTATTTATTCTCCGTAAGGATAACATTGGACAACGTACTGTATTTAGCACTTTGAATATCTCTGCAACGGTTGGACGTAGAATCACAATTTAAACACCAAAATGATTGTTTTGTGGAGCTAAACTGATTGGTAATAGCAAATTGTGCAGTTTACATTAAAATGAACTGAGCAAAAGCCAAAAACCTTTTTCCCATAAGATTAATATGGGAGATTTAATGAGTAGGTTTTTTGGATTTTATCCGTAACCACTTAACCTAGGTTAATAATTCAAAATACTATATTATTGTTTTTTTAAGCTCTATAACATGGTTGAAACCAAAAATAAGTTTTTTAAAAATGTTAGGGTGAAAAATGCAAAAAAAGATTTTTGAAATATTTAAAACCTCCATAAGCCCCCTTTCCCACGGCACGTTTTTTCTGGTTTTCGTACTTAAAGTCATGAATGTCACTACACATTTAAGCCAAATTTCATCGAAATAGGACGTTTTTTACTCAAGTTATCGCATTCACGGATATATATATTTATACATACATATAAACGAATAGTGTTTTTGGCATCTGGGGACCTCAAAACGAAAAGTTATCATGGTATCGGGCTTAAGTATTATCATGAGACCTACGGTAATAGCTTCTTCCCTATAGGGGAAATTCGCTAAACAAAATATTTTTTATTGTAATTGGTTCTCTAATCCTGACTGTTTTTGACAAACATTATATAAAGTTAAAAATGTGTTTAGAAAATATTTTGTAATACGTCTTCTGTGCTTGCACTACGTTTCTGGCTTAGTATAATTGCTAAATAGACAGATTGTTTGAATTCAACTGCACCAAACCTTTCTGTGTCGTATGTCAGGTGTAAAAATCAATTAACTCTATGATTGTTTTTGAAAAATATTGTTTCAATGGTCAATCATATTAAAATGATAAATTCGCAATAGGAGTACAAAGCCCAGGGCTAACTCCATCTAACCATATACATGATCATTACTCCAAAAATATGGATTACATTTAAATGTATTATTCCTCCAAATTAATTGTAAATCCAGAAGATCTTACAGAATTTGAATCGCAAAAGGGATTAACTTTTCCACGAGGCAGTACTATCAATGTTTAAATTTTACAAAGAATAACTGTATACTCAATAGTTATAACCTTTCAAGGCCAAATAAAACCTACGAGTATATGGTAAAAGACTTAGTACAAGAGTGTGACTTTTGGATGAAACGATCTCAGCACTTAATGTTTAGTACGATCATAATAATTGTCTTCCAGACTGCTATCTCTTAATTACTAGTTAATAATAAAACATCTTAATGAAAAGGGTAATTTTTGTACAATGTTATAAAAAACCCCAACTCTATTCCACACAACGACACAGAGTAAACATAATTATGAGGAGTTTCTGGCGTACAACATCGGTGTCCTGGGAGTGTTTAACGCGTTTATCGTGATGGTGGAGTGGTAGATTGTGTACCAGGTGATTCTGAGGCTCTGGAGCTCGGTGAAGATGTCTTGGAGAGCTGTCAATGAGCAGAGGATGAGGAAACTTGAGCAAACGGTTGAAACTTAAACAAATACTGGAAGTTTAGAAAGTGCTGGGAGTGATAAATGTGCCCCTATGTGCTTTTATCCCCATTATAACTGTTATGATGAAGAAACCCATGATATATCTGTAGACGTAAGCAGTTTGCCTTACATATGTTAGTTCACTTCAAGTGTTGATGGTAATATTTTATTTCTGTACACAATTAAAGTGAATAAAAGACTTTAATAAATCCAAGCTGGACGTCAATCCACTTTGAATTAATTGCCCTCTCTCACGCGAAGTGTTGGATGGAATAAATCATGTTATCTGATTATTCACTTTTGGTCTACGTATCTTCTTTCTTTAAGGTTTTCATTGGATTACACGTTTAAAAGTCTACCTCTTTATTATCTAACTTGCATTAAAACTTATATATATATATATATATATATATATATATATATATATATATATATATATATATATATATTTCCTTAACAAATATGATAGTCGTGTCAAAGTGTAAAATTACATCGAAGAAATACACATATCAATTACTAAACCTTTTTTTGCATAAAAAAGGCTATTTCACCAGTTTGTTGTCGATTGTTTTTAAATTACCCACTCAATAGGCCATCTAAATAGACCATTTTCAGGCGAGGTGGTAGTTTATTTGCCAAGGAAAACTATTACTTTGTGTAATGGGTTATTAATAGTATGCCTACATGTTAATTTATTTCCGTGTATGCATTCATATTTCTGTGTATCGTACTTTGTAAAACTACGAAGTGACCTGAAATGTATTCAGTAATTTTCTATTATATGTCAGGTGATGACGAACTTCTCTCGTCGAAACGCGTAATCGAGAGAAAGGATAACGAAAGAATCACGAAAAGGATTGCAGGTATTTAACTTATTTTACCCTGATGGAATTTGTTCCAAATTTGTACTTTGAAATTGGTTTAAGGGTACAGATTTATTTACCTGTAAATCCGTAAAGTAAAATTGTAAAGTTAACCAATGTCACAAAAATGATTAATAAAAAAAGTCCACCCACAGGCTAGATGACGTGGACCTGTTAACCGCTTAGATTACAAGAGTTGGTTGTTGTTTAATTAAATTCACTCACCTGTGAAAAAGATAAATTGGAAATGTTATTTACACGAGAACCATTATTGTATCGCATAATCGTTATACGGCTTTTGTTATAATCAAAAGGGTTTACATTTTTTTGTATGATGGGTGCAAACATATTTTATCTTATATTATTCAAAAAATGAACATGACCGTCAACGGTTATTTCATCTAAGATACATAATTTAAACTTTTTCCACAACAAAAATTGAACAAAAGAAAACTGCAAGAGCGGAATTGCCCCACTGAACATATCAAACCAGTTAATTAATCCAGTACAGCGAGTAATATCTCGTAAACCGTGTTTACTGCTCAATTTACAAGAGCTCGGTCCGTTTCATTAAAAACGACTCACATGGAAACAGCGCATGTTAAATGTGTATCAGATGTTGCATTTAGTTGATAAAGACGACCTTCTATATGCTTGGTAATATTTTAGTGATTCAAACTACTTTATTTGTGATTACTATCGAGCTCTGCGTTGCTTGTATCTTTGTTTATTTCCAAACCGTTCATGTGGTTCTTCATTGGGGAACATATTGAAGTACCTTGATTAATTTTTCAAGGAATTATTATATACATAAAATGCATTTATCTATTACTAACGCTAAACCTTAAACGCCGGTCAGATGAGACTCTAACAGTTTCTACAACATGTTAAATTTTAAGTTTGTTTCTAATGTATTTTTGTTATCCTCCTATTTAATTACAATTAACTAATTGTTTTTCCATAATAGGGCTTACAAACATACACATTTCAGACATTCAGATTTATCAATTGGATGGACCTTCTTAGGTACTGTGGATAATTGGATGAGTAGACGAATCTATGCCCATAATAATCAATTTTCATATGTATTCAAGGAAAGTTGTGGGGCGTAAGTGTATGTACGTATAGAAGTATGCGCTCAAGTCACTCAATAATATTCAAATATCGTTCATGAAATATTAACGAGTAACTTAAGATTATCTTATTGGAATGGATACAACATAATATTTTGGAATTGTTTGATCTAAATACTATTTGTATTTCTACTATTTAGTTTATCCGTTGGTTTGTTCTGTAAGACATTAGACCATAAAATATATCAGCTGGGATATATTCAGATTATGAATATGGCAGGCTTATTTCAGATGAATATTTTAGTTGAGATTTATTTCTAAATATATTTAATTACATGTAAAACCAAATATTAAATTTGAATTCCGCATGTAATTATTCTGTGCTATTAAACAGTAAAGCGCCTACTTTAAATGTGATGCGTAATTAATGCTTTGAGTTAAAATAGATTGCCTCCGAATTAGAGTTGCAATTAAAGTTCCGTCACATGTTTGTACATCTATCGCTGTTTGGCGTGTTCTCCACTGACTAATGTATTATTTATGCAAATGAATTTAAACGAACTTTGTAATTAGGGATGGTTTAATGATGATAACCACATACGATAAAGTTTAATGGAGTTTAATTTAGAATTATATAGAATGTGACCAGATAAAAGCATAAAGCGCAAACGCTACATCCAATCACAACTAAATACATTATTCTCTTAATTGCTTGTTTGATTTGTTAAATATTTCCCTGGCCAAACTATCGCAGCTGGAACATTTATTAGGTGAGTAAAACAAGTAATAATTGGAATTTATTTATTGTTTATCGTTATATTATTTCTTTTACTTTCAAAAATATACATGGTTGTTGTAAAACAATAAAATATGTAGCATTTTTGGCTTTTTTAAACTGTTGTTTTTAGGATATTCAATCAAAACTGGTCGCAATTTTATGGCTAAATGGTAAAATTTCAAGTGGTTCCTGACATAATAGTAAAAAAACACGGAAAATTGGAGAATCAGGCAAGGTGAAAAAACTATTTCCCTAATTATATAATCAATCCCCCGAGTAAAATCCAAAAGTATACAGTCTGCTCGTTTTACCTGATACTCTGAATACACTTTGTGCAGTAATACGTTTGACAAAATATACCTTAAGAGTTTCATGTTAATGGTACATTCTCTGCTTGAACCGAAACTGGGTACGTTGTAACAAGGAGAAATTATCAACTTTAAAGGCAATTTGTCTCATTATTTTCATTACGAGTGAATTAAAAACTTCAACGAAATGGAAATTTTTAATTATTATTACAAATAATTGCCTTTTATTGATTTATAGACTGAATCTATTCGATTGGAAATTCAATTATGATTTTTTTCTATTAAATACAGAATTTTCTAGAATATAATATAAAAAACACATACGAAACTAGTATTGTATAAACAGTGTGTTGTATTGGTATAATAGTATTGTTATTTATACTGTACTAGGAAGACGACAACGTTAATTGTTGTTCACGTACTCTACAAGAATAACAATGTAGTTGAGACACATAAATTCATATTTAGAAAAATAACAAAGTAGATTTTTTAAAATTTTATTAAATTTAAATTGTGATCATATATACGAAGCATTGTTTTTAAGTCTGGTTCAAAAACCGAAGAAAACATTACATGGAACATAATTAATAACGGACGGTGTAGGTAAAACAAGTATTTTAATTTATTTAGCTTAAGATTGCCTGTCCACATTGACTAGGCTTGTGTGTGAAATGTAGCCAACAAATGAAGGGGCGGCCCGCTACAGTACGAGTTGTTTTGTATTGATAATATTTAACTGCCAGGACTGTGATTAAAACTTGAGAGCCGTTGACCCTGCAATGGTTTCGGGGCCCGTTGCTTTGACCACTATGCCAGCGTCTAACTCCTCAAATAATAATAAATATCCCCGTCGAAGAAAATCTGCATACTCAGCGAATTTCCAATAAATATACAACATAACACGTTAAAACACTTAAGATGATTCATTAGAAATATATTTACAAACAAGCGATATTTAAAATATTAATTATTCTCTATAAGAATGACATCGGGGATGAGTACGTTGGTTTGCTGCAACAAATAACACGAAATAATGGGTTTTTATGCAAATATCAATAGAACTCATTTTAGTGAAGTCACATACCAAGTTTCATTCATATACATTCATAAATAAGTGTTATATAACATTTCAATTATTTTCCATAAGAGTAAATGGGGACCAAGTACCTAGATTTGCTGCAACGGGGACCATATGAGAAAAATTGTTTTTTGTGCAAACAACATTAAACCACAATCAGATGAAGCCATATACCAAATTTTGTCAGTTTATGTTCATAAATAAGCGAGATATAATTTTTTTCTTTTTCTCCATATGAATAACATTAGACAACGTACTGTGATTAGCACTTTCAATATCTCAGTAACCAATTGACGTAGACCAATGATCAAAATACCAAATTGTTTGTTTTTTAAATGCTGAATTCAATGGTGAAAATTTAAATTTGATTAAGGTAAAAACAACACGAGGAAACCCACAAAAAACATTTTTGGGGTACAAAACCCCCCCAAAACCCCTTTCGGATGTTGCGATTCGTCTGGTTTTCTAACTCGTTCAAATAAATGGTACTTTACACATTTGTACCAAATTTCATTAAGATTGGACCTTTTTTACGAGAGTTATCGTGCGTACGGCTACACACACACACACACACACACACACACACACACACATATATATATATATATATATATATAAAAATTTAAACGAATGGTGTTTTTGGCATCTGGGAACCTCAAAATGAAAAGTTATCATAGTCTCGGGCTTAAGTCTTACCTTAAAATCTACGGTAATAGCTTCTTCCCTATAGGGGAAATTCGCTAAAAGAGTAAAGATTAAAAATAAACTAGTATATTAAAAGAGTGACAGAGTGTAAAAAGATTAAAGAGTAAAAAGGAATTAATGTTGCTCTGGGGCTCTTCTAAATTAATCTAGCGCGCGGACTATCTGTGTGTTTCCCAACCAATCTGCATGCAATGCACATTACAGGGCCCTGCAATTAATTAGAAAAGGTTCAGATTAACGTTCTCTCAAAGGAAATTGAGTCAACATTTCAGAGAAAAACACTAACAAATGGGAAGGGTGTTTCGTTCTGATTTTGGTGGTAAGAAGAGTAAAAAAAGGGTTAATAAAAAGCGATTAAATAGGTGGTAAACGTTGTTGTAGTAATCTCTGATATCTGTTTCTCCATTTATCCTAATTATCCTCATTCATTCGCTTCTCTCCTATACATACATGTATATATATATATATATATATCTTGAAATTCTTAGGAGGTATAAGAATATCAAGATTATGACTGATTAAAAAATCCAGTACCACATAATCTTACTTAGTTGCACAAGTTTAACTGTTGTCATAATTTATACAACAATTGAGTAAACTCAGTTCGATGAGGGCGGTGTTTGAAGACACCTGCTCTCTTAATGTTTCCATAGGTAAGTAATATCTATTAAATTACTTCCATGTGATTTTTCCCATTAGACCTTGAGTTTCAACGGTGCAGTGCTGTGATATTAACTGGCCAATTAACTTATCTATCATTAATCGCTATTAAAACTAAGCTTATTTAAGTGTTTAATTTCAATAAATAATAAGAACAGTTTTTCCTTTCACATAGTTTGACACGATTACATTGTTTTACATTATCAATAAGTTAGCTAAATTTTAAGATATTTCAAGACCTATTAAATTTAATACAAACATATCTACACTAATGAATAAGTTTTGCATGCATGTGAGTAATAACTTAGGAACTTCTAGAGAACCACCCGATGGACCTTGAAATACCCAATGCCATTCGTAAGGATTACAAAAAACTGTTTTTTCAACTTTACTAAACGCGTTTTTAAAAAGTACGGAATAGTAATTTTACAAATTTGTTTTCATTTTAGATAAACATTATTAGTTATTTTAATCCTTTCAGTTATTCTAATTAATTTATGGTCTTAGGAGTCATCAGAACCAATTTCCCCACCAATTACCACCGAGCTCTTTCTTACTATGATTCATTGGTTTCAGTCTTATGGTTTTATCAAACATTGCTGGATTGGTTTGGCTTTATATATTTGCGATATCAGTAGTATAAAATAACGCATTATTTGTAATGTAAAAGGTTATATTATGTATTTTTAATATTTTTGGTGATGTACTGTCTATCTAGCTTGAATGACCGCACGGTTCAGTGGTATAAGAACCATTATCCGATTAAATTCACGATCTAACGATAATCGTTACGGATTATTTCACAATCAAGTTATAAGTGAAATGCGTACAATAGTAAATACCCCCGTCGCAGCAAACCTGCATACTCAGCGAATTTCCAATGAATTATAACACATTAAGCCACTTAACAAGATTCATAAGAAATGTATTCACAAACAAGCGATATTTAAAATATTAATTATTCTCTATAAGAATAACATTGGGGATGAGTACGCAGGTTTGCTGCAACAAGGCACACAAAATAATGTTTTTTTATGCAAATATCAATAGAACTCATCTTAGTGAAGTCACATACCAAGTTTCATCCATATACATTCATAAATAAGCGATATATAACATTTTAAGTATTTTCCATAAGAATAACATGGGGACCGAGTACCTAGGTTTGCTGCTACAGGAAACATTGGCGAAAAATTTTTTTGTGCAAACAACAATAAACCACAACCAGATGAAGCCATATACCAAATTTCGTCAGTTTATGTTCATAAATAAGCGAGATATACAATTTTTCTTTTTCTCCATAAGAATAACACTAGACAACGTACTGTGTTTAGCACTTTCAATATCTCAGTAACCAATTGACGTAGGGCAATGATCAAGATACCAAATTATTTGTTTTTTTTATGCTGAATTCAATGGTGAAAATTAAAATTTGATTTAAATTAAAATTACATGTGAAATCCCCAAAAAACACATTTTTGGGGTACAAAACCCCCCAAAAACCCCCCTTCGGATGGTGCGATTCGTCTGGTTTTCGAACTCGTTCAAATAAATGGTACTTTACACGTTTGTACCAAATTTCATTAAGATCGGACCTTTTTTACGAGAGTTATCGTGCTTACGGACGCATATATATATATATATATATATATATATATATATATATATATACATATACATATATAAAAATTTGAACGAATGGTGTTTTTGGCATCTGGGGACCTCAAAATGAAAAGTTATCATGGTCTCGGGCTTAAGTCTTACCATGAGACCTACGGTAATAGCTTCTTCCCTATAGGGGAAATTCGCTAAAATGAAAAAAAATCAATCTTATTTGACTAGAGTTAATCAGTTGGAAATGTCGCAGTAAGGCAGCTCCGTGATAAGCGGCATTTAATTAAAAGTTTAATCTCGACAGTTTTGTGATCAGCTGGAAATAAATGGGTTGGCTTAATCGTGTGATTAATTCCCTCTGAATTTAAAATTGCTAACATTTCAAAAAATTCATGAGAACTGTATAGACATATGAATAGAAAGGATTAATTTACATGCTGCAAACTCTAGTTTAAACTCAACGAATTAATATTAAAACAAAATAATCAGTTTGTTGGCTACTCCAGACCAATTGAACTGAAGAGTTATAGAAAAACTAAAATAAAAAATCATACTTAATGTGTGTTAATCTTATTAAATAATCAATTTATTGATCAGAGTGTTATGGATGATTAAAATTAAAAGGGATGTACATGTATCAATAATGTACTATGCTAATGACAAATTAAACTATACTTCTGTTACAGTGATCAAATGACATACACGACTCTAAATATTAAAACATATGTTACAATTCCATTAATTTATACCGGGGGAGATGTTTTCAAGCTCGATGATTGGAATATATCTGTAAAATATACTACTTTAAATAACTACTTTTAGCTACGTGAATACTGCAATACCATGGTTTTAAAGCGTATGACGGAGGTTATTATCATAGCATAACCTAGCCCAACCACTGGTAGCGCACTGTACAACTAATGTCACACGCGTAACTTATAGAGGTATAATCTTAATGATTGGTTATGTTAATAATAACAATTTATAACTGTAACCAAAAAGTACAAATAAAATAAAATAAAATAATTATAAACTTCATTATTATAGTTTTTATCGTACATTTTACAACCTAGAATCTGTATTGTATTCATTAAAGTGTATTTATAAATATTCAAATTAGCATTCAATTAACAGAAAAGACACCTAAATTGTGTTCTTAGTTTAAAAATGTATAAATCTGTTGTAAATATCTGATTTTACAAGCGATTCTCTGATACTTGACGTTGCTCAGAACCGAGCTATTGAAGGGCCACTTAAGGAAGTGTTCTAATTTTAAGTGAAGAGTGCCAAAGTGTGTCAAAAATATGTTACAAAACATAAATTTATGTAAAAATATTTTTAAGGCAACATAAATTAGACTTTGATTAGAATCATCACAGTGCTATTTTAAATTAGTCCTACTGCTAGTATGATATAATAACGTCGAATAATCTGGATCACCCTTTAAACATATCACTTTGATTTCACTAATATGTGTTTTGAATTTAAATACAATTAAGGAAAATACTAAGTATATCTCTAAATAAACCCTACACGATTACGCTTGTTTATAATTTGTACTTAGTTCGATTTATTTGATTAAAACAAAACAATAAGAATGTCATCAAGGATAATAATACGGGGCTCTCATGCAACTTTACCTGCAACATTTTCAATTTTCGCTGTCAATCTTAAGTAACAAGAGACAGCCGTTTATTTTTAGTACTATAAAAACATTTGTGACTTTTTTCTTAAAATATTGTACTAACCACAGCTGAGTGATGATTTTTATGGTTTAAAAAATTAGTTCGAGTGTTATAATTATGTATTAAATAATTTCTTTAGTAGCATGATTCGTGTTGTTACAACTAAATAGGATAAATAAACTACGTCTCACAACACTACAAAGTATATTTAAACTTATACTGTACTTACATAGAAGACGGTAAAATATACACAAAATATGGTACAATCGATTTACCATCGTGTATACTATTAGTTTGCACAAACATAAAAAACGAGTCCACTTCGGCCATTGAGTGAACCTGTAACCCACTTACACGAAGGCATTTCACTTCGGCTAATGTCTGAATAAAATGCGCAATTCGTGGCGTGGCTATTTTTCTATGCTTACAGCGAAAGATGGGTGTACGTTTTCCATAACATTGATTGAGTCTCCATTTAGCTTTAGTCAGACTTTCTGTTTTATTACTGAGTAAACTATAAGTTTAGAACCAACAAAAATAGTATAATGAAATCATTAATATGTTTACCGATGTCAAATTATAATTTGTTACTACATTTAATGTTTATAATTTCCACAGTAAAACAATGGGGGCAATTTTTTTTTTCAAAGCTAAATATCTTAAAACTAGTCATTAAATAACAATTTTAAGTATATAAAGTGTTATAATTTATTTAAAAACAATGGTGTGACGACTTTTTTAAATATAACAAAAAATAAATGAGAAATAGTGATTTTTATTATTAAAAAGTTATTTTATTTGCCTAAAAGTAGGAAAAACTAAATAAAAATAAAAACTTCTCAGGAATTTGTGATCAACCAATTATATCAATCCCCCTAAAATGTTTTCTCGGGGAATGCTCTTATACTCTTATTGAAATAACAATACAAACAAAAATACAACACGATATTTAACCTTCGTCAGCAACCCGTGTCGTTTTTCTTAACTCGAATGTTGAAAAAGTTAAAGTACCAGGTTTCCCTTAAAAAAAAAATAAAAATAAGCGATGACTCTAATTTCTGAACATACTAGCATTGCTACTGAAAACTAACCCCGTACTCTCTGAGGGCAAAGTAAATTTTATCCAGAGCAATGTTTCTGAGTGGGATTTGGTTTAGCCGAGGTGCTTGAGGCAAGGCGGGGTCTCTGTGAAAATCTCCCTTTGCAACTGACTAGCACAAACGCACAAACAGACGCGCATTCTCTTTATCTCTCTCTCTCTACCTCTCTTACACACTCAAAAACCATATTTCTACTTTTATTTTATGTGACACTGAAAAGGTGGGTGTGGCATAACAAATAACCCAGTTTGCTGTGTTTATGGTACTTAACGTATTTTAGTCAACCCAAACTAACGTAACCTAATATCTACACCTATGAAAGACAAAGCTCTCGCTCACTTCCTCAGTCACGAATAATCCTAATTCCTATTTACTAGAGAGTTGAGATGTTGTACACTGATTCTTCAGGCATAAAATAAGAAAAATAAATGGTTATATAACCTTAGAGCTCCGCCAGAGACCCCGACAAAGTTCCCATGTATTCCTTATGGACATTCATTTTTATTAGAGCTGATGAGAATACAAAGAGCTGATATTGATTCGTGGTAGTTCCACGGGCTAACTACAGAATGCAGCACACGCTACCGTCATAGTTTTTATAAATCATTAGTGGGGCGAAGTCTGCGGGTAACAGCTATTAAATTAACATAACAGACACATTTTGCTTGGTTATGACATATTGTGTATAATCCCTAGATGAATACAGATTATGTGATCCACCTCAACGGTGTACGTAGACTAGATAAAATAAATAAAAGTTTACCCAACAATATTTCTGATCACAGTGGTGTAACTATTAAATCTAAAAAAACGAAAACATAGATAAATTATGTTTTAATTTGCACCGGTATTTAAAATGTAATCCATTGTTACTTTATTCTCCACCAACATAAAAATTATAACTATCCCTAAATGCTCCTTTAAATATTAAATGTTATCCATAAATTATAATACAACACAATTTGATCCCCCCCAGCAAAAAATAGTTTGGGACAAGTATTCTTGATTGGAGACCAAATGTTAGTAGTGTGGGAAGGGGACTTCTGGGCCAAGTGATTGACAGCTTCCGGTCACGTGACCGGAAGCGCTGAGTCATTAAATACGTCATCTGAGGCTGAGCCAGTGACGTAGGCGGTTTTGTGACGTAATGAGTGAAAGGTTAAAGTTCAAGGTCACGGGGAGGTAATTTTAAAAAAGTACTACCTCGCACGCGTAAAATCCGATTGTGATTCGATAGTTTTAATTCGATAAAAATATCGAATGAAAAAATCGAATGAAGCAATCGAATGATACGAGTGCGAGGTAGTACTATTTCATTTATTACTTTTTTTTTACTTTTCTTTTTATTTACAATAAGTTATGTTTACAATAATTTATGTTTACAATAGTTCCCCGTTGTTCGTTGTCATCGATGTTGTTGATCCGGACGAGTTGCGGCCATCACTTCGCTTTCTGATGAAAGACGGTAGATACTTCGATTCCTGCGCAGAGTCCATGTTGTTTTTTGATGCGTAAAGTTCCAAAGATAAATCGTAACCGGACGCAATGAGAAGTCTTAACTCTTCATTAAAAGCCTCGAGGTCTTGGAAGGTCGCCAGATGAATAGAGTCATAATGAATACACCTAATTTTGATGGACATTTCAACAGAGAGCTCGATGTACACTGGTCAAGAGCCGGAGGTGTACTGACTATTCGCTAGCTAGCGTTTTGGTATCAAACAAAATAGTGGGGGTAAAGGTGTGGTGGGGCGGAGCAGATGGCGGACGGCAGATGGCAGGCGGCAGATGGCAGCTGGTGCGAGGCAGATGGTTGCTACTACATTCGCCGCCACAGTAATGCAATCCTTCGGCGTAATTCTTGTATTTTATCTTGTCGGTTCATTTGATACGTTTTACATCTACATATGCAATAGCTGAAACACTTGCACTTACGACAAGCTTTCCCGTCAACTTGATCGCCTGGTATTTTAAAACATTGTAACTCGCAACAATATGTCTTCAAATTGTTATCGAAAAATAAATTGTTCATAGGTGGCACCGACATGTTAGCTGCAGCGTGTGTTAGACAAGACTGAGACTAACTTCACTGCTCCCTCTCTTTTATACCTCTTCATAAGTTAACCCCGAATGAAAGTTCAAGGTCATCCATTTGAATTTAAATAAAGCAACACAGCAGTATATAAAATAATATACTGCTGTGTTGCTGTTTTTTTTTTTTATTTTTTTTTATTTTTTTTTTTTTTTTTATTTTCTTTATTAAACAAACATCTTACAATACAATAAGCTTAAGTCTAACATTGATGACTAGAAATACAAACAGAAAAATACAAACAAAGACATTATGTACAAGGATGCGTGATGTGCAGAGTGAGTTCCGTCGAGTTGTTGCCGCTTACACCGTGTGATACCAAATACAACGTCCCCGGTTGAATATCTCGCAAATCTTCATTTTGTAGCAGTTGAACAAATCGTTTTGGAAGAAATACTTGAAACTTCGGCTCATCTCCTGGAGAGAAAGGTCCTTCGCTCAATGAAACTAGAATTGCTTCTCCATGTGTGGTTTCCACTTTCTTGATGTTATGAATAATGTAGTGTTTTTGTTCTTTTAGTTCTGAACACTTTTTAGTTAGCAGAAGGTCGGATTTTGAATGAGTGTTGAATTGATCAACCAGTGTTTGTAGAAACTGTTGTGATGCCATCTTCGTCAGTGGTGGTTGTGGTGTCTTCTGTGATGTTGCCTCTTCGGAGTCTCGAATAATACTCGTGCTGGAGCGGTGCTGTCTCCTCGTATTTATAGGCCCCGCTACCCCCACCACATTTCTGTTCTCCGCTACCCCCACCACATTCCTGCGTTTGTTTCAAGTAAGCAGCCAAACGATACGCGTTGTATAATGCACAGTTTGTTTGGCCGTGTTTAAGATCTTTTGCAGCGACACAAATATTACCGAGATTAATGTTAAAGTCCTTACTAATAGTTATATCGAAAACATCACCGTGCGTGTACTTTTGTATCCAGTTCTTTTTTTCTAATCCTCTTGTGTATATATGTGAATATTGTTTGCAAAAGTTAAACATAATACTGTGCAGATTACTGTAGCTTATAAATCCTTCATACCAATGTATGTGATGAAAGTAGTTTGTTATCCATTTGTTTGTACTTTTTGCTTTGGTGTTAAGTTTGTTAAAAGAAAAAGGAGCATCAAACATGAATGGGTAGGCTACAAATGTAAGCAAGTCTAAAATTACTAATTCCTTGATAATAAACCTATCATCATTATTTCGAAATGCTTGAAATTCTATTACACAAGGCTTTACACTCACTTCTTCATCCCCTCCGCTCATCATGGCACCTAGCGATCAACTAAACTGTTTTCCACACCACGGTAGGTTAAATACCAGGCCGTACAGTTGCAGGCGCGTTGGTGTATATTTAACGTGGGCACCGTCCCCAATAGGCCTACCCCACGTGTGTTCTTCTTTACTAAGTCAAACTTTAGTCTTTTTTAACTTCTTCTTCTTCTTGTGTTTCGTTTTCTTCTTCTTGTTTCTCCGTTTCTTCTTCCTGTGTTGTTTCTTCTGTAGCTTCTGTAGCGATTTCTACAAGTGGTTCAAAATCCTTTAACTTTCTCCACATGCAAACTTCATGAGGTATTCTATTAAAAATAGATGTATCCACAGGTCCGTACACGATGGTGCTATCAGGTTGTTTTTCCAAAGTATCGACCAAATATTCTTTAATAATAGCGCTTGCAAATACCAACTGTCTCATGTACCTTGTAATAGGTTCTGTTGCGTAGTTTAAAACGTAGAATTCTTCACGTGACAGTAGAATCTTATTTTCATGTTGAGTCAAGTCTCTAATTCGCACTTGTAGTTGTCCACGATGTTTAACAATATCGATTTCATTGTCACAATCCAAAAGTCGAATATGTGTTTTCCTTCCACACAAACTGTTAGTTAAATAACATTCTATTAAATGTACATGTTTCAAAAATGACTCCCAAGCATTTTGCGAAAATAAAACCTTTTTTGTTCCATGGTGTAGTATTACTGTAGGGGAATAATCCAATGACTTCATCAATCCAACTGATACACTTTTACTGATGCATGCTGAGATGGGGTAAAAGATTCGCAAAAAAACTTCAGTTAAAATGTGAGGAGGAATATTTTCTTCAACTTTCTTCTTCCTCTTTGGTACTACCTTTGATGGTTCTGCATTACTTTCCTCCTCTCTATCTCTTTTACCAAACTTTAAAAATGCAGTTATTTCCTTGATGATTTCTTCTTCACTAGTATTATCACGTTCCAATAACGGTGCTACCTCTGCATCACCTTGTACAACAGATGGAGAACTCATTTTGTAGAAGATGTTACCCATGCGACGATAGACGATCAACTGAAGACCTGCATTGTTGCTCCGCTATTTATAGGTTAGCGACAGTGGCGGTGCCGGTGGTGGTACAACGTTTTACAATACTGTCTTTACAATACCGGTCAACGGTGTGTATGTAACAATTTTATCGTGCAAAATTAAACAATACGCAGATGTATTTGCAGGTACGTTTTCTTGAAATTCCATTTCTATTTTTATATCAACACTAGACGATTTTACAGATTCATTTTGTTTGGAACAATCAATTACAACAATCGGAGCTTTCGATTCAAACTGTACGGGAGATAGTAGAGGTGTATTTGTTTTGCCGTAATATGAATTTTGGAACCTAGCGTACATATCGTATAAAACACTGTACCTTTTTTTATCAAAAGAAATATTAAAGTTGTCGTAGGGAAAGAATTGTGAATTCAGGAACACTTTACAGTTTGTTAATTTACAATGGTCAAATTCACCAGCATTTTCAGTTATTATACTTTTCTTCTTTGTTTGTAATCCAAATATTACATATCTCGCTTTTTCCAAATGAGTAGAAGTTTTTACAGTCCATGTATGCCGTTGTGTTGTAGGTAAAACGGGGTATTCATGAAACTCCCAGCTTCTGAATGGCATTACAATGTCTCTATCGGATTTTAACTTTCTTAATAATGTAATCCTGTGTTCATCATTTAGTCGCACATGTGGTACTCTCCAAACAATCTTGTCTAATGTTAGTTTCCAGTCTAAATTGGCTTCAGTTGTTCCAGCAGATGCTTTAATAATATCATTATCGTTTGATGACCTTAATAAAACTAGTTCTTGTTTTACATTTATTATTATTCTTCTGTAATCTTCAGCAAATCCTAAAAGTAATCTTAAAGGTACGTAATAATCAAAGTTTCCCGAAGCGTCAGGAGTAATTATACTTTTGTCTGGTGCAACCCATCCTGCAACAGCTAACAGATTCTTCTCATTTGGTGTTAAAGACGCTAATCCTTTTAATGTACTGGAAATTCCAACCTTTTTTGTTGAATCGACTGTAACTCCTGAAATTTCATATCTAATCTCGTCAAACAAAAATGCCATAGGATTATTTATGAACGGAACAGTGGTTCCAACAGTACCGTCAGCTTTTGTTACTTTTCCTTCAATATATAAATAACTTTCGCATGGAAGAGTATAAATGTCTTGTTGTTGTATAGGAATCCTAATTTCATCGTTATTGTTTAATTTGGACGAAGCGTAAGGGTTGTGCGTGTGATATTCCTTTTCCCATAAGGTCTCGTCGAATGTTGGGCCCTGCGCTATATCCAGTATATCCATTGTTAATGACTTTTAATCCAATTTCTTCTAGAAAACGAATGTTGTCACTTGTTAATCCTTCTACAGCTGATGAGCTACTGACCTCTTTGCTGGTTGGCTCTCTCTTTTTAAATGATAACCCAATTATCTAAGCGGATGATTTTATATGTATTCTTACAGTAATAGCTTCTCCTCGAAAGTCAATAAGGTTTCCGTCTTGATCCACTATGTTCAGCACGATGTCTGAAATGAAACTGGTGTTTAACGGTAGGTACACAAGGTTTTGAGGCTTTTCTACTATCTTGAAACCCGGTGCGACTGATGGGTAGAATGTGTGTAATATATGCCGATTTTCTCCATCTCTGTAGGATCCTTGTATAATGTTACATGTAATGTCTATGCTGTTTACTTTGATGATTGTCACAGTTCTATTCCCAGAATGAGTTGTATTAGGTTCTAATACCTTTGTTTCCTTAGAAAACCCCAATAAACTACCAATTGAACGTTCTTGGCCAAAATCAATATAATACTTAGAAGTAATTTCGGCTTTCATTGTATTGTTATTGCCTTTTATCGTTATATTTTCTTTTCCCATATGTTTTTGTATAACTTCATTTATATTATCAATTTCATAAGCTCCTGTTGGTAAACTGAATTCTTCCAAAGCTGAATATTTTCCTTTATTATCTTTTGTCTTGTAATAATGTATTTTGTTATTAATCCCTTCACTAACGTTTGGAATAGAGTTATATGTTGTTAAATCCAATAATGCGGCTTCCCATAGTCTTCCTTTTTGCAAACGTAGCGCTGGAAACAGAATACTGCGCAAAGTACATGAGTTACCGGTTAATGACACTGTATACGAAGACATCTTAAAGTTGACTAACACTTTTAGCTAAAAAGTCTAAACATAAATGACTGCAAATGGATGTATCATCAGGTTGTTTTCTTGTATAATTGTAAAAAACATTTTCTGCCGCACGAAAGTATTGTTGAAGTTCTTTCGGTGGTGGAAGGTTTCCAAAACTGTCGAAATAATAAATCGTTTCACCAAGTTTCTTGTAACACACCCAATGAGTGCCTAATCCTTCACTATTATCCAAATTTACTATACCAGTCTCATTTTTCCACATTTTAACCGGTAATTCATCTTTCATAAATACTCCTCTAAAAAATGGGATTTTCAAACAAGAAGCATATGTAATCAGTTCTTCATTGGTTAATTCTTCGTTTTTAATTATTAATTGCTCTTTCTTATTTAATACACACGATACGGTCTTAGGTATAGTCCTCCTCCCTTTTTTATCATTGACCATATTGTTGGTTTCTTTTTACCTTTACCACTAGTAGATCGACGTTTTCTTCTGATATTACCTCCTTGTTTCTTAGCGGGTCTTTTCCCACGCCTTCTTCTCTTTCCTCCTCCAAACGTAGTTTTTGCTTTCATTGCTGCTGTTACTGCTAAAGACGCTGCTTTTTCACCAATACTCGCGTCACTAGATTTTACTCTTTGCCAAGCTTTCTCAGAAAGTGCTCTATCTGCTATTGATCTATTTTTTGTATCACCAAATTTGGAATACGCTATATCATGCTGTTTACAAGCCTGATCAAGCTTATTTATTCCAGGATCTCCTCTAGCAAGCCGTTTCTCTAATTTGGTTCCAGGACCACAATATTGATATCCTCCAGGTAAATGTAATTCCACAGGTAATAAATCAATCGCCTTGTTAACTATAGCTCCAACCGGTTTACTTAATAGAGAAAATGCTGTTGATGCTATTCCCCTTCCTCTCTGTAATCTCTCTCGATTATGACTGATGCGTTTAGCCCTCGGCATGACTATTTATAGCCAAACTTACAATCAGTAGGTGCACTCTATAAATGTTTTACAATGAATGTAATATTAGTCTTGGCTTCTTGTATTATATATACTGTTTAAAATCCATTTATTATATAGAAATGGATTAATTAATTAAATGTAGACATAATAAATAAAAGTAGTAAAAATAGAAATAAGGTGTAATTGAAGATGTTTCAAATGTTTCTCCGCTGGTGATGGTATCGTTGTTTTCGGTAAAATGAATAAAATCTAAATAGTTGCTATGTTCCCTTAGAAACTTGCCACTTAATCGTTGATAATTAAATAACACATTCCAGTCTAGTTTATCTTTAAAATTGTCAATGTAATTTTCAGAGAGATTTTGATATTTACTTATTACTTCCCAACAGTTATTAAAATTTGATGTCATCTCTACAAGGAAGTCTTCTGAAAACTGTTGTCTTTGTAAAATATGAATCCAGTTAACTCTGTGAAAATAAATTCTTAACATAGTCATTGTGAAGAGGTAGTGTATGGAAAGTTGTTCCCAATCCATATATCTATCAAACCGTTGAACAAAACCATCTGTCAGCACTCCTTGGGGAAATCTCGGCTCTTGAGATATTAAACTCCACGCAGTAATATTGGATTCCATCATCCTCTCTGTATCATCTCTCGAATATGACTGATGCTTTATCCCTTATCATGGGTATTTAAATTCTTTTTTCTCTTATGTAATCTTCATCGTTTTCTGTTGGTTCATTAATCACATTCACTTGATCCCCCTTTCCTAATGTCTTGGCTTTAGAAGGCTCAGACGGTTTATCTAATTGATTAGGTTTTTCTGGATTGTGTATCTTTTTCCAGTCTAAATAGTTGTGGCTGTCAACATCTGAAGCTACAGCTCTTCCTGAAGCCCGATGGATATAATTAAATAAAGCTGCACCAAACCTTTCCATATGTTTTTCATATTCTGTAGTCCATTTCTTGTGTACTATATCAAATATTTTCTTATTTACAGCGTCTCCATCCTGCTCACAATCACCTACATTTGACAATTTTAATTTTTTTACATCATAGCTTGTATCAGTTTCATTCTTTTTGTAAATCGTTAACAATTTTAAAGTCGCTAAATTTACTGCTTCACCATCATAAATGGGATGTTTTATATTGCTTAACCTTTTACCGGAAAACCCCCAATGGTCTTCGTGTACAATTGGGGTTCTTTTATCCATGTATTGTACCGTAACCGCATCAGAAGACAAAAGCGGGTCACCAACATTTTGAATTACTTTTCCTTCAAAATTATAATTACCATCAGGTGTTAACGGAAACCCAGCTCTTTTTTCACTATATCCAGATTTTACTCCAAACTCGGAATACCGTCCAAACTTGTCCACACTCATGATGTAACTGAATCGCTATCGTTTAGGTTCTTACTATATATATATATATATATATATATATATATATATATACGTCTACTGAACAATTATTTCTCGTTTTCGCAGTTCATCAACCAAAGCTACCCATTCGTTTTCTAAACCAGTGTGCCCGGCTTCCATAGCTTCATGTAATAACCTCATTCGATCAACTAACTTATTTATATCGTTGTAATATATTATATTGGTTTTATACAAATTTTTTAATAATCCCCTTCCAGATGTAGTAGGATCAGTTGTTTTTCTTTTTTTATGCAAAACATTTAATTCAGCAGAAGATAAAGCTCTTATTTTAATTGGAGCTTTATTTGATTTCGAGGGGAAAAGATTAGATATAATGTTTGTGTATTTTATTGACCTGTTTCTATGAATAGGTAGGTCTTTGGAATATTTTTTTCTATGTGCATTTGTATACTCTAGTATATTTTTAAACAATTGTAAATCATTTTTAGTATATTTACCAGGATTATTTTTAAAGATGAGTTCAAACAAACCTGTTGTACCTTTATATTTCTTATCACCAATAACTATATCATCATTTTCGTTTATATCTAACTTTCTATCTCCAATCATTAATCCTTTATCCTCTATTCTAGCTCCATATGTATGATAATTTCGATTAGCATGTGTGCCATGTAACATTTTTAATGTATATTTTCTTCCAAGTGTTCCTTTAAACATAATATCTGTGCCTAATTTGCTTAAGTTGGATGGGTTGATATCCTCTTCTTCTGCTCTTGTATCTTCCGCACTTGTATCTTCTGTACTTGTATCTTCTGCAATGTCCTTTTCCTTTAAATCCTCTATATCCCCGCTTTCTTCATACTCGTCGCTTTCTTCAGATGTATGTAACTGGCCAAAACTTTCATCATTTTGAAATTCTTCTTCATATTTGGAAATTGGTAGCATTTTGTCTCCTTCGAAGCGAATTGAAGGTTTTTCCATATTTTGTGCTAATCGCTTTAAAGGTTCAGTAACAGGTTTGAATGTTGTTTCTAAAAATTGCTCTCTTTCATTTATACCTGATTTTAAAGCTCGGTTTTTTTGTCTAATAGAATCACTAAGTGATTTTATTTCCTTTAATAGCTTTTCCTGGTTAACCATCTTCACGCCTTGACGACTTGTACAGTAATACCGCTAATCAGTGTATTAAAACGAATTTATCAAAACCTATTCTATAACGACCATCTTTTATAGCTTGATCTTTCATAATAACCAAAAATCCATACTTTTCCGCCCATGCTTTTCCGCAAAGCTCTTTAAACTTTTCAAATGGCATATCCGCATTCACATGATCGCTATATATATGTTTTAGGTTAGTATCATCTTGTTTGAATACAATTAGAATATTTGCATTATCCCTGATAAGTTGTTTTGGGATTTTGCTATAAGTTTGTCCTATATATATGCTGTCGATGTTATTATGTCTTCCCATGGCAAAGTAGTTTCTAATAGTATCCTGATTTTCACAAGATACATCGTCAAATATAAATACAGAATACGGTTTCGCTTCGTTTGGTTGCATAATGCTATCACTAGCGTTAAATTTGTAAAAATTAACATCAGTCACATCAGATAGGATTTTATCCAGCAATTTATACTTTGGTTGATGTAGAGACTTTGAAAAAATATATAGGTTATTAAACCTTAATCCCTGCGGATTAGTGATCAAATTAAAGACAACATTGGTCTTTCCACAGTTTGAGGGACCACTTACTATACATCGAACAGTGTTTGGAAGTAAACTACCGTGTTTACCATTGTTGATTTTAACGTTATCCACAGTTAAATCATCGATGTTATTAATATTGAATCGATCTTTATGGTGAATAATCTCCATCCTGCTCAAAGGTTAACGATGAAATGAGTTGCTTGCATTAAACCAAGTCCTTTATAGGTATCCATGAATCCTCAGTTTTGTTAAACCCTAACCACCGCACTTTAACTGCGTCCTTTTTTCTTTGTAACACTTTTTCAACAAGATATACATCACCTACTGTTGACTTTAACATTTCATGTCCATAAAAAGCACCTTCCAACAAATCTCCTTTGTTATCTTTTAAGATATACGTTTCAGGTACAGTCGGTTGCACTTTATACACTGTAAAAACTTCATTCGTCCAATTGGGAAGGTATTTCTTGGTAAACACTCCCTTATATTTACTAATCCGTACTTTATCACTTACATTAAATTTTCTTGGCTGCATTTTTTCTACTTTAGGCTTTGTATTTTTCTTTATGCGTTTTAATACATCTTTTGCATTTCTTCTATTTACTTTGTTAGGTTTCATACCGATAGTTCTATGAAACCTGTTGTTATAATCATTTATTAATTGTGGTAAAACATCATACCATACGTAAGAACCTCTTTTTGAAAATTGTTTATACAGTGCTCCTTTTAAGGTTCTATTGAATCTTTCTACAATAGCTGCTTTTTTCTCTGAATTTGTAGAATAATGATTTATTTTATATTTATTCATTAACTGTGCAAAGTTTGTATTAAAGTATTCTGTTCCATCATCAGTTTGTAAATGTTTAATTTTGTTTTTATCTCTTTTTATAGCTATTTCCATGGCTTCTGTTACGCTTTTACCAGTCTTGTCCTTTAGAGGCAAAGCGTCTGCAACTTTTGTAAAACAATTAATAATTGTGAGTATATATTTAAATCCTTTGTTTATCCTGCTATGCGGTCGCATTTCAATTAAATCCGCTTGATATAGATCATTTATCCCTTTTATAACAGTATTTCTTCTTGGAAACTTTAATCTTGCAGGTTTGTGTAGTTCATTAATAATCTTCTCCTTCAGGTCTGACATGATGGTTTCACGAAGGCAGCTGATATGGTATTAAATATTCTTTTGTATAAATCTGCTTATATATACATATAGTTCAAGGTCATTCAAAACTTGTGTAAAAAAAGGGGAAACACAGCTTAACATTGCTGTGTTTCCCCTTTTTTTACGGAAAGGAAAAGGATAGAGGATCTAGGACGATGAAAGGGTTATTAGTCAATAGGGTTGAGGGAATAGTGACCGAATGGTAAAGTGTGGATGTTGTCTGGAAGGGTTTGTCTTTTGTCGTCATTACAGGATAGCGCTTTTTTAACTTCAGTCACGCTGTACAGCTGATGGTTAAAACTTCTGATGGTGTTGAATTTAGCTGTAATGATGTTATCCTCAAATAAGCATTGCTTGTAGTGTTCAAAATGCACTTTCTTCTTTAAATATAAACTCTTTACACCTTTAGCTTTCTTAATATAGCTATTCTTCTTTTCTTCTTCTTCTTCTTCTTTTTCATTATAGAGTTTCAAAGAATATAGTTTAGACATCAGTGCAACAATCTCTTCAAGTAGAACACCATTAGCCTCATCCTTGAATTTGCCTAGTACTTTTTTGTGTCTGCCATTATCGTAGTTTGGATGATCTTTTGGATAATCGGAGAAATCAAAGTCATTCTTGTAAATAAATGTACGTAAATCTTTATACATGTCCAATGTTACTATGCGATATATGAAAGCGTCAGTGTCCATATATGTAATAGATATATTTTCTCTTCCGTAGAACGCCACCATTTTGTTGTAGTGAAAATCGTACATGTGTGTTTTTGAGATGTCCAAGATTGACATGCCTATATACAAAGGACGATCCATCTTCACACTCGTCTTCTTCATGGACACTGCTACAAGTTTTTCATTAATAATTATAGATGTTCCAAAATTTGGCTGCTGTACTAGTTTCTGTAATTTTTTTGCGTCGGTAACAAGTTTAACATTTTTGTGTCTTCTTTTGTTTTCCAATGTTTTTCCAAATATTGCATTATTCATTAATTTAAAGAAATCTTTTTGAAAGTCTGATGTAGCTGCTGCTCTTCTGATGGTATTTGAATCAATGTAGGGTTTCAACCAGCATGATTGAGAAAATTCCAAAACTCTATTAATTTTTGTTAGACGTAGTCCTAATTCGATAGCTTGTTGAACTACCCAAAAGTGAGCCACGTAGCGTTGTTTATTATTTAATGTCATCATTAATTTGGGGTGTTTTCCAATTGGTGAAATCTCTGTTTTAGCAAGAAGTGGAAGGTCATAATGAAGATCATGTAAATTTTCAGGGTATTCAAAATCGCAATCCAAAATATATCCAGTGTCACCATGTTTCGGAATTTGTAAAATATCGTCAATAGAGTCGGGATTAATCCATTTAAAGTTATCAAAAGGAAGTGGGTTTGACATAGCCCATCCGTACAGGTTATTTGCATCGAAATATCCTAAATAGGTCGACGGTTTGGTTTCATCGTAATCGGGAAGGTATTTGTTGTTGGCTTTGACATGTCTGGTAACACTTTGGGTCAATCCGCCTCTTACTCCAGCTTCAACCATTAAAACCATGTCAATGTCTGTTAAAAGTTGGAGTTTGCATTTTGTTTCTTTTAACATGGCTTGCCAAGCTAATCCTGGTGAAGTATACGAATGTAGAGGGTCCAAACCGTATGCAGCAAAACAGGTGTTTCGGAATTCTTCCATTACATCACAAAGAAGAGTTACATCTAGTTTGACATAAAAGTCCGAGTAATCTCCTAAGGTCTTCATATCTAACTCGTTCCATACTCGACGTGCGTGTTGATAGTCCTCAAGTGATATTTCCGAATCATTAAGTTTGTTTCTGAAGTGTTCTGGTGGAGGTAGTGATGTTTCATCAAATCTATGCAGTCCATCGATGTAATCATAGGGGAAGACTCCTTTTCGAAGAACCAAATCCATTTTACTATTAGGTACAATTTTGCTTGTTTCTATCAAATCTGTTCTTCTTAGATTTTCAGATAATTTCATGAGGCTTGAAGGCATAAATCTAAATGAATCAACAAACCTTAATTTAATTCTACCCACCTTTTTTGAAAAGCTTATAAATTTTTCCATTGTAGTAGCCAAAACGTCTATTGCTCCATTATCTCTTCCTAGTTCGGGGATTATGAAGTGCGAATCATAACCACTCAGATTGTGCAGAACTACGGGGATGAAATATGGTAGTTTGTAGTTCAAGTTGCAAGCGTTACAGGCTGCACCTCTGTACGCTCCCGTAAGATGATCGTGGTCACGAACTTTAACGTTATCCGGTGTAAAGGTGTTATTACACAGATAACACGTTGTTGTTGAATCATAATGTTGAAGCTCTTCTTCTTCCATAGGTGACATGGGCACCTTTGTTCCATACAGTTCTTCTACCTTTGCAGCTATGTCATACAGATCATCGACAAAGTATTTGGCTGCTTCTTCACCGCGATAAATCTTTGGAGAAGATGATAGTCCATATTTTTGAAGATGGTCTTCAGTCAACGTGGATTTAATTAGTATGCAATAACTGTTTGGTGAATGAAGTTGGTATTTGCTTCTTCTTGTAACGTCCTCTTCTTGTTGTTCAAGCGGATGTAAAGAAGACTCGAAATCAGCGTAAACAGCAACAGGTACACGGTATTGTTGTATTACTTTGTCAAATTTTATCTGCGCCTTGCTGGAATGTGGCAATTTAATTCTAACCTCATAGTTTCCATTACATAACCTTTGATGTTCTACTAACCATTCTGAACCTCCCCTTCTTAATGGTTTGCCTACATGACAAAAACATCTTTTACAAATGGTTTTCTCTCCGTGTTTTTTTGATATTTGTTTAGATACAAGAGCTCCAAAGTTTTTTATATAGACATAGTGGGATATGTCCCCTTTAGTGATCAATAGCAAATCCGTATGATCTCTGCGCTCAATAGGTGTTATGCGCAAGGGGTACGCATTGTTTGACGAATCTAAGCCGAAAATGTTGACAGAAGCTGAAGGATTTCGCTTTTCAAATTTTGATATATCAGTAATTGCAACAGGGTAAGTCATTCCCTGAAAATTATACTTATGTTGAACTTCTTCATATGCTTGATTTGGTCTTTCAGGATGGTTTTTTACATATTTAGCCAACATAACGTATTTAAAACATTCATTATCTTCATTTTGCACATTAATACAGGATTTGGTATCACTAATCTTTTTTGGTAAAGGGATATAGCTACTGCCACGAATTCCATAACCGTGTTTGTGCACTCTTAAGTCTAGCCCTGTGATGCTTAACAAACTCCATCCAGATCCTCTTCCTTCGTGTTCTTGTATTTTTGTCATTAGCTCTTCAAAACATTCAGATACGATTGAATCAATATCTGACGAAAACATAATAGTTCGGTTTTTTGTTAAGAAACCTCTCGGTGAGGTTTCATTTTGAATGTTTGAAAATAAAGCATCCAGTAATAGTCCAAATTTAATAAAATTTAATCTTTTTAATTCATTTTTCAGAGTTTTGCTAACCAATCCTTTTGCGTTATTTAAAAATTCTTCAAGTTTCAATTTTGTATTGTCAATTTTAAAGTGGGTTACAACATTACCCGGAAGTGCTCGGGCGTGTAGTTCCACATTTACTGATGGTCCAGGCGCATAATGAATGACACTTGGTCTTGAAACTTCATTTTCTTCTTTTTCTTCATTTTCTTCTTTTTCTTCGTTGTGCTCTTCTTCATTTTGTTCTTCTTGATGTTTTGCTAATTGTTGGTCGATTGAATCTAATTCTTCTTCATTTGGTTCTTCTGTATTTGTATTGATGTTATGTTTCAATTCTTTATGAATGGTTAAAAGCCATTCATCTCTGAAAGAAGCTTTACAAATATCGCAGCGAATCATAATGTAGGCGTGCTCTTCACAAGGGTCAACGTAATATTGAAAAACACTGCAAATGCACCCCTATTTATACCCTAGAAAAAGTGGTGGGGGTACGTTTTAGGTTAAGTTTAAGTTTTTAGCTGGAGGCTACAAAATTCTGTATTTGGGTCAAGGACATTGAGCATATTTGCCAAAACGGGGAATAGAGCAGGAAATGATTTCATTTTAAACCATAAACTGATCTATTCCCCGCTTTGTATTTAACAAGGACAATTTTCTCCAACAGGAAAATTTAATATATTTTAAACTGGTAAATATTTTCTGTCTTGTAACTAGAAGGCATAAATCTAATCTAAACGAATCAATAAACCTAAGTTTTATTTTGTCAACCTTTTTAGAGAAGCTTATAAATTTTTCCATTGTTGTTGCCAAAACATCTATCGCCCCATCATCTCTTCCTAACTCCGGGATTATGAAATGAGAGTCATATCCGCTAAGGTTATGTAGAACAACGGGTATAAAAGATGGTACTTTGTAATTTAAGTTGCAAGCGTTACAGGCTGCACCTCTGTAGGCTCCTGTAAGATGGTCGTGATCGCGCACTTTAACGTTATCTGGTGTAAATAGGTTATTACACAGATAACATGTTGTTGCCAAATTGTGATGTTGAAGTTGGTGTTCTTCCATAGGTTGCATCGGTATTTTAATTTTGTAGAGTTCTTCCACCTTAGAGGCAATGTAATACAAATCATCTACAAAGTGTTTCACTGCTTGTTCACCGCGATAAATCTTCGGAGCAGATGTTAGTCCAAATTCTTGAAGATGTTCTTCAGACATCTTCCAATATCTTACCAAACAAAGATTTTTTCTAAGTCCCGAAGTGGGTCAAGGTCATCTGAAAATGTTGCCAAAACGGGGAATAGAGCAGTAAGTGATTCCCACTTGGACCACAAACTGCTCTATTCCCCGCTCTGTATTAGGGAAGTGAATTTTGAAGAAAGGTCACAGTTATAGGCAATAAACCTGATAACAGAACCTTTTGTTAATTTATCCAAACAAAAGGAAGTTACAAATGGTTTGCAGGGAGTATTTGCAAAAGTTTCTCAAGGGTAAGATGGGTAATGTCAACCGGTTTGCGCGCCGTATTGACATAAGGTCGGTTTGCGCGCCATACCTTTTTGTAAGGGGTTAGGAAAAGGATGAGAAACATACTGATCAGTTAAAATTAATTTTACAAAGACCAACCAAGGTCGGTTTTACAAAGGTCAACAGCATCCTGAAACCCAGTCGGACGTTGGTCAGTAACGGGCGCCAGGCAACTGTGAACCAAAGTTTTGACCAAGGTTAGTTATAGCGTGTAAGAAAAGGACATACCAACCAAGGTCGGTTTTACAAAGGTCAACAACATCCTGAAACCCAGTCGGACGTTGGTCAGTAACGGGCGCCAGGCAACTGCGAACCAAAGTTTTGACCAAGATCAGTTTTAAAGCGTGAAAGAAAAGTACATATTTCATTAGTAAATAAAACACTTCAAAGACCAACACCACAAATAATTACAAACACCAACACTAACTACATTTTCTAGCAGCAAACTACAAGCTATAATCTAAAAAACAAACTAACATGCATAACATACAAACATGCTAAGGTAGAATCTTTAGTATACAGGGGTACCACCTATATACTAAAGATGCTATTACAGACAGCTAAGGCGAACAGCTAGCTAGGCTGTCAGCCTGAGACTGTGAGACCTCTGCGGTCAGCCCCCGCTTTTATAGCCGACGATCCGTGGTGGGAGGTAAATTGAAGAAAGGAAGGGGGGGGGTAGTGATAGGGAAGGGGTATTATTGTAAGAGTAAATGTTTTTACCAAACAATAATTTTCTCTAAGTCCCGAAGTGGGTCAAGGTCATCTGAACATGTTGCCAAAACGGGGAATAGAGCAGTAAGTGATTCTCACTTGGACCACAAACTGCTCTATTCCCCGCTCTGTATTAGGAGAAGAGGACTAGTTTAAAGCTCGCAATTATAGGCAATAAACCTGATAACGGAACACTAACCTCTCCCCCGAAAAATTATTCACCCAACAAACAAACGATATGGTCAGTTTACAACAGTCGCGCACTCTGAAACCGCAAGGACGTTCATCACTGTGTAGGCGTCAGAGTACTACAAACCGAAGTACAATAATACCTGACCAAGGTCCCCTTAAGTTTATTTCCCCGAAGACGTATCCCCCCAAGATAAGCAAAATGGTCAGTTAACAACAGTCATGCACTCTGAAACCGCAAGGACGTTCATCACTGTGTAGGCGCCAGAGTACTACGAACCGAAGTACAATAATCACCTGACCAAGATCCCCTTAGATTTAACCAAGATAAGCAAACTAACTGAATCTGTTTCTCGTAAGTGAGGGCTAAGATAGGTAAAAAAGTCATCCGGTTTTCATGCCGTAATGACTCAAGGTCGGTTTTCGTGCCGTACCTTTTTGTAAGGGGTTAGGAAAGGTGTTTATTTGAGAAACATAATCCCCCCTGAGATATTTAAAGACATAAGGTTGGTTTTCGTGCCATACCTTTTTGAATGGGAGCGTGAAGCGTGAAAGAAAAGTACATATTTCATTAGTAAATAAAACACTTCAAAGACCAACACCACAAATAATTACAAACACCAACACTAACTACATTTTCTAGCAGCAAACTACAAGCTATAATCTAAAAAACAAACTAACATGCATAACATACAAACATGCTAAGGTAGAATCTTTAGTATACAGGGGTACCACCTATATACTAAAGATGCTATTACAGACAGCTAAGGCGAACAGCTAGCTAGGCTGTCAGCCTGAGACTGTGAGACCTCTGCGGTCAGCCCCCGCTTTTATAGCCGACGATCCGTGGTGGGAGGTAAATTGAAGAAAGGGGGGGGGGTAGTGATAGGGAAGGGGTATTATTGTAAGAGTAAATGTTTTTACCAAACAATAATTTTCTCTAAGTCCCGAAGTGGGTCAAGGTCATCTGAACATGTTGCCAAAACGGGGAATAGAGCAGTAAGTGATTCTCACTTGGACCACAAACTGCTCTATTCCCCGCTCTGTATTAGGAGAAGAGGACTAGTTTAAAGCTCGCAATTATAGGCAATAAACCTGATAACGGAACACTAACCTCTCCCCCGAAAAAATTATTCACCCAACAAACAAACGATATGGTCAGTTTACAACAGTCGCGCATTCTGAAACCGCAAGGACGTTCATCACTGTGTAGGCGTCAGAGTACTACGAACCGAAGTACAATAATACCTGACCAAGGTCCCCTTAAGTTTATTTCCCCGAAGATGTATCCCCCCCCCCAAGATAAGCAAAATGGTCAGTTAACAACAGTCGTGCACTCTGAAACCGCAAGGACGTTCATCACTGTGTAGGCGTCAGAGTTTTACGAACCGAAGTACAATAATTACCTGACCAAGGTCCCCTTAAATTTAACCAAAAATAAGCAAACTGACTGAATCTGTTTCTCGTGAGTAAGGGTTAAGATAGGTAAAGTCATCCGGTTTGCGCGCCGTAATGACTCAAGGTCGGTTTTCGTGCCGTACCTTTTTGTAAGGGGTTAGGAAAGGTGTTTATTTGAGAAACATAATCCCCCTGAGATATTTAAAGACATAAGGTCGGTTTTCGTGCCATACCTTTTTGAATGGGAGCGTGAAAGAAAAGTACATATTTCATTAGTAAATAAAAACACTTCAAAGACACTTTAAAACCAACACCAAACTAACTACAGTTAAACTAACTACATTACCTAGCAGCAAACTACAAGCGTTATCTAACATGCTTAAACAAACTAACTAAACATGCAAGGGCGCGGATCTCTTAATTGCGCGTCGGGCCCAACGCACACTTAACAGACCTACGCTGCAGCAGGCACTGCAACCCAGTGGGACGTTCATCGCAACGGGCGGCAGGCTACTGCGAAGAGACGCTCGAAATCTCGGGTTATATAGACGGAGAATGGGAAATCGGGATATTAAGGGGAAAGCGGGATAAGGGATAATCCTGCTTCGTTGCGGGATTTTATCCCGCACTTCCAAGAACATTTTTCCCTCGACCTTGACCTTGACCTTGAACATGACCCAAAAAGGGGGGGGGGGTTCCGTCAGGGGGGGGGGCCGGTTCTAAACCAGTCCTCAGCTTTCTACCCATATATGGATAGGGCAAGGTTTCACTTTACGACCTGCTTCACTCTGCCAGCCGCCTCATTCCGGCTTTGGATTGCAACCAGTACACACGTGCTCTATCCAACTCTATCTTATCCATTTTCTCTTCCATCCTATTTACACCATGTCTTCTCCTCTGACTCCTGAAAAACTCCAGCGCTTAAAGGAATCTTTGAAGAGGTCGACGGAAAGAAGGAGCGGGTTTAAGAGACCTTCAACTTTGAAGTCTCTCAAACGGAATCTCCATGGTCATCCGCTGTATTTTGAACAACGACCCTCGACTCAGCCTCGACCTTCTACATCGGCTCAGCCTCGGCCTTCTACATCGGCGGCTCAACCTTCGTCTCCAACACCGACTGTCGATGAGGTGATGCAACGGACAAGGGTGATGGGGCTGAACGACTTGGTGACGCCGTTTGAAGTCTCCAAGGTCGAGTTTCGAAATCTGAAGCGGATGACGGAGTATAAATATGTGGCAACCAACGGGGACCACGTGTTCCTGTTTCAACACACCATCCACTACATCGAGGTGCGTCTGCCGCAGTCTCTCCCACCGCCACCTCCTCTGATACCTGATACACAGGAGTTATTCTTAACCAGAAAAGATGGGAGGGTAAAGTGGGTTTTGAAGAATAAAGTTTGAACTGATCCTTATCCCGACCAACCTTCAGCACGCAAACGGTCCTTTTCAGGACCACCCTAAGCATTTCAAGTTAGGGACTTGGCCTGTACATAGGCAGGAGAGTTTGTTTGTGCAGCCCACTTTGTGAAATTTTCTAAGTCCCAAAGTCCTTGAACTTGACCTTGACCTTGAACATGACCCATGTTGGGGGGGGGGGTACAAAGTTTTTCCAAAGTATGTCATGTGGGTACTCAAATTACGCGAATTGATCAGACGAACAAGGAGGTGCAAACAGAATTTTTATCCGGCCAAGGGTATAGTAGCAGAAGCGAAAAAACTACAAAGTTTGTTCAAAGTATGTCATGTGGGTACTCAAATTACGCGAATTGATCAGACGAACAAGATGGTGCAAACAGAATTCAGATCCGACCAACGGTATAGCAGAAATAGCGAAAAAAACCAATGTTTTCAAGGTTACATACTAATAGCTTCTTTATTATTGGGTTAAAGTATAGCGAGTGGGTACTCAAATTACGCGGGTTAATCAGACGAACAAGATGGTGCAAACAGAATTCAGATCCGACCAACGGTATAGCAGAAATAGCGAAAAAACCAATGTTTTCAAGGTTACATACTAATAACTTCTTTATTATTGGGTTAAAGTATAGCGAGTGGGTACTCAAATTACGCGGGTTAATCAGACGAACAAGATGGTGCGAATATAATTCAGATCCGACTGAGATTAGGGAAGAAACAGCGCGAAAACAACACTTTCAAGGCCTGACATTAATAAATACTTTGTTTATGGATTAAACTACGACAAGTTATTTATAGTTTAAAGTATACCGAGGTAACGTTGTTGTGCGGGTAGGTCGGGTGGGTATCATACACGCTAGCGCTATATCATTATACTTTTAGCTCTTGCAGGATTAACATCTACCTATAGAGTTTGTGTTATTCTAAAGATGTCACAGTTTTACAGAAATATGACGAAGGTGTCCTTCAACAGTCCGCCTGCCACCACCTTCTACTTCTCCGACTGTGAAGATAGAAGGTCTACGCTGTTAGTGGATTGTGAGCGATTTCGCTGTAGAATACTCCAGGCTGAAACATTCTTAGCAAGTTGTCTGCTACGCAAGATGCATCATATGAGTACATGCAATAAATTAGATCACAGTGACTGTTATGATTGCGTAAAAACAGTGTCGAGCAAGAATTGTTAATGTTTTCAGTTACGGAGCTCCGATCCTCACAGAGTCAGAGCTAGACCCTAACTAATGCATGTCCCGTAGTTATTGTGCGATGTGAAAACTTGGTGGGGGAAACTGGTGTGGTGGGGGGTAAAGGCGAGTGTCTATCCTACATGCTTGTATCACTTCAGTATACCTGCGGCTCTTGCATAGTTCACATGGATTCGCAAATACAAGGCACTACTGTTTCTTCCACATGTTCTTCTTTTAATATTGAGCAAGCTGACAATACAAATGATGAAATACAAGTACATGAAGTTTCTAGCACAATATCTACTGATGCAGAAGCAATAATGGCATCCCTAATAGGGTTTGACTAATGATGGTGGATGTAGTAGCAACCATCTGCCGCGCACTTGCCACCTGCCGCCTACCATCTGCCGCCTGCCATCTGCCGTCCGCCATCTGCTCCGCCCCACCACACCTTTACCCCCACTATTTTGTTTGATACCAAAACGCTAGCTAGCGAATAGTCAGTACACCTCCGGCTCTTGACCAGTGTACATCGAGCTCTCTGTTGAAATGTCCATCAAAATTAGGTGTATTCATTATGACTCTATTCATCTGGCGACTTTCCAAGACCTCGAGGCTTTTAATGAAGAGTTAAGACTTCTCATTGCGTCCGGTTACGATTTATCTTTGGAACTTTACGCATCAAAAAACAACATGGACTCTGCGCAGGAATCGAAGTATCTACCGTCTTTCATCAGAAAGCGAAGTGATGGCCGCAACTCGTCCGGATCAACAACATCGATGACAACGAACAACGGGGAACTATTGTAAACATAAATTATTGTAAACATAACTTATTGTAAATAAAAAGAAAAGTAAAAAAAAAGTAATAAATGAAATAGTACTACCTCGCACTCGTATCATTCGATTGCTTCATTCGATTTTTTCATTCGATATTTTTATCGAATTAAAACTATCGAATCACAATCGGATTTTACGCGTGCGAGGTAGTACTTTTTTAAAATTACCTCCCCGTGACCTTGAACTTTAACCTTTCACTCATTACGTCACAAAACCGCCTACGTCACTGGCTCAGCCTCAGATGACGTATTTAATGACTCAGCGCTTCCGGTCACGTGACCGGAAGCTGTCAATCACTTGGCCCAGAAGTCCCCTTCCCACACTACTAATGTTCTCAGATAGTATTATTTGATCCAGATCGTTTTATTGTTACAAATATTAACTCTTGCTCATCGTGGCTTTACCTTCGATAACAACATTTGAAAAGTGAAAATGAGCTAATTTTTTCTCACATTAGTATAATATACTTTCAAAAGTATAGTTAATGTGGTACAGTGAGTTTTTGGAATGATTGATAATGATGTACATATTCAATTTCAAATGAATCGTATGAAAATTATCTCAACTGTTATTGCACTTGGTCTGTAATAATTGGTTAATTTTGAAGACCAATAGGATGGAACTAAAAAACAATATTGAAAGCCGGAGCTAATTTTCAGTGTGTAGCTACTCACTCTTAAGTCTAGCTAAAGTCAAGATGTATTTAAAGTTACTCCAGACATAAAGTCGGTCGTGTACATGGATTATCAATCACCCTACCAAATGTTTGCTTGACCTGTACTATAGTCGGTACGTGAGGTTAACATAGGAGTTTTAATGGGACGGAGCACCAAATAATTATATAAACGAGATTAGACCTACGAACTGTAGTATTTGTATTGTGATGTACAGCTAATATTATTCCCAAGTGTCATCTAAATCAGTCCAGTAAATACTTTATGCCATATGGGATGGAGGAAGCTGTGACAGTCACCAAATTTTAGATCTAACAACTTTGACAGCGCAAATGGGATGAGTGACCTTGGGGGTCACTGGACCTATCGCCTCATCCGAGATCTCACCTCTTGGACTGACCGTAGCCACGGAGAAATCTACTTCTACCGTGTGTCAGCTTCTGACGGGTCGCGGATACTTTACGAAATACCTTTACCGGGTTGGAAAGGTGGAGTCACCTTAGTGTGTGTACTGCCCGTATGATGCCCCGTTATTTGGTGATTAATATTCGGAAGTTACTCTTGGCTTATGGGTTCAATGCACTGCAATAATACGAAATGTCTGACTGTTATTTGGTGATTGATATCCGGAAGTTATTCTTGGCCTATGGGTTCAATGCAATGCAGTAATACGACATGTCTGACTGTTATTTGGTGATTGATATCCGGAAGTTATTCTTGGCCTATGGGTTCAATGTACTGCAGTAATACGAACTGCCAGTTACTCTTGGCCTATTGGTTCAATCCATTGCTGTTATATGAACTGTCTGACTGTGATTTGGTGATTGATGTTCGGAGGTTACTCTTGGCCAATGGGTTCAATCAACTGCAGTAATACGAAACGACCCACTGTTAGTTGGTAATTGATGTTTGGAAGTTACTCTTGGCCTATGGGTTCAATGCACTGCAGTAATACGAACTATCTGACTATTATTTGGTGATTGATGTTCGGAAGTTACTCTTGGCCTATGGGTTCAATTCACTGCAGTAATGCGAACTGTATGACTGTTATTTGGTGATTGATATTCAGTGACTCTTGGCCTTTTGGTTCAATCCACTGCTGTAATAAGAACTGTCTGACTGTGATTTGGTGATTGATGTTCGGAAGTTACTCTTGGCCTTTTGGTTCAATCCACTGCAGTAATACGAACTGTCTGACTGATATTTGGTTATTGATGTTCGGAAGTTACTCTTGGTCTATGGGTTCAATGTACTGCAGTAATACGAACTGTCTGACTGTTATTTGGTGATTGATGTTTGGAAGTTACTCTTGGCCTATGGGTTCAATGTACTGCAGTTATACAAACTGTCTGACTGATATTTGGTTATTGATGTTCGGAAGTTACTCTTGGTCTATGGGTTCAATGTACTGCAGTAATACGAACTGTCTGACTGTTATTTGGTGATTGATGTTTGGAAGTTACTCTTGGCCTATGGGTTCAATGTACTGCAGTTATACAAACTGTCTGACTGATATTTGGTTATTGATGTTCGGAAGTTACTCTTGGTCTATGGGTTCAATGTACTGCAGTAATACGAACTGTCTGACTGTTATTTGGTGATTGATGTTTGGAAGTTACTCTTGGCCTATGGGTTCAATGTACTGCAGTTATACAAACTGTCTGACTGATATTTGGTTATTGATGTTCGGAAGTTACTCTTGGTCTATGGGTTCAATGTACTGCAGTAATACGAACTGTCTGACTGTTATTTGGTGATTGATGTTCGGAAGTTACTCTTGGCCTATGGATTCAATATACTGCAGTTATACAAACTGTCTGACTGATATTTGGTTATTGATGTTCGGAAGTTACTCTTGGTCTATGGGTTCAATGTACTGCAGTAATACGAACTGTCTGACTGTTATTTGGTGATTGATGTTTGGAAGTTACTCTTGGCCTATGGGTTCAATGTACTGTAGTAATACGAACTGTCTGACTGATATTTGGTGATTGATATTCGGAAGTTACTCTTAGCCTATCGATTCAATTCACTGCAGTAATGCGAACTGTATGACTGTTATTTGGTGATTGATAATCAGTTACTCTTGGCCTATTGGTTCAATCCACTGCTGTAAAAAGAACTGTCTGACTGCGATTTGATGATTGATGTTCGGAAGTTACTCTTAGCCTATCGGTTCAATTCACTGCAGTAATGCGAACTGTATGACTGTTATTTGGTGATTGATATTCAGTTACTCTTGGCCTATTGGTTCAATCCACTGCTGTAAAAAGAACTGTCTGACTGTGATTTGATGATTGATGTTCGGAAGTTACTCTTAGCCTATGGGTTCAATATTCTGCAGTAATACGAACTGTCTGACTGATATTTGGTGATTGATGTTCGGAAGTTACTCTTGGCCTATGGGTTCAATGTACTGCAGTAGTACGAACTGTATGACTGTTATTTGGTAATTGATGTTCGGAAGTTACTTTTGGGCTATGGGTTTAATGCACTGCAGTAAGGTGAACTGTCATTTAATTTGAAATATCCCAATTTCTGCAATTAATACACAAATGTTAAATTATATTTATCTTTAATAAATTCTATGCTCATTTGTTTAGCTTACAAAAACTAGGTTGGATTACGTTTTGTGCCTGTTTAACTGTGATAAAGTTGACTTAAACACCATAAATAAATAAGGTTTTACTAAGAAATTGTAAATTTGTATACTCATTTATATGATGTATTTCATTAAAAGGTTTGCTTTAAGCAATTATGTTTCACCATGAAGGCTTTAAAGAGTTTTGATTAAAGTTTGAGGTAAATGAGTATCCGTATCCTTTATGATAAAAAGGTTCCTGGCGCGGGTTAGCCTAAACGTAAGAAGACCGTAAGTTTAATCTTTATGTGGGTTACGACTGGGATGCTGCTGTTACTTCATAACTGTGATTGATTAAATGGGTCATTTGTATATTAAATTAGGGGTTAATTGTTTTGTTACATGTAATTTGGTCAGTCTGTGTAAGAGTACTCAGTGGCTTATAATAAAAATATCTGAAACATAATGGATATAAAATAAGTAATTTTTTATGTGGAAAACATAAAGTTGCACAATAATTCAGCATATTTCTATCATACATCCTATACTCTAATATGAGTAAGGTTTTCTTGTATGTTTGCTTGCTTGCTTGCGACGCTGATCTCAAAAATGGCTCCAACGATTTGCTTCAAATGTTCGAAATAACTAATTTCTGCGATCAAAATAAGTTCTAGACAGGCCTCATCCCCAGGAAAGATCGAATAATGTAAAAAAAAAACTCAAATGAAAAGTTAACAAAATGAACATTGGGATTATGGAGTTTCAAATCAAAACAAAAGAATTGTAATAGCTGTTCATAATCAACCAGGGAACTGTCAAAGTAATACTCATTTTGTTTATGATTATTAACAGGTGTTTTACTGAGAGCATAGATTAAAATATTCGAGTGAAGATTACATAGATAGAGTAGTAAAATAAGTCAAAGGAACATTGAGATATAAATAACAACCGGAGTGACCTTAACAATTTAGAAAAGAGGCAAGTGAGTTATACAAATCTGATTATCAGGAGGGGGAAGTGGTGAAATATTACTCCAAGTCATCTAAACAAACTGAATGGTCTTCCCCCGAGAAAACCTCGGCCCCCCCAGGTACTATGAACAAATAAGAACATGGAATAAAAAAACACAGTATATTTTACTCATTATGTATCTGTCACAAAATGTTTAACTTTTTGTCTAACACCTTGTACTAAATACGCTTTTGTAGTGATTGATAAATCATAAAGTTGTATAGATAACCATTATTTCATATTAGTTATATTCATCCTTTACTTTTATAGGCATTCAATTATTATACAGTTGAATTAAAGCCAAACAGTTTACTGTAACAGATCGCATTTATAATAATTTAATTATTTTAGAATTTTATATTAGCAACATGAATTACTAAAATGTTTACCTGAAATACAAAATTATCATTCCAAAAGTAAAACAGCTTCAGGTTATAATTGCGATATCAAGTCTGGAACTAAGAGCGCCTTTTTGCCCTCGTACCAATGTGTGAAGGGAACCTTTCACATACACGCACACACGCCCACGTAGCTCCAAGCCGTTTATCCCACACAGTAACACTGAATATAGTTAGGTTTCCTTTGGTACCTGGTGATCATTAGTTTAACTGCTATTTTTGGATGTATCAGGCAAATACAAGTACTTGATAAGGTTAATGTTTTTGCTTTCATTTGATAATCGATTTATCCTGCCAAGAACAAAGGTCAAATTAGGGCGTAATTGGATAAACGCTTTTGACGGCTGTTTTAACAGGAAACCTGGGGTCTAATAAAATCTCACGGAATAATATAAATAATCCAATAAACTAGCAGCTAAAAAAGGCACGAGCCACTGGAAGTGGTGACATTTCCTATGTGAGCGCTGCCAGTGCAAAATGTTGAAATCACACCGAGATCTTACCTCTGACAAATTTTAAAATCACAGCTCCGTCTACTGCTTGATGAATTAATTGTAACTTTTACTTAGTTCGATAAGCTAGGGAATTCTAATGTATATGGCACTGGATTCACGATCATGCGGTCCCAGGTCCAATTCTACCTTTTCGTGTTTACTTTTTGAGGTTCCACTTTTTGTTATATTTTACACAAACCCATTTTTGTAATATGTTACAAAGAAAAAAGCCTCCATACAGCGCTCTGTGGAGTTAGGTTAGGTTAGTTTACAATAATGTTGTCATAAATGTAGCGTAGTTTTGTAGAATATAAGTAGGTTTCTTCTGTTTACATTTGAATTACTACATTTCACTGGTAATGTTAGACACACATTGTTTTCTCGTAATAAAGCATCTGTTGCGGAATTTTTCGTTCTTCATCGGACGAGTTCGGCTTCCTTCGGGTGGCAAAGTCACCACATCCAGTGGCTCGTGCCTTTTTTCAGCTGCTAGTATTCAATTGTATCTAATCTTACCATGGTTACAACGGTTTGTGTAACTTTGTCGTAAGTATGAATGTCTTTGAGTTCTTAACGAACTTACTAACTTAATGCGAAATCTCCATGACAAAATCTCGAAATTGGTTCCAATGATACCAATCAACTTAAGTAGACTGATATAAGTATCAATCAACTTAAACTGACTGATATAAACTGATAAAGACATTGATCGGTTTCTTACTGGACATTAAAGTAGTTTGATGTAGTTCAGAACAAGGTAAACCGTAAGTCGTTTGAACATAACTATTTGTGTTGGCGATTGAACATAAGGTTTAAACTTATCTGTCACGCCTTTCTTATTTTAGGCGTATAGCAATAATTCCAAATAATGATTGTTATGTTTTTAAGTTCAACAGAGATTACAATTTTTAATATAGTATGACAAAAATTGAAGATGACCCAATCGTAAAATAATTTTCAAAAACTATTTTGAGTTTACTTTAAGCTTTATTTGATCAAGGTTAACTTAAAACTCATGCAATTATACTTTAGCCTGTAAAAGTAATAAGCTAAACAGTTATAAACCTGCAGATCAGTTTTACGTATGATGACACAATCAAGACGAGTGCATCGACTCTGTGTTCCTTATCATCTGGGTCACATACAAAGTAGGACGTGCAATTTTCTCTGCGGCCAAGATGTCAGCTTAGTATGAAACATGATATTGCTCCGCACCGTAGATAGTTATACGATATAACATTCCAATTAACCCACTTTCATGTTATTAGACTTAGGGTTCTTTCATTCCTTAAAACTTAAAGTAATACTGCGCTTTGAAACTTATCTACGTACAGCAATCTTTAAATATAATAGGTCTTATAACAACAGGAAAATAATTTTGCCAGAGCGATCATCGAAATTAGACTGTTGATCTCAGACTAATGTATTTTTGTGCAGAAAACGATTTGAATTAGATATTACGCAAGATAAGATTACGCTTAGATTAAGATTAGATTTCGCTTTGGCATTAAACTTGTTTGAAGTTGTGAATCTAAACAATTAATGCTTTACTTGAGTTCAATCTGGAACAATCAAGGTAATGATTTATATTCGGTTAGTATAATTCATTATGGCATATTCAACATCGAATGTACTAGTTATATAATAAGTTTATCGTGAAGATACTTTTTTCGAAAAGAAATATTAACTGGTTATATGCAATGGTTGAATGTGTGAACAATCGACTAAATGCTCACATTCCAAGGAAAAATTTAAATCAGGTTTCAATTCACACATATTGTAAATGATTTGTTGTTTACAGTCGTTAGCGGAAGTACTACAGTTGAAATAACATAACGTTCATCGCCAAGGACCCGAGTCCCATTATAGCTTTCACTGATGATCTGTTTGTAACAATCAATATTTAGTAGAGAATTATCAGAACAGTGTAACAGTAAACACCTGTTTGAAGAAATTAACCTTAACTAGTGTAGATTAAATTAAATCGTAGTCCTGTTTCAATAGAATACGTAGTTGTAAAAAAGAAATGCAAAAATCATTATTAAAGTCAGTAGTTGAAGTGTATTTGATCGTAAGCTGTAATCGTAAGTAATTTTAGGTTGTGTTTCATCTTTGGAGGCTTAAATAGGAGTAGTCAATGCAAAAGTGGTACACGATATAGTTTATCAAAAATCACTTAATATGATCAAAATAATGTAGTAAATAGCAAATAGAAAATAGGTAACAATAATTTGGCAATATGGTGCAAAGGGAAAATGTAAATTGAAAGCAGGTAAATATAAAGTGGCAGTTTGGTCCAAGGGAAAGAGTAAATTGAAAGCAGACGGTGGTAAAGTAAACCTCATGCTTTGGTAATGACTGTTACGGCCCAGCCGAGGCCCGCAACGGGAATGAGACTGGGACTTGTTTATGGGGCTCAGTGTAACAATATTAATTTAAAACAGTGTGATCGAGTAGTACGAAACACACGCAATCAATGAAAACTTGAAAAAACTTGTTTATGATTAGTATTAGTTGCAGGAAACTACAGGAAAGGTTAACAAGTATTATGTAGATGTTATTGACATAAGGTTATTTGTGTTGCAATGAACATGTGATTTGATGTTAGCTCAGTAATTTTAAATTTTGATCAGAGATACATCAAACTAAGCAATATTAATAGCTCATCCCTTAATAAACCCCTCTTATTTATTTGTGAAATAGCTGGTAATATTAAGAAACTAATGTTCTATAATAAAATAATCGTATACTTCCAAAAAACTATTAAAGTTAAAGAGAACATAACTGGTCTTTACTCATTGCTCATTACTCTTGGCTCATTTACTCAGTATTTCTATCATAAATGTTTGTGCAAACAAATTTCATCAGCTACTGAACTGTCATTTATCACCGATAAGGCATCATCGGCTTTACATTTTCCATGTTATTTTTAAAGGGCTTTTTAACTGTTTTATTCCCGATGACATTTGTGTTCATGGAGATGTCCTGCGCTGGATACTAAAATAAATAAATAAAACAATATAAATATCGTAATTGTGACTGAACCCATATAGTGGTGGTTGCTGCCAGAGGCGATCCCCGAACACTAGCTGTCATGACAGGCGAGGTCTTGTGATGGATTTCAAACCAACTGTTCGTAAAGTTCCAGATTCATCTTACACTGGTGGTATGTGATTGTAATACTTCATTACTGCTGAATGAACTGCAACTGTCCAGCAAATTCCAAGGAAACCCTACCTCTACCATATCTCATACAGGTAGTGTGATCCATCCCAGATTCAGTGTTATAAAGTCCTATCAATAGTTGCTATTCATAATTTAATTAAAAACAATAAAACGCACTTTAAAATCTAGTTAACAAACAAACAATTTTTATTAGTGTTGAAAAAATTGATTTTTTATTTTATTAAAAAGAAAAATAAAGTTCTTAAGATTATTTTTTATAGTGTTAATAATTCATTTAATAGCTTTTTATAATCTTCTACAAATATTATGTAAGGTATATCAGTAGCCTTAAAACTTTACAAGTCGAACTGATCGAAAACTCCTCAATACTTAAATTTAGACTTAGTTAAAATCATTATAGTTGTATATTCAATCGTACAGTTTAATTTTCAATCTCGAGTGGGCTGAAAATACATACTTCAAAATAAAAAATTCATAAGCGCAATTGCTTCAAAGTGCCTAGTGAAAAATAAATGATCACATTCAAGCAAACTTCTTGGCAAGAAGCTGACAGTCAGTGACATAATTTTGTTCAAGGTGATTATCATAACTGCCTCATGATTTTCGACACAATCACTTCATTATTGCATATACACGTGTTAAAGAGATAAATAAAATGAACACGTGCATCAGTATGCATTTAATAATTTGTAATGTGTGTAAGATGAGAAATAAATATCACTTTAAGAAATATCTCTTTATTTCAGTCGAATTTGTGTATACTTTATCAATTACTTTTCATTGAAAATGTATCGCATAGCTCAGTCCCAAGTAATAATTTCTTGTTTCGATGAGAATATATATACTGAACATTGCAATCGATCACGTTTCAAACTCTAGAAGGCAACCTTTTATTTAATATAAATTTTAAATTCTCATTCCTATTCTATGCACAATAGTATACCATCTAAAAGGTACTAGCTAGTAAAATGCAACACATATTTTAGTTTCACCTTTGTAAAAAGTACTGATTTTCTTAAACAATCAATATTATTTAAAGTTAATTTGTATTACTTAAACGTGTGAAACTTTACTAAATTTGAAACTAAAGATATTGGAAACAAGAAAGATTGGATTAGATAAGCAAGGGTAAATCTATTTTATTGAAGTACCAATATCTATTTAAAATGTTGTAACATTAGTGGTAGACATCTGACAGGTTTAGATCGTATTACCATAGATTTTTACTAAGTTTACAAAATATACAGCTATCGGCGGGAATGTAAATCGCATGATAATTTATGTAAATGTAATCACTCCTTCCGGTACATTCGGCTAAGTCACAACTTGCAAACTTTGCTCAGTCTCATTAATATTTCATGGTTTATTGGTCCACAAATATATCCAACACTTATTACACTGAACTTTTATTTATGAGGAATGAGTCTCTCTCTATGAAGGTATGGTTCTTGTAAATGGTTCCCAATTTATTCCATCCTGAGACATACACAACTTTAATTAAATAAAATTATAACACAATATTAAACTTATATATTTTTGAACGAAACTCATTTAACACTTTTCAAATTGTGTTACAATTTTATTTAGTTAAAGATGCGGAAATTAACTGATGGGTTCATAATTGTCCTGGATAAAACCTAGATGAAATTCAATAAATTTAAAATTACCTAAATAAATTGATTAATTGTAAATATTTTCCCCCCATATCCTTATTTTTATTTGGTATTACAACTTATTTCATAACTTAATTTTACGTGCACAAAATGGACTGATATAAAAATATCTAAATTTTACTAACTTAGTTTTGTAAATTTGTACGTGTAAATATCTTGAATGATGGCATAGTCTAGTCAATGAATCTTATATCCAATATAGAATATTCAAGGACAGAAAAAGTTAAAGTAAACCTCAACCTCACATCAACAACATCGTGGAGATTGTTGAAGTGTCTCTTTGCTTTACTGGGTTTGCTTGCCCCCCCTAGAACCAAACCTGGGTCAGAGAATCATTGCGTTTGTAAAAGACCGTACACTTTGAAGTTCACTTTGAGACTTCTAGGCCTAACTTGAATGACAATTACATCATTACTGGCTATAAAGTCAGTTGAGGGTGTCTATGGTGTGGTATAAGTAGCACATATACGTAATTCATAAACCTAAAAGCAATTCAATACACAACAATAATTAAGAAAAAATAGGCCTCAACAATTCAGGGCATGACTTTTTAATGTAGAGTATTAAATACAATACAACTGACATATAGCTTGGAAGACTATGTTGTTCAGCATGTGGTTTTTAATCACATATGTTTATGTTTTATACTTTTGTACATTTTTTATGAGATTAAATTCATATTATTTTTGTTTAGTTGTAAAATGTGAAATGTACTACTTTTACAACACAATTAAAGAATACAATAAATTGGATGAAAGATAACGAAGTTTTATTCGAAAAGATGACACGTATAGAACCAGTTACCAGACAGAGAACATTTACAGTATCAGACAGATAACTGCTAACCATTGTTGTCAACCGGCACTCTTTCAGTATTGGATTTATAAATTGTATTACTGTCAACGGTAATGCTCTTTCATTTCTCATCTTCTTTGAACTAGTTGGATGAGTAAGAACAACCACTAAAACGAATGTTCTCTTTGTATTATTTTGTGAAATCAGGAATACTTGTGGTATTTATATTCCTCGATTTGTAACGTCCTGTAGGTTATTGTAGATGTAGTAGTGTATTGCATACTTTCAAAAGTTATCCAATATCAATATGAATTTTAAAATATAATGATTTAATTTATTTCTTAAATACACATTTTAGAAACAAAACATATTTGGCTTTATTAAGAATTATTAAGATCTTGAATATATCTTAAGAAGTTGAATACCATATGTTATTAAAATTCCCTTCGACCTCCCTGGGAGCTTTTATCTTGATTATCTTATGGGCAATACCCCTATAAGTGATGTGATATATAATAACCATAAACATTTTACAAAGTTCACAGCTGCAATAATACTCTTAAGGACCGTTGTTTTTTTAATTTAAAACTTCAAAGTGCATATTTAGGTCTACTGTTAAAGCAGTATTAAAATGTGCAATTCAAAACTTTGCATCTTATCCATTTATAGAACTAACGCCAACAGTAATTGCCCAACTGATCACGAACGAAGTAAGGCTTGGGTCTGTTACGGTGACAATCGGCCATCAAATATGCATGAGATTGAGCCAAGTTTGAAAGTTGTTCTGTCTCTCAAAATACCGATCGGAATTTCAATAAGTTAATTTTACAGCAATTTACATATGATATTACTTGCATTTAAAAATTCCGGTGCTTAGGTCGCATTAATAATTTTTTGTTCACCTTGTTTGAATAGTTTTTAATTTCATAAACTGTCTTTGTTTATTTTTTATATAGTTAAAAGAACACTTGTAAGTGGTTTAAACTTCAATGAAACTATTCAATACGTTCATAATCGTAAAATAAGTACACCATACTTAATTTATTTTGATTGTAATATGCTTTTCATACGATCTTCAAAACGACTATTCCTTGAAACACTTTATTATAACTGTAAGTCTAAATTACTTACGTATTCCGACAAACAGCTCAATATGTGTTAATTATGTCAATCAGGACATGTTTCGACGTTAATACGCCATACTCAGCCGCTCATTCATTATGAAGTTGTCGACCACTTGGCTTCGTCAGGAACACTATAAAACATTTACACGTAAACGACACGTTTCATATGTAACCCTCACGTAATCAGAACATTACCGCGATTTACAGGGGACTTCAATTCAGTGATGCGAGCGGCCATGGCAAAACCTTTAGCTTCATCATTATAATTTTGTTTGGATTTGTAAAAATAGTTTTGATTTTACTCTATATAATCTGGATGACGGTATACTAAAAGAGCTATTTTTTTAAGAAAGGGTAGACTTTCATATCTCACTTCTTAGAGAGTGTTTTCCAATTAATGTTTGCATAATGTATTCCTGGTACAGCAAACAAATGTGCTTACCCTCTTATACTTGTTGTATGTAATAAATAAATGTCAACACCTTACGTGTTTAAAAATACTTTAAAACATCTTAATAAATGGCTTATCATTGTACAAATATGCTCAAGATTAGTTCTTAAAAAAAAAAAATTAAATATTTTGAAATATGACTTAAAAGCACGGTTAAAGTTTATCCATGGAAACGATAAAAACAATAAACAATATTTATTGGACCAAACAAACTTTCTCTGATTACAGTAGGTACCTCGAGTAAAATGTAATCAAGGGTATACCTGATGTAAATAATACCGAATTGAAAATGAAGAAATAAAAGTTGGAGTGAAAACCTTTGATAAGACATGAGGTAAAACCGCTAATGACCGTGTTTCATCAAGTTCTTTCGCTCTCTAATGAGACTTTAATGTAAACAAAGTCGTTGTTAAAGTCTGTTAATGGTTTTTAAATCTTCTCCAGCGAGTAATTACAACCGCTTTATAAAGGCGAACAGCCGGATCTAATATAACTTTAGGTATCCGTGGCAAATGTTTACAAAATTGTAAATCCAGCTATCAATTTACTATGCCATTGCAGGAGCATGGTGGTAACACAACATTAACAATGCGTGTGGTACGGCAGCAGCACAACAATACAGCAGTAGCGAGGCAGGGGCATGCCAGCAGCAAGGCAGTGACTCGGCAGGTACAGTGAAAACGTTCTTCTTGACTGCAATATAATATTTTTGAAACGGACATCGGAATATAATTGAAATATGAAAAAATGTTATCTCACTAGAATATGCATAGAGTAATTTTTGTAATATATAATGGTTGATATATATAATTGTTGTGATAAGATATAATGGAAAAATTACAGTCTTTTACGCAATTAACGCGAGGTACAAAAAAATCTCTGCTTAAGATCAATAGAAGTTTGACCATTCTTCTTCTTTTGCCTTAACCTTTAAATCATCTGGCTCGCACTATTGTAATGTAGATTATTTAACTCGCTGGTAAATTGTTCTTATTGTGATCCAAGTACACTTTAAAATATTTTGAAAGATTATGGAAATTGTTTATAAACTTTGACGGTGGTTTGTTTGAGAATCTAGTAAAAAACATATTGTTAATGAATCACACTTAATTATGAATCAAAAAAATTAGTAGTATCAAGAAGTGACATTAGCAGTAAAACATGTTTTTGTTATATGAAATACAAACACCAGTGTCATAAGTCTTACGTTTAAGAAAAAAACTGCATGATAAAAATTATGTTGAGTTTGTAATTTATAAACATTGTTTTGTAGTATATAAAACAACGTCAACATAATAAATTGTATTTGTAACCCAATTCTTCTTGTTGAATAAATCAAGTAACTGAATTATATTGCGTTAATCAGACAAGAAAGACATGTTTCATGTTTTAGTGTAGGATGATATTTAAGATAAAAATGTTCTTTGGTTTTAAAGTAAAGTACTTTTAAAACTATTTTCCATTATGGATTTACCTATATTAAACCATTATAAGAAAGATAATAAAATGGTTGCCAAAGAAACAAAGATCACCGATCTTTCGTGTAATGCCGAGAAGATAAAGAAGAACTAACTCTGTGTTTTAATATATACTAGTTGTCCTGTTGCTCGAATCCGAGCAAGTTTGAACCCAACGAAAGGTTTCTTCAGTTATAAACAAACATTACAAAACATCTGATGGTAAAACGGATATGATAACAGCGTTCTTCAATCAACACGTAGTTTAGACTTCCGCCGTCGGATAGCGCCACTGTTCCAAAAATTTAGCTTTTTTACTGTGTTTAAGTGATGCCCTTTCTTAAAATTCTGAGACTTATTGGCAAATCTACGTAAAAATACCTTTAATTTGGCACCTCAAACGTTAAATCCGCCCGTCCAACCGTTATCGAGTTATGACTGAATAAAAACCCCCTAGCGTATTAATATATTATAGATTGTAATAAATATTCTGTAAGCGAAATATTTAAGTCAAATTTGTAGGGGTTCGGCAAATTACAGGATTTTGGGAGACGGCTCAAACTAAAGGTCTTGATCCCAGTGACACTCGGGAAAAATATAAGTATTTCTAAAAAGTTACTAGCAAACGAGAAATAACGTAAATCATCTTCATAAGAAACGGATGGGGATTTAAAAACGGCTGCTTTGTTTACATAAAATACCCCCGTTGCAGCATACCTGCATACTCAGCGAATTTCAACTGGTACTTCACTGAGTCATGAAGCCACTTACCAACTTTAATCAAAGCATAGCATATTAATAAATAAGCGAGAAATTACATTTTATTTATTCCCCATAAGAAAAACATTAGGATTTAGTATGCAGGTTTGCTGCATCAAGGCCCACAAAATCTGGTTTTTATGGAAATACCAATGCATCACCTCCAGATGAAGCAACATACCAAGTTGTATCAATTTATGTTCATAAACAAGCAAGATATCACACGTTTATTATTCTCAATAAGAATAACATTATAGCTGCTGAGTACGCAGGTTTGCTGCCATGGGGACTGAACAAAATTAGTCTTGTATGCAAATAGCATTAAAACCCAACCATATAAAGCCATATACCAAGTTTCATTAATATATGTCCATTAATAAGCGAGATATACAATTTTACTTATTCTCCATAAGATTAACATTGGACAACGTACTGTGTTTAGCACTCGCAATATTTCGGTAACCAATTGACGTAGAGCGATGATCAAAATACCAAATTTTTTTAAGCTGTATTTAATGGTGTAAACCTAAACTTGGGTTTAAAAAAGTTATATGTAAAAAGTTCAAAAAACCCATTTTTGGGGTACAAAACCTTCCTTAAAGTAGAGCGGCCTGTCTGGTTCTCGAACTCATGGAAATAGACGCTGCCTGACACGTTTATACAAAATTTCATTAAGATCGGGCCATTTTTACGAAAGTTATCGTGCAAGTATCGTGGACACACACATATATATATATATATATATATATATATGAATTTGGACGAATGGTGTTTTTGACATCTGGGAGCCTCAAAACGAAAAGTTATCATGGTCCCAGGCTTAGGTCTTACCAGGCCACCTACGGTAATAGCTTTTTCCCTATAGGGGAAATTCGCTAAAAATGTGATAAGTGTCTACTTTGTTTACGAACTTACATGTGTTCCTACGTATATTGTTTTATTTTCCTCGGTTTGTAAAGAGAGAAAAAAATCAGTTGAAGCAGGTAATTGGGCAAGGTTAAGAGGCTATGGCGCCTTCAAGCCACTCGAATTGTAACATTTGTGTATAACTGTATTTGTGTATTTGTGTGTAACATTTGTAACATTTGTAACAAAATACCTTACTGTGTAAATTACTAAGGTTATTCATTAAATATATAAAAATTAAAAGTAAGACATTTTCAGCAATTACTGAAATTAAATTATATAACTAATACCTACATAGTTTATAGTTTTATGTTAAAATTATTAAAAATTCAAAAACAAGGTAAAATAATATGTTTATTAAAATATGGTAATATAGTAATTTTTCATACGTGATCATGATTTTCGTTATATTACAGAATATTGTATTGCACGTTAGAAATTTTTACTCCATAGCAAATAGTACAAATGATAAATAAAGCTCTATTTTTACACAAAAATTCATATTTGGTAAAATTAAATCATCACAAATCTAGAATAGACATCCTACTATAGTAAAAGTACAATACTTGCGTTAATGAGCCAATAATGCACAGAATGCTACGATCATTGTTTTTGTAATTACTCTGTGCGGAATGAACAAATCTAAAACACACGGGGATGATAATAAGTATGGCAAATATTTAAACTCGTATATCTATTTTTTTCAGAAGTAACATTAAAACCAGTAGAGACTGTAACTCTACAATAGAATTTCCATCTAGAACATTGAAAAAAATTTGAGGTAATTAATCCTAGAGAAATTTGGTACGTTCTTTTTAATTGTGATAGTACGAAATTAATCATATTACAATAATTGTCTTTAAATTCAACAACGCAAAGTATTACAAAGGCTAGTTAAATAATACAAACCTGCGAGATATTGCAGCGAAACAATGTAATGGTCACATTTATTTTTCACGAAGCACTTAAAGGCGAAGCACGCTTATAAGTAAAACTCAATTGTTCCCTTTTCTAGATTTTATACCCTAACAATCCTACTACTTTGTTAATTTATAAAGACTTTAAATTGCTTATTAATAAAAGGTAAATTTAAGAAAGTTTATTAAAGCTTAGTAAATCAAGTCTAAATTACGCGATAGTATCCAAATGTGATGTTAAATATTTGTACGAGTAATGCTAAGGGGCAATTTATTTTAATTTCTGTTAGTTTAATAGATACACTTGATAATACAATATTGTGTCTTGGAGGGTAAAGAAACTGATAAGCTGTACATGCTTAAGAGTCATCCTATTCATCAGTAATTTTGAGCAAAACTAATATAAAAATATATTAATAATCAACATATTATTTAAGGCATCATTCGATTCATTCTTACAGTCTATAACATCATTAATGGTATTTAAGGTTATGAATAGCAGCACAACGGCTAAACAAACTAGAAATATAGCCTCTAAGACCAAAATACAGTTTTCAAGACTTTCCTACAAAATTCCAAGTTGAAATTTATATAAAAACTAATACTTCCAAAGCTAAACTACCCTACTTATAAATTGAAATTATGTATTAAAATCATGAACTGAGGCGAGTAACAAAAAGTCGCATTAAAAGGGATGATTTATTTAGGAGGGGTATACTAGGAGCTATAAAACATGGCGGTGGTATATAAACCTAAACAGTGACAGGCGCTTTCGGAAAGACCCAAGCACACTTCCTGCATACTCAGTTTTAATATGTTACTCTGGCTTTAAAAGTTTGTTAAAATCCTCTTTTAGAACACTTAGATTTCAATTACCTCATAAGTTTTTTAATATAAAGTAACTGAGTGGATAAATCTCATAGACTAACCCATTTATACATTACAATTTAGTAACTATTGTCTTAATAAATTGTTCATACTACAAAAATGTATTAATATAACAATAACACAACCTTCTAAACACTTCTGATGCCTGAGTTATACTTGAACCAACTATAAGCCAGCTGTAAACACGAGAACTATAGGTTTCTCTGACACAAACAAAATCGATTGAGATAAACGGAAAATTGAACAGACTCATATGCCCCAAATTATTAAACGTGATTCAACGGAGAGTCACAAAAGGGCTGTTTAAACTCTTGTCTAAAGTAAAACGTTTCGAGAAATCCGATGGTTTAATCAGATTTTATTTCGAACCTGCATACTCATCCGCCATTTTATTCTTATGGAGAATAATTAAAATGTCATAAATCGTTTATTTGTGAATGTTGAAACTTGGTATGTGGTTTTATGTGGTATTAAGATATATGCAGGTGTATTGGAAATTCGCTGAGTACGCAGGTTTGCTTCTACGGGGGTATTTATTTACATCATGTGTAGCATATCATTTTATGACAAGAGCTGATTAATATGCACAGTTCAATTGAACATTATTCCTTGATTTACATTGACATTTTAAACGTCTCTAGGGTGAATCCCTGATCTTGGATTAGCTTGAAATTAATACGGTACTATCCTGAAATCAAGATGTTCGCCTTAAAATACGCCCTAGTTGCTTCGGCGTCTTACACAGTGATTTAGGGAAGACATACAAAATAATACCAAAATTATCAAGATCCGTTTGACAAACAAAAATGTTATGCGTGAACTTACACGAAAAAACATGACGGACGGTCGAAACTATAACCTCCTCTTTGCTTGAAGTAGGTTAAAAATTACAACAATTGCAACAAAAATATGTTGCTAGGTTTTTTATAAATATTTTCAATATTCTAAAATGCCTTCCTAAATTGTATATAAATTGTAAACGCCTATTTTGTATATATATCAAATTGAGGTAAGTGAAATTACATGATATTACATTCAAGTAAGTGTGTTCATTGAGCGCATAAAATAAAAATGTTGTATTACTGAACAATTTTAGAATCTGTTCGTATTTTTTTTATTTTACTAGAAAAAAACTACTGATAGATACATTAGCAGGTATTTCTTAGTTGATTAGTTTTGTCGATGTTATGAGACTGCAAAACGTGATAAATGCCTATAATAGTTACTGTAAGTGGTTGCTGTGTTATTCTTACAATACATTTTATTTAAAAGTTCATATTTATTTAGTATGTTTGATTCTTAAATCTTAGCTCCACAACACACAATGTTAGAAATAAAACTTCGTATCGTTGTAGCATGATAAACATTATAACAATGACAGTATAAACACTTTTTGCTTCTCTTATTATTGACTAGCTGATGTACCCGTTCTTGGCTCAGGGGTTTTCTTTACCCGTTCTATAGTCAATGCAATTTGCATTTTAGTTAGCTTGAAACAGCTGTTATTGCTTCTGCTCTTTAAGCTGTTAAATGAAAGTATCCACAGCTGTTCGCATTACAGTTTCGGAATGTTTACTTTCTTCTGAAATGAAAACATTTAAACTTAACTTGACGTTCACGGGGCGTAGCCCGAGAGGATTTTAAGGAAGTGAATAGGCCTATGTATTGCATGGATTCAAGATATACCTTTTTGTAAAGTTTCAGCCCAGTCGGTTCAGTAGTTGTTGCGTTTACCCGGAACATCAGACAGACAGACAGACAGATAGACAGCCAGACAGAAACCACCTTTTCTTTATAATATTATAGATAATTTTGTATTCTCCAGACAGAAAAAAATAACTCGACTGCGCTGATTAATGTCAACAATGCCAACATTGAAGTTGGTGGTATTGTTTACGGTTTGGGAAGAAAATGGTACAAATCCTTTCGATCTAAACACGGCTTGAAGGGGAGGTAGTGTGAGGGAGTAAGAGAGTTTATAAACAATAGCCAAATTAATCATTTGTTTTGATAAATAACTGAAGTTTTGTAAATTAACTGTACTAAGACTTGTGGAGGGAGAATACTTACTCCGTATGCCACAAACCAGGCACTGATTACTGCGATAAGACCTGTACATATTTGCAGTGGACAGTTACACCCCATTTGTGCTTCTGCCTCCACGTAGCCCTGGTATGACTGTGTTTTGATTATGTTGTGAGAATATGGGGAAGACTAGGTATTTATACATCTATTGCCCTAGAATCTCTTGGAGATAAAGCAACAAATAACAGTTGCAGTACAAGTGCCATAGAGGCTAAAATTGAAGGTGTTTGGTCAGAACTCGATTACATTATTGATGTCTTTATGGAACATATTAAACAATTTATTTTTTACTATGTAGGTCTCATTAACCGTGTGATTAAAACTTGTATCTGTTATGTCATTACAGCTGAACACTTCTGTTTGAAAACCCCTGTATTATGTTGTATAAATCATAAGTCAAATACACATATATGCAAAGTTTTAGTGTCATCACGCCAAGTAACTACTTAGACTGCTCATAGCATATTTAAAAACACATCACATTTATAAGGAATGTATATTTTAAAATACCAACAAAAACACTAAATTTCACTCATTAAATCGTTATTAAATATTGTATTAAGATTAGTTCAAGCTGATGTTATACTGTAGATATGATATACGTCTATATTAGAGAGAATACTTTCTGGCAAGTAAAACAGTTCACCTAATTCTGCATTACTGTCAAAACACTATTACGAATCATTGCAGGACTAAACATTATTTTAATCAAATTGTTTAAATTATAGTAATACTATTTGTAAGCAGAAGATTATAAGTGGACTAAAGTTTTTCTTACATAAGTAAATATGATTTGTGTAAACAAAACACAAATGTTACCCTAATGTTTCAACCGTGGACATCATGTAACTCACAATGCATCTGAACTTATTGTTCTGTCGAGAATTTAATAACAAATCATTTCATTTGTTACATCTTGATGAATGAATTCTTTAAGCGACTCAAATACTCCTCAAGTAGCCCAAGACTACAGCTTAAAGATTATTTTTCAGGTTTCATGAAGATTCCAAATGAGACATGGTGAAGCTGGCCTCAAACCACACGGAGTCGGGGGTGATCGATTATATTTTGATTGAAAGATGTTTCTGGTTTATTTCACTGGAAACCTGTTCTAACATATACTTATATCTTGTGTTTGTAAGTACGGAATACAATTATATGTAACGTAACATAATAATATTAAATCTATAGTTGATGAAGTTATGGTGCATCGGTGCCTATTCAAGCACTTCAAGTCATTATGAAACATAAAAAACATATTTTAAGATCACTCATATGACTTTTTACATAATGGTTCGACAGCTGAGATCACTAAACCACTTTGTATCTTTAGGCGATGCCCAGTATGGATTTGCAGTGACAGTCTAGAGTTTTCCAAAGATTTATGCAAGAAAACTTTGCCTACAACATGGGGATATCTGGTTTTTTTATTATAAGAACCCTTCTAAAAGCATAACATAAAACAGTACTTCTAGAAATAGTTTAGTGGAAGGAATGGTGGTATGGTAGTCTACTACCTGTATAAAACAGGTGATAAAAGGGCGATTTATTTATAATTCAAACGCTTTGCAAGTGTGTTATTATTCATATATATATATATTTCACCTTATGCTTTGTATTAGTCATTACATTATTCTTATGATAGCACTAGCTGCTATGCCCGTGCTTTGCAACGGGTGAAAATTCAGAGTATAAAATTGTAAACAAAACAATGACAGTCTGTAGATAGTTAATCCGTATAGCAGCTGGTTATTTAGATTAATTGAATAAAGAAAAAACACATGTGACATAAACCAAATAAAAATCCATATGAATAACATGGAGACTTGGAAGTTCCGGGGGGGGGGGGGGCAGAGCCTTGAGGAAACGGCAGTAGGCCTATGACACTCCTGGGTACATAGACTATATTTGTGCAAAGCTTCAGTAGAATTGGTCCAGTGGTTTTGGCGTGATGGAAAAATAGATATACAGACAGACACCCCCTTCATAAAATTAATGATGATACGGTTAAAATGTTAAGTCTCGCGGTACCATTTGTTGCGACTTGCATGGCTTTGTTTAATGCTTATTTTAATATTATATTCCTTGATTAAGAATGGTTTGATTTGAGATCGTATCAATATTTTTATGGCTGGTAACATGTTTACTGTTGATTTTCTCAATTAAATCTCTGTGTCATTGTACAGAACGTATAATGTAATTTTTTGTGGAAAGTATTTATTGTTTTTGTGAGGAACAACTTTAAAAAATCCCCTGGTGTTGTTTAAAATGGCCATAAAAGCTTTGAAAGCTATCTCAATGAATGCATTCTATTATCCTCGCTGGACTTCCCTCCTGTATCACTTTTATCTTTTACTGCGTGTATTTTTCATTGACCAGCAACATGATAAGTAAATTGTTCTAACTTTATTCTCTGTTATTGACACTACATTCCCAGGCTTCCTCCTGAACCATCAACATTAAAAAACAACTTCCAAACCCCCAAAATAATAGTCGACTCAATGGTTGTCAGATAGTACCTTTTGAAAAAAAACGTACGCAATAGACGAATAACAAAGTGTATCCCGTAAAATGGGCTGAAAATAGGACCTAATTCGATTTTTCTGGAGTTCAGGATTATTCCAATCGATTTATGAGGTAAAATAAAACTATTTTAAAAGTTTAAGCAAAATACTCCTGTGGGAATGTGATATCCATTTAGCAGATATACATCGTTCGTATTTCAGTGTAGGATAAAGTAATAACACAACAAATAATATGTTTTGATGTACTTACTGCTGACATTGTATTTATGTCAACTTAATGTGGTGTTGTAGAATCACATTTTACTTTTTCGATTTTACATCAGAAAGGTAATTCGTTAAAACGAATTAAAGCATACTAAAATATAGGAACAGAAAAAGTGTAACACTGTGTAAGATAAATACGAAATAATATTTAATCTTTGGACACAACATTCATTCAAAATAATATAGTCAATCCAACTCTAAAAGCCTTCCGACTTTTTAAACTCGTGTTAATCTGATTCTGTTAGATCTCTATAACAAGACAATATTTATTGTTGTACCGTACCTTTATTGCGTAATTAATACGAATTTTAACATTTTGGTATAACAAAACTAAATTCATGTAACGTACTTTTGCAGATCAGTCACGCGATTGGGTTTGTTTTAACGTTACTTTTCACGTTGCAATGCTGCAAGATAATTCTAAGGTCTCAACATGATCTGCGACGAGAGCAACGCCAGGCTGACTCAGCCACATCAGGACCCACCCAGACCGGTGAGTATTTGCTGTATCACGTATGTTTTGGCAATAGAACCAAATATATATCTTTTAAATTCTAAACTAACGCAATTATTGGTGTGATTTAAGGATTACGGATATTAGTTTTCGCTGAGGACTTGACATCTATATAATTTCCAACTCACCTGTCTGTGTAAACCTTAGATGCAATAATTGTGTTAGGGTGTGCTACATGTATCATGTTAATTACAATCTATATTTAGCCACAAATGTTTTATAACTGAAGCTCACAGATTTTTAAAAAACGAAGACACACAAAACACATTATTTAAAAAAGAATTTTACATATTTTTTAATACTTTTTATGTCTTGCAGTGTTTCCAAAAGAGAAAAGTTAAGATATTAAAAAATAAAACTATAATACAAATTTATTTCTCGTGTCACTCTTGTATCACGTATTTATTATAGTGTGAAACTTTTATAAAATAAATTTAAAACTTAGTTTAACTTTTCAGTCCCCGAGGGAGGCCAGGCAACACCAATGCCAGGCACAGGCGTAAATCAGGCAATCGAAAATCAAGAGGGGCAGAACGATGAGAGAAGAAGAATGTCCTCTATTATGGTTTCCACGCTTGAAAACGTGAAGATATGCGACCCGTACAGTGAGTACACAGAACAAATTTAAATATTATGTATGCTACACTACGTTGGGTTAATACTACACTCAATAGAGAGTAACTTAACACTTTCACTACAGTTAGTGTAAGGTCACTCATTTAAAGTGTAAATTACAACTCCTGGATTAAACTTACACTCTTGAGTCAAACCAGTATGAAAAGGGTGTACAATGCCACCAAGATGTGTAATTAAACATCTTCAACAGTGTATATTTACGCGGTAATTATTATTTCCTAATGTCCCATGATGCACTGTCAAGTTCTATTCAGTTGCGGGAAGACAGGAGAGAAAACGCCCATTGAACTGGTAAATACTCAAGGCCTACACATTTAGGTTTTTATTAGCGAATTTCCCCTATAGGGAAGAAGCTATTACCGTAGTCGGCATGGTAAGACCTAGGCCCGGGACCAAGATAACTTTTCGTTTTGAGGTCCCCAGACCCCAAAAACACCATTCGATCGATTTTTTGATGATTCGATGGATTTTTTTAATTTTTTACATATAAATTTGGAAATAGTCAAATTTTAGTTTTTACCAATGTATTCAGCTTAAAAAAACACAATTTGGTATTTTGACCATTCCTCTACGTCAAATGTTATACCTCGCTTATTTTTGAACGTACAGTGATGAAAATTGGTATACGACTTCATCTAGTTGTGGTGCATTGTTATTTGCTCGAAAAAAAAACAATTTTTGTCACAGGCTCTTGTAGCAGCAAACCTGCGTACTCAGCCCCATGTTATTGTTATGGATAATAATTAAAGGCTATGTCTCCCTTAATTATGATCATAAATGAATAAAAACTGGTATATGACTTCACCTACTTCAGTTTTATTGATATTAGCAAAAAAATCCATTTTTTGTGTTCCTTGATGCAGCAAACCTGCGTACTCAGCCCCAATGTCATTCTTATGGGGAATAATCAAAATTGTATATATTGCTTATTTGGGAATATATTTTTATGAAACTTGGTAAGTGACTTTATGTAGTATTAAGACATTTACATCTCCATTGGAAATTCGCTGAGTATGTAGGTTTGCTGCGAAGGGGGTATTTTTACATTTTGAGTCCATTTTATGTAGAATAATAATGGATATTGTAAACTTATTTTAGCGAATTTCACATATCGGGAAGAAGCTATTACCGTAGTTGGCATGGTAAGACCTAGGCCCGGGACCATGATGAATTTTTGCTTTGAGGTCCCCAGATGCCAAAAACACCATTCGTTCAAAACTGTATATAATGTGTCCGTGAGCACGATAACTCTCGCAAAAAGTCCGATTTGAACGAAACTTTGTATAAAGTGTAAAGCAACTATGACTTTAAGCTCGAAAACCAAACAGATCGACCTATCCGAAGGGTTTTTGGGGGGGGGGTGGTGGTTTGTACCCCAAAAATGGGTTGGTTGAGTTTTTTACATATTATTTTTAATCAAGTCAAATTTTATTTTTTTTATTGGAATCAGCGTAAAAAGATGCACAATTTGGTGTTTTGATCATAGCTCTACGTCAAATGGTTACATAGATATTGTAAGTGCTAAACACAGTACGTTTTCCAATAATGTTATTCTTATGGAGAATAAGAAAAATTGTATATCTCGCTTATTTACCAACTTATTCTGATTAAACTTGGTATATTGCTTCATATCGTTGTGGTCTATTGATATTTGCGCTAAAAAATATTTTTTGGCAGATAGTTCCCGTAGCAGCAAACCTTCGTACTCTGCTCCCATGTTATACTTATGGAGAATAATTAAGTATTATCTCCCTTAATTAATTATGAACATAAATCAATAAAATTTGGTTTGTGGCTTTACCTTCTTGAGTTATATTGATATTTGTATAAAACCCCATTTTTTGTGTTCCTTGCTTCAGCAACCCTGCATACTCATCTGCCATGTTATTCTTATGGAGGATAATTCAAATGTCATAAATAGTTTATTTATGAATGTATATTGATGAAACTTGTTATGTGGCTTTATGTGGTATTAAGATACATATAAATGCATTGGAAATTCGCTGAGTATGCAGGTTTGATGCTACGGGGGTGTTTTAGTTCCAATAGGTAACATAACTTTGAACTGACTGGCACATTAATTATATTCTCGCTTAGCCTGTGAGAGAAAACTCTAGGATCGAATATTAAACAAACATAGATAAAGAATATACACTGTTTTATTGCACTATTAAAATCAGAATACAAGCTTAACTAAAGAAGAAAGATAACAGGCAAAATACAATAGATAATGAATACTGTCCCTCTGCAAGGAGAATGGCTCTGTGCGGGAATATGCATAAAAGTCTCTATTTCCTATAACATTAACACCATTTTGTTTCACTTTCCCTGCAAGGGTTAGGCTATCACTGATTTGGTGTATTTTTGCCATTACATATCCCTCATACAATAATTATTTAAAAAATCAGTTTTACAAATACATAAAAATGTGCATAATAACTCAAGATACAACAAAAAACTTCAGCACGTAATTATGTAACAATGTGAAGACTCATAAACAAATAGTCAAATCTGAAAATCTAAATATAATTAACTACGTTCCCACAAAATCTTCTCTAAGACATAACACGATTAAAAATGTTACCCTGCTACTAGGGCGTATCCGATGGGAAAAACTTGGGTCCGCACTCTTTCCAAAAATTGAGTTCTCACACAAGTACTAATTATTTAAACATCCCCAAATAAATAATTATATACAACACTTATTTATTAAAAAATCTCGTTAGTTATATACAAAAAGGTCTCTAAACATTCTATTCTTAAATTTTTTAACGTTAAATTATTTTAACGCTTATTTCCCCTTAATATCCATTAAGACTCTACTCAAAGTTTTACTTTATTCAAGTCGAACCAAATTTAATGTGACTGTTACAAATAAATTTAATTATGTTTTATTACTCAAGAGGGAGCTTGTACTGTTATTTGTGCTTTCCTTCACTTTACTTAAATTTTCTGGAAATGGAGCCTAACTTTCTGCACACCAATTTGAAGATTTTCCACATACCATATGTCCCAAAATGGTTCTGCCCCAAGGGTTCTGGGCCCTGGCTGCGGTGTTGCTCTCTGGGTCGTCCAGAAGCCTCTGTCTTCTGGGCTTGTTGTCAGTGATGGCCCTCGCCTCTTCCCTCGGGTGTTCCGCGGTTTCCTGGTCCGGGGTAGTCCCGGGGCCCTCGCTCAACCGAAGTTCGGGGTCGCTCGTCCCGCAGGGGTGACTCCGCTCGAACGTGTCGAAGATCTGTATCGATGGCCTTCCGTCTGCGTCCCCGTCCTGGACTCTCTCTTGTACTGGGCTGGGATGGTGACACCCTCTAGTGATGAGGAATCTCCCAAGTATCGTCTGGGTCTCCTTGCTCGTGGGAATCTCGGTGACAGAATGGTTGTGGAACTCTACGGGCGGCTTGATACTTGCCCCCTAGATGTCCCTGCTCCTTTCCTAACTTTCCCAAGGATGACTTGCCTCAGTGCTCTTCAGTCCTCCCTCTTTTTCAGTTCCCTCTCTCTCTTCATGTTTTCCCCCAGATTTTGACCATCCCATATTCTAATAATATTCCATATTCTAATATAAATCAGGGTCACGATTAACCATGCCTCTACTCTTTGAATTTTTCAATGCTGATACTGCCCATTGGTAAGTAGCCTACTTTGATTTCTAGGCATGCAACCTTTCCACGAAGTGTTTACCCTTCTATTCGATATGTTGTGTTATTAATTCCCACTGTCCATTTTATACTTTTGCTAGTGCAAGCTCCGTTCGCAGGCTTCCTTGTGATTCCCACGTTCGATTTGCCACGTGCGATTCTTTATAAATTACTCGTCACACAAAACAGTTTTAACTACACATATTTAATAAGGTTTACAGGATAAGCTGGAATTAGTGGTTTACAATGGCTTTTTGGATAAACTTCTGTTATAAAACTTATTGCTTTCTTTTGCACTTAAAAAGTGTAATCCTACACCTTTAAAGGTGACAGCAGGGTTGCCACCCTAATCTGCGTTATGTTACACTACATCGAGTGTGATGTTTATCTTGTAGGTGGTAAGGTACAAATTTTAACTCTCAAGCAATGAAACGACATTAACTGGAAACAGGAACATTTACTTAGTGGTTTTTAGGGATATTTACATGAACAATGCAAATAAAAATATGTTTTTATATTTTAATTGCCAGTTTTTTCCTTTCAGTTATGGGCATTTTGACGTATTACCTGTTGATGTCGTTCATTGGGGCTACTGGTGTGACTGCTATATCTAATGTAAGTAAATATTGCTTTCGTTAGCTTTTGCAAATTGTAGCCTACTGAACAGAACGATGAGTTGGATGTGTATTGGTGCGGTCATGTCCATGTCTAGAAGCCTGATTTTCCTGGGCAAAATATGGTCATTAACTACTGTTGAATTGGTATAATACAAAAATACAGCCAATCGTTACACACCACTTACTTTTTTAATTGATAGCTTTTTGGTTGTCAACTTTAAATATATAGAAGCAATTCATGTGTAGGTTAAGGCAAATATAAATTATTTGTGAGTTAAATGTAATTGAGATAGACAGTGTGCACTTTTATTGCTGACCAAAGCCAAATAATTACTGTCTTTGGATAAACATTTTGTAATAATTTGTACAGTATGAGTACAAATTATTCCTCTTCCCCATTTTTTATACAATTGTTGAAATATTGACCAACCATTGGTAAGTGGTTAGTGCTTCATTTAGTCGAGATTAAAGTTTTGCATGGCATCATGGAACAGTTATTTTCAATGTTGTTTATTTTAAAGTAAAAATGGCATTATGATATGTGTTTTCAAACTGTAAGGTTTTCAGCTTCACAATTTTATTTCGACGACTCGTTTTAGCTCCTTTGCCCAATTTTTCAACAAACAAATCAATTACATGAATATAGATATGATATTATACTAAACATATTATGCAATTCACGAGGGGAATAAAACTTCTGTGTTTTCTTTTCCTGATTTTGAAATTACCTGAAAAAATTCTTCTTCTTGGGGAAAAATGGCTTTAAACTGTTTGTTTATAAGGTTTGATTTAGTGAATAATTTCCTTTTTTTATCCCGGTTAGTTAATAAATCATACCCAAAAACACAAAGTGTTGACGGGTTGCCAAGTCCTAAAATGATATGATATCAAAATGTATTCCAAGTCAAAGATAGCACCTTTGATCTGACATTGTTTATCATCACAAATTACTTAAATATGTTTCAATAACAATGGCCGAAAGATTTTTGGTTATTTTCTATCTGTTCTTGGCCAGCAGATTCACTGATACAAAATCTTTATTTTGAAATTTAAAAATCTAAATAAAGTATAGTTAACAATTGTGACTGAATATTATAAACAAATATTATCTGCTGGCCAAGAACAGATAGAAAATAACCAACAATCTTTCGAGCATTGTTATTTTAACATATTTAAGTAATTTGTGATGATAAACAATGTCAGATCAAAGGTGCTATCTTTGACTTGGAATACATTTTGATATCATATCATTTTAGGACTTGGCAACCCGTCAACACTTTGTGTTTTTGGGTATGATATCATTTGTTTTTTATATAATTGTTTATTAAAAATTTTTATAAATGAGATTTCAATTTGAAATAAAACAAAATATATATCAAGGATAAAATATTATAATATATTGAACATTAATTAAGATTAATTTACCTTAATTTTACCTAGATAGTTTTTAGAATTTTCTGGTAGTTTTTAAACATTATAATATACATTTTTTTGCACCATATGGGCATTTCTTGACGTTCACTTTCTCATCACCTGCATCTATTCACTTATTTTTGTTTTGAATGTAAGCTATGTAATGCCCTGATGCTGAACTGTTTCCTAAATTGAACACCGCATTTTTAAGTTTGTATAGAACTCCATTAATTTTGATTTTTGCAATTTGTAGACTGGGTATTATTAGACTTGAAATTTTGTTATTATGTGTTTGCCAAAGTTGTAGTTAAAAAATTATGAAGTTACTTGTAACTGAGATGGATGTTTTTGATTAGTACCTTTGGGGAAGCAAAAATTGTTTAGATGACTTGGAATAATATTTCACCACTATCCCCTACTGACAATCGGAATTTTTTTAACTCATTTGCCTCTTTTCTAAATTTTTTAGATCCTCCAGTTGTTATTTATAGCTCAATATCCCTTTGTTTTATTTTAATACTCTATATATGTAATCTTCACACTACAGTTTTAATCACTGCTCTCACGAAACTACATGTTACAACGTAGTATCATAAACAACGTGAGTATTACTTTTACAGTTCGTTGATTGATTATAAACAGCTGTTACAATTCTTTTGTTTTGATTTTAAACTCCATAAGCCCAATGTTAATTTTTTTTTAAATTCCAGTTTTGTTTAGTGAATTTACCCTATAAGGAAGAAAGCTATTACCATGGTAAGACTTAAGCCCAAGACCATGATAACTTTTCATTTAGAGGTCCCCAGATGCCAAAAACACCATTCGGTAAAATTTGTATATGTGTGTGTGTGTGTGTGTTCGTAAGCACGATAACTCGTAAAAAAGGTCTGATCTTAATGAAATTTGGCACAAATGTGTAAACTACCATTTATTTGAATAAGTTCGAAAACCAGACGAATCGCACCATCCGAAGGGGGGGGCGGGGTTGGGGTTTTCACATTTAATTTTTATTTTAATCTAATTTTAATTTTTACTATTGAATCCAGCTTAAAAAACATTCAATCTGGTACTTTGATTATTTCTCTACGTTAATTGCTTACCGAAATATTGTGTCCAATGTTAATCTTATGGAGGATAAGCAAAATTTGATGTATCGCTTATTAATGAAACTCGGTATGTGGCTTCATATGGTTGGGATTTACTGATATTTGCATACAAAACCCATTTTTGTTGTCCCCATGGCAGCAATCTTGCGTACTCAGGAGCTATAATGTTATTCTTATGGAGAATAAGAAACATGTGATATCTTGCTTGTTTATGAATATATTGGTAAAACTTGGTATGTTGCTTCATCTAGTGGTGATCCAATGGTATTTGCATAAAACCCAGATTTTCTTGGTCCTTGATGCAGCAAACCTGCATACTCAGTCCTATTTTTTTTCTTATGGAGAATAAATACAATGACATTTCTCGCTTATTTATGAATACGCTTTGATGAAAGTTTAAAGTGGCTTCATGACTTAGGAAGTACTACTTTAAATTCGCTGAGTACGGTATGCAGGTTTGCTGGAACGGGGGTATTTTTACATTATTTTATTTTTTCTGGAGATGATACCTGTCTAGAACTTATTTTTATCCCAGAAATTAGTTATTTCCAACATTTGAAGGAAATCGTTGGTGCCATTATTGGATAAGTGTCGCAAGCAACACGGACGCACGCACGCATTCATATTAGAGTGTAGGATAGTGATCATTTTCACAAGTTGTGCATATAGAGTCAGCAAGAGGGAACCAGGCGATAAATTGACTGTGGAGTAGTTAATCGAGATTGGCTTTTCTTTTAAGATGATTAGGATGAAAATTTGGAATATAAATTTACTGACGTAGCTGGTTGTGCTGTGGTTGCAATTTGAACATTTGTGGTTAATTTTATTGAGTGCCTGGATTGAAATTACAGGGGTTGATGATTCGAAATAAGGCAATTTAAAAATTCCGCACAGTCTTGTTGTTCAATTGTTTTAAATGGTGGTCCCAGTTGATTTATAATATCTATCGAATTTAAAATCTGGTAATTTCTTCGGTAGGATATTACCATTTTTTTAGTGGAGCATTTTGGTGTCGTAATTGTATGTTAACGTCACGATTGGTGGGCAGTTGAAAATACATTGTAAAACTAAATTTGCGTAGCATGACACGCCATAAACCTTTTCGAAACCGAGATTTCTAAGTTCGTCTATATTGTTAGTAATGTCTTGAATGGCTCCTAATTTAATATTATGAATTTGCCAGATTTGACCAGGGATTTTTTCTTGAGATTTTATTCCAATTTTCAATTGTTTTATTTCTGGTCGGTACTCACCCCTTAGCCTATTATTTTCGGATATAGCTGATGCTTTTGCCTTAAAATTTTGAGGGTCAAAGTTTAGAATTAATAGACCAGAGAGTGAAGTCACGCGAGATAAAGGCTACATATGTTTGGCCACATGAAAATACTGCATAACCAGCATCAACAACACAACTGTTAAGCGTTAATCCCTGACTTTTGTGAATTGTAGTTGCATATTATGCTACTGCAATAGGAAACTGCTTTCGGAAAACAAATACTCCAGGAATTACTTCAAATTTTGTGGACGATCTTTGAATTTCTATTTATCTGTCTTTAAAAGTTATAATAATGTTCTCGATTGCATCGTGATCATATTTAGTAGTCTTTTACAACACCCATTGAACCATTTATAACAAGACCCTGACTTATTTATTAAAAATTAAGCCAATTTTGGTGACAAGTCTAATTAGGCGAAACTATTATGTATTATATTATCGTTTGTGTGTTATTTGAAAACCCTTAACGACTAGATGTGACTTTTGTGGTTTTTGAAAACGTCCTCCTTAAGGTCTTTAGCCTCCTAATCTCTTAAAGTTACAATGTTAAAATTATGGCAAAATTAAAATAAATTTAAATTGAACATATAACAGCTGTTAATACTGACAAAACACAGGAAAGAAGCAAGAACACCGTTTTAAAGCTAACCTCTGGAACGGACTCTTAAATTATTGCAAATGTCCTTATTGAGTAATTTTATTTAGTGAGAATATGGTCGTTCATTTTGAAGATGAGCTCGTTCGCTTGGCTCACTCACCTCCAGGTTGAGCTCGTTACACTCACTCGCCTATTTATATATATATATATAGAACTAACTTCGGCATCGACAAAAAACCTTGAGATGCCATTCAAGTAGATTTTGTATTTCCATAATGAATATATGTTTATGCCTTTTAAGTATGTTTAGATATAATCTATATAACAGCTGTTTGGTGTAACTAACTTATATAACTAAATAACATACTAACCCGACTTTGTTTTTAGATTTCATATTATGTTTATTTCATATTATGATATGTTCGATGTATTATAGTATGTTAGTTTAGCTTAAACGAATTAAAATATTTTCATTACCTCTATACCCTTTTGTTTGGTTAAATTCACTTAATGATTTAATTTGAATTTACAAGCCAGCTGACCAGATTTGTTTTGGAACACATGCGATACTTGGATTTTTGTTTACGTAGTAAAAGTAAACAAAGCAGACATCAAATTCAGTAACAATTTTGAAATTGGAATTTAATATAATTTGTTTTAAAATATTGCGTTTGCAAACTTACAATTTAGTGTCAAAAGTGAAATATGTGAGGAAAAACAGAAGTCTGTGCGAAATTTCGTTCAAGTTTGATGAGAAATAAAGTTCTTAGGCTTAATGAACAAAATGAAGTGGACAATTTGTGAAAAGTGCCAAAACTACAAGATTTAGGCTACTTTTATACGTTAATTTCTCGCTTCTCAGACCTTTCTTAAACCAACTGTTGTGATTTTTCGTGTTTAGTGAAAGGGTTTATCATATAAATGCACTGCCAGATTCACTTAAGGCTGTAATACGCTAATTTGAGAAGTGAAAAATCGTCTCATTCTGCTTCGTGTTAGTATAGCACGGGTCGTGTGGTGGACTTGGCGACGTGACACGACCTTGTGAAAAGTGCCAAAACTACAAGATTTAGGCTACTTTTATACGTTAATTTCTCGCTTCTCAGACCTTTCTTAAACCAACTGTTGTGATTTTTCGTGTTTAGTGAAAGGGTTTATCATATAAATGCACTGCCAGATTCACTTAAGGCTGTAATACGCTAATTTGAGAAGTGAAAAATCGTCTCATTCTGCTTCGTGTTAGTATAGCACGGGTCGTGTGGTGGACTTGGCGACGTGACACGACCGTGCCACTAGATATGTGATTATCCTTAGTAAGTGTTTAGCAATTATCATATCGTATAATACAAAAACAATTTAAATTTTACTAAAAGTAACACGTAACTATGGGAACACAGATTGCGTATGTCTTATCCAGAAACAGTATATTATAATGAATATAAGTCAAGCGATGTTTTATCGTTAATCGATTTAGATTGTATTTAACTTGATATTCGTGGATTTTTGTCTTAGATTATTAAAATTAAAACATATAGAAAAAAATAAATCGCATAAAAGTCGTGATAAATTTCATATCACGTGAAAGGTCTTGCCAAAAATTTAACATTGAAGTTGTTGACTTGTTTCATGAAAACTAATAGTAATACGTTACATTATATATTGTACTTTTTCAGAAAAAGATTGAACTTCTCAAAATATGCACGTCCATAATTACTTTTGGAAACGTCATTTCTTTTGTAGTGACGCTCACGACCATTTTTGAAATGTATCAACGGAAGAGAATATCAAATATTGTTTTTGACACGCTGCTTGTTTGTAAGTACGTCTATTTAATTTGAATAAACATTGCCTAGTAATATATATATATATTAGGCTGGATGGACAGACACCCTGTATAATAAATTTATGTAACATATATATATATATATTAAAAATAACTGAGTGATTAGGGCTACTAATATGTTAGTTGTAAGCATAATTTTAAAAACAGAGTACCCTTTTTGGTTTAAAACATATTATGTTAAATCCAAAAAGGGTACTCTGTTTTTAAAATTATGCTTACAACTAATATATATATATATATATATATATATATATATATATATATATATATATATATTAGCAAATAAATGCAAACTGGATGACGAGGGTTTAAAAAAAATTAATTCACAATATTAATTGGTTTGCAGTTATCAAGAAAAACGAAAGAATTTTCAAAAATACAGACTAATTTAAGTCAGAGATTCACTTGATTTAAAAATGCATATCTAAACGTTGTAAGCAATGCATACAAATTAAAATTAAAACAATTAGTAGCAATTGAAGGATATAAATAATTTTCACCGACGAATTTTTAATGTGAATTTAATTCAAATTATAATGTAAAGAAAAGTTCGATGGATTGTTTAATGACTAGACATATAAACCGTGAAGAAATATGACTTCACTTAGTATTAAAATTAAAGGATAACAGTACATGTTAATGCAATTATAGTTTTCTATAAGTGTGGTTTGTTGGTTTAATTATAATAACCAACTCAAGATATATGAGAGAGCTGATTAGTTCAGTATTGAAACAAATAAAGAACAGAAGAAAAAATTAAAAACAAATATTTATATGTCGGCACCTAGTCAATATTTGATTATATGTATATTATTTAATATATTTTTTAAATATAATTTTTAAAACTATAAACAATTAAAAGGGTTGGTTTTAATATGTAATCTTACCCTATAACTGTGCTTTTTTAATTAAGAAAGCTCATTATTACAATGATTTGAGTAATCCAAAGAAATATGTTGCTATAGCCTAGTCGTTATATACACAGATAAATACTTATAAATTTGGAACTCCAAGACTAGAATTTCCCATAGTAGACTATCAATAAACAACTCGGGACGTACCGCAGTTGGTACGGCGATCAAGTCAAAGTGCATCAAAGCGAAATGCACTACAGTCAATTTTAAAACCGGGGACCCGGATCCCTCCCCACACTATAGCACGAAGAAGTTTGTAGGATATTTATTCAAACGAGTGGTTTTATGATGTTGTTTAAGATGTTTATAACAAGTGCATAATACATTTTGGAATTTGCTGCTAAAATAATCGTCATACATTAATTGTCAAAGGTGTTTATGTCGGCACGACATATCTCCTATAATACTTCATAAAAACCAATAATTTCCCATCATTTTGAAGAATGCCTTCACCGCAATGCAAACAAAAATATAAAATAATAATTTATTGGGCAATTTTCCCTTATTTTGTTAAGATTTTGTTAAGATGGTAACACCATCTTACGGTGCCAAGTTCAACGAACTCAATGCAGGTGTTTCAACGTGCAATCCTCTCTTGGGCAATTCGAATTACTTGTTAATAATCTTCTTTTCCCACCCTTCGTAGTCGCCTAAGTAATAACTGCAGCAACATTATTATGCTCAAATTTGCATCTACAATCGCGTATAAATATGCTCATATAAGCGTATGTCAATCGCTAGAGGGTGTGGAATTTTGGAAATTCCCAAAACACGAAAACAAAGTTAAAATCAGATTTGAAGACACGAACGTGATGTCTGCTACGAACCTCAACATTGTTTTAAAATATTCTGCCAATATTCATCAGTATTAAAGAATTCGTGGCTTATATTGAACGAACTGTTTATATTCCATTGGCAAATTTTTCTATATATTTAGTAGAACACAATTCCCAAAAATACAAAGCTTTGTTAATGTATGCATTATTTATAAACAAGCAAGGTTTCCTTGAGTACTCATGGAGCCGCGTTATCGTACTTATCATCCCACTAGGTTTTGAGATGAGTCTGAACGTGACTGTTCTTAAGCTTAATTTCGACCCTATCGCGTGGGTGAACACTCACCACCACCATACCAATCAGGACTTATCCATAACTAGGACGCTATACCCTTGTCAACTTAAGCTATACAGTTTTAAAACTAGTTAATTATTTTTAATAGTGAGGTTCATGTTGTTGTAATTATACCCAAAATAAATTTACACTCGTACAAGTACATCTGATATTTCTGTTTCAGTGCTCGCAATATATGGGACGTTGGTTCTCTGGAGTTACGTCATAGAGTTGGAAGACGTGAGAAGTTAAATAAAAATTGTATTTTTAAAAAGGAAGTCTTTATTGTTTTTCTACATTGTTTTAAATTGTAAATTTCACTATAAACCGATTTGTTTAAAATTGTTATTCAAAATATAAAAAAATAAATAAACTAGTTGGTGCCTGTTGATATTCGACGGATTAAATATTAATTTTGTGCAATTCAACTACCCTGTAGGAAATTACCATCAATGCAATATTTGTAGTTTTCCTTAGAGTTATGAAACATGACTCGTGTCTTAACTTTGTGACTATAATACAACAACTTTGAAATCAAACATAAGAAACAGGACGGAACAAACAATTTGCATCATCAAAATTTGGAATATGTTTTCTCTCAATGTTAGCTGTCATCGTAAAATAAAGAAGTGAAAATCGAAAGTAAAATTATTGAAATTAAATAACCAATTAATACCAAAGACGTATACATTGCTCCTGATTGCCGAAGAAAACTTAAATTACAATAAAAGTGATAGACGATAGTTTAATTTCGTTTGTTTTTGTATACCTAACTAGCTGTTGCCACAGGCTTAACCCCGCAAATAATAATTTATAAAAACTATGACGGTTGTGTGTGCTGCATTCTGTGGTTATCCCGTGGAACTACTACGAATCAACATCAGCTGTTTGTATTTTCATCAGCTCAAAGGTGAATGTCCATAAGAATAACGCAGGATTAGAACTTTGACTCCCAGTGGGGCGGAGCCCTATGGGAGTTTTTTAAAACCCTTTCTTAGTGAGCACCTAAGACCCAAGAGGAGGGTATGTTCCAAATTGCACTGCAATCCGTTTTGTAGTTTTTGAGATTTCGTGATGAATGAGTGAGTGAGTGACTCAGTGAGTCAGTCAGTGGTATTTAAGTTGTATATAATGTGTAACTTCTTGATTTTATTTAAAAAAATGTGTTCTAATCAGGCATCATCCCCCAAAAATATAGTTTTGTATAGAAAATCATTCGAAAAAATAACACTGTAGGTAGGGTTCAGATTTGTACATGAAAACCAAAGAATTATAACAGCTGTTCAAAAACAACCAGCAATGGTAAAAAACACTCAGTTGGTACAGTATCATTATGTGAGTGTTGTGAGAACATTTATTAGAACCAATGTATACATAAATTTAATGTATACTTGATTATTTTATGTATAAGTTGCTAAAAACATTACAAATTAAGATTGATTGTAAAGTGGACAGGCCCAAAATAAAAATAACAATAAAAAACCAGGTTTTCCTGATTAATATGGTTTTTAATACATTTGGCTTTTGAAAAATAAAAATGTCCGCCATTTTTAAATGGTTAAAGATAGAAACTTGAAATCCAATACCAAAACATCATTAAGTATAGGCATAAAGTATGCCAAGTTTCAAAACAGTATCTTTAACGGTTCAAAAGATATACTAAATTTAGTAAACAAAACAAACGGACGAACTTGCGCTAAACGGAGCGGAATTTCAAAAAAATGTCACTCTACATTTTTTGCTTATTTTTGAGTGTAGCATCCGAAAATATATAGCCAGTTCACAATGTTTGTAACGCCCTGACAAACTTAAGGAAATGGATCCTTGGGTCAAAAGAAGAACAAAATCTCCTGTAAACATAGGACCTAATCTCATTCGTTTTCTACTTATAAGTGAAAATAGTTTTTTTCAGTTTTCAGTGTATACCATTGAACATTTTGATCTCTAGATTGAAAACTGATAAAATACTTTGATACAATTCCGCAGATATATATAATATAAAATTTAAAAGAGATTTCATTGCTATTTTGTGCAAAAATGTTGAGTGTGGCTGAGAGAAACTAGTTGAGAAATAATGTTTTTCCGTAAAAATCAAGATAAAAAATATTTGTTTTTACAGCCTTGTATAATACAACTGTTCAATCATTTAGATTGTAACTTTAACAAAAGTTGTATAACTCCATGGAGAATAAGAAAATATCAATTTATGTAAACTTTGTATGGGGATTATTTTACTTAAAACATAAAATATTGTACGTATACTGATATGTCGTTTTATACAAAATATTTAATTACATGTAATTATGTTAAAGGTATTAACAACCAAGAAAGTTATTTTATTTTAGTATAGTGGTATGGTGGCAACCCTGTCATTTCAAACTAGACGCTTAGACTTTAAAATTCGTTAGAGTTGGTGTGGCCATATAACAGGAATGACGTAGATAATTGTAAGTTGTATTTAATTATTATTTAAATATTGATATCTTGAATTTATATAACTTTGAATGTTAAAAATATATAAATATCAATATTGTTTCACCTCAAAGTAAAGACAAATATTGATCAGTTATAAAAATAGGAAATAGTAAAATCAAATCACACTTGCGTTTTTCAACAGGAAAATGTCATATTGTAACGTAATATTCATATGCATTTCATTTTAATTTGTATTATATAATTTAACCTTGCCTGATTGTAATTCCATTGTTTTACTTTTTGTACAGACGTAGATCATTCCATACCAGTTGGCCAGACACCAAATAAAGTAAGACCAAACCATTATATTTTATTATACAGTAGCTGATATAGCTAAGGGTCATTTGATTTTATAATTTATACATTTTTCACCATTATTAAACCATGTTAAATTCAACGACGTAAGATTGTATTTATTAATTCCTGGAGTAAATTATCTCAATTGGTTGGTTATGTAAACCAAAAATTTAAACAATGTTTATACCTAATTGGCACCCTCGGTATATAAGGTAACACAAATTTGTAAGGAAAAAACTAGGGGTTGAGCAGAATACACGTTTTTTATGACTTAAAATAAGTGTGAACCTCCATTTACCTTTAAATAAATAAATCCTTAAAATTAAGTGATAGGCAAACCTCGTTAATCCAAATATTTGTTTTTTTCAAGGCGTTCGCATTGTCAAAATGTTCCGGTTACTGAGGGTGTTTTAAATAAAGGCCAAAAACACAGTAGTAGAGATTGTAATAACAACAAAATTACATTATTCAACTCAATTCAATTCAAAATAGTCTTTAATATAGTAACAAATATTATGGCAGCGTTCCTTGAAACACCCTGTGTATACATGTGTCCGTTAACTCGATAAATTTTGAAAAAAATACGATTTTAAAACGTTCATGACTTAAACCTAAAAGATCGGACCATGGAAAGGGAGTTTTGTGGGGGTTTTAACTGTCCAAATAAGTTTTTTTGAATTTATTACCCTACATTTTTTAAACACTCAATTTTGGTTTTCACCATTTTATAGAGCTTAACAAAACAAATAATATGGTATTTTAAATTATTAATCTAAGTTAAGTAGTTGCGGTGAAAATCCAAAAAACGTGTTCATAAAATCTTCCATGTCAATCTTATGGAAAAAGGTTTTTAGCTTTTCCACAGTTAATTTTACTGTAAACTTCACATTTTCTTTTACTCGTCGGTTCAGCTCTACAAAAAAATATTTTGGTGTTTAAATGGTGATTCTAAGTCCATTCGTTGTAGAGATATTAAAAGTGCTATGCACAGTACGTTGTCCAACGTTATCCTTGTGGAGAATAATTAAAATTTGATATCTCGATTATTTATGAGTGTATATTGATGCAACTTGGGATGTGGCTTCAACAAGTACCGGTATATTGATATTTTCACAAAAAAATTATTTCTTGTTGATTGTCCCCATAGCATCAAATCTGCATTCTCAGCCCTAATTTTATTCTTATGGACAATAAGTGAAGTTTTATATCTCCCTTGATTATGAACGTAAATGATTAAAAATTGGTACGTAGCTTCACCTGGTTGAGTTATATTGACAATTGCATCAAACACATTTCTCATATTTCTTGTTGCAGCAAACTTGCACACTCAGCCGAAATGTTATTCTTATGGGGAATAAATAAAATGCTATTTATCACTTATTTATAAATTTATTTTGATGAATCTTTGTAAATGGCTTTATTTGGTAGTGAGAACCATATACATGCATTGGAAATTGCTTAGTATGCAGGTGTGCTGTGACGGGGGTATTAAACAATTTAACAAACAACTGTTAAAAATACTAATAAAACCTAAAAATATATGAAGCTTTCATTTATTGCAAACAGCATACAATGTTGTCTAGTGGAATCTTTAGACGTAATAAATAATTCAATCTTGCCTTTTAATTATAAGGATTTTTCCTAAAGTTGTTTTATTGTAAATCTAAATAGAATCCTAACTTACCTAGGTCTTACCATGCCGACTACGGGTAATAGCTTCTTCCCTATAGGAAAATCAAGACAACAAAATAAACAGTTAAAATACTTAACACATAAATTAGTAACCACAAGCTTGTTTTTTGTTTGATTTTGTGTTGCCTGTTGTTGGTTTTTAACAAGAAAAGAACCAAGAGTACATCGATAAAAAAAAAGTTGTTTATATTTGCGCCAACATGTTTCAATCAAAGTCATAGTACCAATGCTGATTCTTAATGGGCTAAGAATCAGCACTAGGGTCATGACGTTAAGTCGAAATATGTTAGTACAAATATAAACAAAATGTTTTTATTAAAGCATTATAAGTAGAGAAATAAGATTCCTTTCAACACAATCCTTGCAGGTTGAGAGAATAAAAGTTGTAATACTGTTTTAATAAAGACTAATGCCCTAGCACTTTGCTTCTTAAACTTCTACCGTTTGTCAAACTGACATTGTCTAACATTTAAATTTCATCTATTCTTTTAGAAGTGATTTAAATAATAATAATAAATCTACCTTAATATTAAAAGTTACTGATTGATTTTTAATGTATCTTTAGTAGAGAGATGGATGTATTGGTTAAATCCAATAGTGTAAACTGTCGTTTGGAATTGTCTGAAAGACACTTGACACTTTTTATTTTCGACATTAATTATAATCAAGTAATTGAAAGGTGGAATTAAGAATTTGATTTGTAAAGATACTGTGATTTTTAAATAAATCATTTGAGTAAGTGGTATTATTGTTTTGATTTTAGGAATATCTGACAGACCTGATACTCTTAGAACGTAGAATTGTTCAACCGTCTGGTAAAGTCTGTAATTTCAATGCTTTCTACAGCCCATGTTCGTAACGGTGTTGTTTTAAAAATATTTTAAACATAATATATCAATGCCAAATGTTTCCATTGTAATTTATATTAAATTAAACCATGCAATCACGTTTGCTATGATTAATGGCAAGGAGGAAATGGAACTGTCACTGATGTTATATACATAGTCTGCCATGTAATGAGATATTTCCAGTAAAATATAAAATTTTAGAATTTTATAATCTATGTTATTATTAATTAGACACGCAGCTAAGGTAACAGACAAGTTTTTTCACCTTACCTTATTAGTTAAGAAATCGAATTATGCCAAACTAAAATATTTTATTGGTTAAACTGTACGTTTTCTGCACATAACATAGGACAAAATTTATATAGTATTTATATTTAATTCAATTAGAATTGAGTTTCTCTTAGCAACATTTAAAGTACGTTCTTAGTACAGCTACAGACAACAGCGCCAGCGTATGGTTAAAAACGAGTTTTAATGGTGTTTACTACTGATATGTTTCTTTAAGAAATATTTAACGTAATATATCTAAACAAAAATATAACATTAATCCTGATTTATATATTTAAAGAGAGTATCTGGCAGTTCTTCTATCGCATTAATGTACTTATTTAATTGTTTTTACTTTGATATGTTTGTCCCCGATAATCACGCATTTTGCTTTAAAGCGTCATCCTGCCAGTCTCCTTAGTTATCATTTTAACCGTTTGAACAGTTATTTGTTTGATGATAGCCAAAGCAAAAGTATATAGTAAATAACATTCTTAATATAAGAAACTCTTCCTACTTTCTTTACAATTGCTTTATGATTTCTCAGGTTTTGCTACGGAAAGTTTTTTTTTACTTTATTTGACATGTAATTTATGCATCGTCGATTTAATTGTAAACTTATGAATATTAGAAGTAATTTTTGGAATGAAGGGTTTGATATATTTATTTTCTATCAAACGGAAATGTATTGTAAATTTGTATTTACATATTTGTCATTTCACACTATCTTTTAGGGTCCCTTGAGTAATTATTACAATATACAAAAAAATCCATTTTGCTGCTTTAACTTCCATTGAAGAAATTTAAAAAAATTATCGATCATAATATGTAGTAATTATATATAACTTAATATAACTTGATACCATAACTTTAAATGTATATGATATGTCAAATGAAGCAATAATACTTTAGTTATCACACAATTCCATAATTTCAACATTACCAATATTCATAAATAGGTACAAACTACACAATAACTAAAATACTGAATGTATAAAACAATAAAATATGTTCCATCCTTACATCTAAACATTCTTTCTTTCATATATATAATCCTTAACGCTATGTTACTAATTTATATTCAAATATATTTTTAGTCTCTGTCTGAATTTCTCAAAATCTATTCAGTACAAGTGGGAGCACATTAAATATATTGACGGTCAAGTAATCAGTTTGGTTTTAAAAGGAAATTTAGTCGTTTCGGGAATACGCAGGTTATTGTTGCACTATTTATATGTATACTGACAGTACGTTGGAAAAAATTAGTTTTTAAAGAGAATTTTAAGATTTAATTGGACTCAAATTTAAAAATGTCATTAGCTGCAAATGAACCTTTACACGATTCATGTCAGTACTAACTGTAGATTAGTCTTACGGCTATTTTACTGCAGTGGTATTTTATTTGCTTTAAAAGATTCTGCTCAGGCCAAAGGACATGTGAGGAATCTTGTAACCAAATACGCTACAGGGAAATCTCCCTGTTGTCCTTATAAACTCATTAAACATAATTGATGTGTTATAAAAACGTTAATTTGCAGAATTATTTTAACAATGCATTTTAATACAAGTTGTCTAATTGTTTCTAGTATCTTAAGTATTTACATCAAAATAGTTTCATGTACGCTTTTTAAATCTTATTGGTTATACAAAAAATTTTATACAAAAAATTAATTAGTTATTTTCAGAGTATAACTTTATTTTTGAAAGATAACTACTGACTACACCACTTCTTTTTGTTCTTGTTTGGTATTCATATAAAATTGAAATAAATAAAAACGGAATGCCGATTATTAAGTCAGCTTTTGACCTAGTTGACGTTATTGCAGCATTCCAGAATGGAACGCGCCGCGCCGTTGAGATAAGGACTCTCCAGACCGTCGAGGCGTTATTGCGTTAGCTCCAGTGTAAAGTAACACAGTTAGGAAAACACATTCCGAATATACACTGCTCTCTTCTATCCTTAGTGGAAGTCCAGTTATTACTTTACTAAAACATTAAGCAGGATTATACGGCTTAAATTTGATATATGAATGATTTAAGTAGTTGCAAATTTGAAAATATGATGTTCTATAAGCTTTACAACCTAGTTCCAGATTTTTGAACAGTTTATAATTGAAATGCACTGAGCTGTTAATACAAGTGAAAATTATCATCTTTTTAAACTTTTATTAAAAACAACCTCCGAGAAAATTCACGTAATTATTTTTCAACTTGCAAATAATGATGTATGTTACTGCTAACATGTCGTACATTTAATTCTAAGAAAACATACATGCAAATTTCGACAGAAAATATAATACTACTCTAACTCGTTGAATCAAGCACATATATCATTATATCTAAATTTATTGTAGGAACGTAATATTTTGTAAGCACAAAAAATGAAGATGAATTTTATGTTTAACATCGTCTGTCGTTTACCTTTTAAATCTAAAAATATGGAGGCAAGTTTTAAAGTTCAGATACAATTAAATTTACCATTGAGCTTAATAACATTTAACTTAATTAACATTAATAACATTTAACTTAAACTTAATACAAATATTTATTTATTTAATAAAAATAACTAGTCGACCCGTGCTGAATACTGCACTGCGAACCAAATTTTGTCAGCAGTTATTTTGTTTACATTTTCGCTCCTGTCAAAACAAACTATTCCCTTTATTTATCTTTCATATTATTCAAATATCCGTGAAGCGGTGCATTAGTAGGCCGTGGGTCTATTTTTCGTCAATACCCGGCATGGTAAGGTTTAAAATGAGGGGTAAATCATGGAATTTTATAAAGGAATAAGGAAGATCTCGCGGACTGACAGAAAAACAGGCTAGAGAAATAATATATAAGATCGCTGGTTATTGGTTTATTATTTAAGGAAATACGTTGTTATTTATGTGCTGTGTTCTAACATACGAGTGAGCTATACAATTTTGTCCTTAACATAATAAAATGCAAGTCTTTCGTTCATTTGCATTTATTTGACTAAGGTTTTTACTGAGTATTTTTTGTAATAAAAATAAAATATAGTTTAAAACTACACTACCATTAAGTCAGATTCAAATTATATTATTTTCATCAAGGCTATATATAACTTAATATAATATTACAATCCCAACCATCGTTAATGATAAATACATTATAATTAAAACATTTATTATTTTGGTGTTAGGATCGCAGTACCTGATAATAAAATCGTTGATAATTGTAGATCTGTCAGCCCACCATTAAACAGGTTTTCTACTTGAAAATAATATTTTAAAACTATAACTGCTCAGTAAAAATCTTAATAATCAAAATAAATCTAATATACCATGTAATTTATAAGATAACAAGGACAAGAAACAAATTGTATCTTAATTTTCATTTATTAAACTTTTTACCCGTTATTAAAATAAACATTTCCTACTTAAAACCCTGTGTCCGGAAGAGCTAAAACCTAAAAATACAACATATGAATAAAATATAATCATGGAGATAAAAAATAATAACCTATGAATAAAACTGAAATTTCATATTAACTTTAATAATTGTAGTAAAAACTTACCGTAATAACTAAACAAAATTAATTTACTACAAAATATAGTAATATCTAAGTAATGTATCTATCAGTAAAATTCTCTTTTCTTTTCTATCATAAATTAATGCACTAGTACGTATTTATGCTATGATATTTTCCTGAAGTATAATGCAAACATTTTATCAAGTTATACAGACAACAGAATATTTTGCGTATGATGAAAACATTATTTGAATGCAATATATTATGATTTAAACTATCGTAATTTTAAATAAGATACAGCATACGGCTTACGAATTTTAAATTAATTTTTAATGTTATTAGTACTATAGGGTTCACTGACACGAACTTAGAACGAGAAATTTACAATAATTGCAACAAAAATATATGTTGTTATCATTTTATTTTAATTGTAAAATATTCTAAAATTTCTTCTTAAATAGTATACAAAATGTATATAAATTGTAAATTCCTGTATTGTATATATATATATATATATATATATATATATGTATATATACATAATTTATACATATAACTGTATAAATAAAATTAGAGTTTGGTCTGTACATTGCTTGGAATTTAGACATTTTCGAATATTTTTACGTTGTACACCCTAGGGAAGCCAAAACAAGTCTTATCTAAATTTCTGCCTGTCTGTCGGCAACGCTCAAGGACGTGTTGTTGTTTGCGTTTCACGTGAAAACGGGTGGACTGACTTTGATGAAACGTATATTTGTTATATACATGCGTCAGAAGGTTTTAGGCGACTTTAAACTGGCATACGACTTTTGGAAAATGAATGGCGGCCGCTCAAAAACATGATTTCGTGGGGTTCTGGTCGTATTTTGTTCGATTTTCACATAGAAAAGGGTGCACTGATTTCGATGAAACTTTTTTCTGTGTTCTATATGTATGTAAGAAGGTTTTAGACTAATTTTATTTTTTGAAATCACCATAGGTTTCTACCCCAAGATGTTTTAAGGTTCCTATGTTTTTCTATTGGACAAAGTATTTATTTATATTGAACCAGATGATGACTTAATAATATTTATTCTACAAACAGATGTTGTAGTTCTTATTTAAAACGTTGAGTGAAGATTGGCAATAAATAAAATAAGTATACAGAGTGTATATGACTTAAGAATATTTATTCCATAAACAGCTGTACAAGTTCTTATTGAAAACGATATGTGAGGATTGGTAATAAATATCATAAGTATACAGAGAGGTTATATGATCTAAATTTATATTTGTCAGACGCATGCACTCACTGACATTGTGATCACTTTATCTAAAAAACCGACAATGTCCTTGAAGAGAAATTTGGAATGGTGGTTCCCAATATGCTGCGGATGTACAATCAGAATATGTTTAAAAATATCCTATAGGGCTCTGCCCTAATTTACTTTAAGGAAATCCTATGAGTATTAGTAATTTACTGGAAATTTTAAGTTGAAATTCGATAGGGACATAGTACCGTATTCACTATTTATTAAACAAATAACAACTTAATTATTTGTTTGACTAGGTCTGAATGAACTTTAATTTTTTGGATACAAAAATAACAGGCTGACTCTCTTGCATACCTCGTCATCCTGAAGATGACTTTAAAATAAACCAATAAACCTGTAGTAAGATATAATACCCCTGTTACAGCAAACCTGCGTAATCAGCGAATTTCCAATGCATAATATATGTCTTAATACCAAATAAAGCCGCATACCAAATTTAATTAAAATATATTCACAAATAAGCGATATATACAATTTGAATTATTCTCCAAAAGAATAACATTGGGGATGAGTACATAGGTTTGCTGAAACAAGGAGCACAAACAATTAGTGTTTATGCAAATATAAATAGAATTAAACTAGGTGAAGCCACATACCAAGTTTTATCAATATTCATTCATAAAAATAAGCGATATATAACATTTCAATTATTCTCCATAAGAATAACATGGAGGTTGAGTAAGCAGGTATGCTGCAACAAGGAGTAAAAAATATGGGTTTTCATATAAATATCATTATAACTCAACTAGGTGAAGCCACATACCAAGTTTCATCAGTATACATTTATAAATAAGCGATATATAACATTTTAATTATTCTCACTAAGAATAACATGGGGGATGGTAAGCAGGTTTGCTGCAACAAGGAACACAAAATAATGGGTTTTTATGCAAATATCAATAGAGCTTTTCTAAGTGAAGCCACACACCAAGTTTCATCCATATACATTCATAAATAAGCGATATATAACATTTTAATTATTCCCCATAAGTATAACATGGGGAACGAGTACCTAGGTTTGCTGCTACGGAAACTATAGGCGAAGAATTGTTTTTTGTGAAACAACAATAAACCACAACCAGATGAAGCCATATACCAAGTTTCGTCATTTTGTGTTCATAAATAAGCGAGATATTAAATCTTCTTTTTCTCCATAAGAATAACATTAGACAACGCACTGTGTTTAGCATCTAATTAACTAATTGACTTAGAGCAATGATCAAAATACCAAATTGTTTAATTTTTTAAGCTGAATTCAATGTTAAAACTTAAAATTTTATTAAAATAAAAATTACATGTGGAAACCCCAAAAAACACATTTTTGGGGTACAAAACCCCCCTTCGGATGGTGCGATTCGTCTGGGTTTCGAACTCGTTCATATAAATTTGTACTTATAATTTGTGATTATAAATGAGTACTTTATACATTTTTGCCAAATTTCATTTAGATCAGACCTTTTTTACGAGAGTTATCGTGCTTATGGACACACACACACACACAGACACACACACACAGACACACACACACACACACACACACACAGACACACACACACACACACACACACACACACACACACACACACACACACACACACACACACACACACACACACACACACACACACACACACACACACACACACACACACACACACACACACACACACACACATACATATAAATATATACATATATAAAAATTTGAACGAATGGTGTTTTTGGCAACTGGGGACCTCGAAATGAAAAGTTATCATGGTCTTGGGCTTAAGTCTTTCCATGTCTTACTACGGTAATAGCTTCTTCCCTTTATAATAGGGGAAATTCGCTAAAAACGGTGTATGCAGTACGTACATTTCGGTTTTTCTAAAATGTATCTCAAATGATGCCACTCTTTTCAGTAAAAAACTATTTTTTCATACGAAATTTTGGTTTTGCTCTAGTTTATGATTTTAATGTACAATAATTTCTGTTTTTTTGTAGACTATTTTAGATTTGCACGTACTATTTTTGATATAAAATCTAAACTAGAAATTTCTCATTGACTTTGTAAATACGTTGTTATTGTATTATTGTTTATTTCATTTTTGCTCTACATCTCATTGAAACCGGTGATAAGCAAATAGATTGTGAAAATGTATCTTGATGATTTAAGTATGATGATAATTACTATATGAATACAATGTTTGATACATACTTAGTATTTATTTGAGGGTGTACATGATATACTTATAATAGAATATACATTACTTATATGTGTCTTGTGTTTTTGTTGATATAGCTGTATAATTTGTACTTAAAATCTTAATAATAACATTTTAGGAGATAAAAAGGAATGAAAACAATGTATAGTTAGTATTATTCTAAATTGCTATTGATGTTGTTTTTAGTTTGTTTTGTAAAGACACGTTACAAAATGTGTTTCATAGCAATGCAAATATGTAAATGAATTATAGTATTAGGCATGACAAATTATGTATAAATAACAATCTATTAGAATGTATTCAAAATAAAATGTTCTGTTTATTGAAATAATTTTTATTTTTTGTTGTGTGTTAACATATCTAACAGTAGTTATGCTTAAAATGAGTGATACATAATACGGGTTTATTTTGCTTCGAAAAACATTATTTCATAAAGAACCTACGGATAACAACATATAAACATTTAAGAAATCTATGAAATATGCAAATTTGCACATATTAATACTCAAAGCAAGATTTATATTTTTTATTTTTAAAACTTTATAAATTTTGTAGAGGGTTCAAAACAAACGCTATGCCGCAGGAGTGTCCTTATGCTCAAAATTCTATAGTTAATACAAATATTTAAACTTTAATAATATAAATTTGGATTAATACAAATCCACAATCGTTCACATTATTGAAAAAAAAACAGTGTTTTACTCTAAAATTTGGATGCAGCTATGCAAGGAAAATCAGATTTATAAAGCACTTTAGAACATTCTTGAGGGGCAGTTACCTTACACCCTCAAATACATCATAATCAGCCGTCAATCTTAGGTCCATACGCGTTCCATACCGATACAGAGGATACACTGTGTCATGTCGTATGTGACAACTGGTAGTCGAGGTGTAAAAAACCGTTCCCTTTCACCAACAGCTTACGAACTAAAAAAAACATGTTTTTAAGAATGCACGTTTAATTAAGGATTTTCGGTGTACTCCATTAAACAACAGTCAAATTTGCTTTAAATATTGATTCTTACAGGATTATCTTTTCAGGGTTTATTTGACGAATCTGTAAACAAAATGTTTGCTTTTATTTCTAGGTTTTAATTTCTTTCTTTGTCAGGGGTGTAATTTGAGTTCGCGTCTTAAAATCAGTTCTAATAACAAAATACTCAAAACAACAATGCGTGAAATAGTTTCCGTGTTATCTAAACATAAAATAGCTGAGTATCTCTAAGAATTAAAGTTGTATTTTCTTCGCTCTTGCTGACGTTTATTGCAGAATAGCAGCCACTGGTGAAGAGTGGGGGGGGGGGGGGTGAGTCTAGAATAGTGCGACGGACAGTATTGGGCGAGAGACCTTGATTTAAATACAGTTAAATTAAGCTGTCTAAAAGGTAAAATACGCTATGCACAGGTTCTTCAAACATTCCATTTATTTCAACGGCAAAAATGCCAATTTGTACAAGACTTACAAAGATGTTACATGTACAGTCGTATAACAATAGCAATTAATTGTAAAGAAAAAACAAACACATACACGAAACACACGTACTATTTTCGAAATTGTGTTTATTTGACTTTAGCTCTGGCACTTTTATCACTTTGGCTGAAATAGATTACAGCTATAAGTTAAATTATGTTTATAAGTCAGCACGGTAATAGATTAAGATCATATCATTCAATTTAAATTTAAGTTCCTGAAGACTAGTAACTAGTATCTGTTAGTACAAATCCATACACTAACCGACAAATGGCCTGGCAGCTAAACTTGTTTAAAGTTCTTGAATGTATCTGAATTATGTTCATTAATATTTTGAAATGAGGTCATAACAAATATGTTTTGCACGTACAACAACTGACACGTTTATGGTAAAATATATACCAGGGAAGGTTGGAATCGGGCGATTAATGCTAATGAATAAAATACATATAAATTTAATACAATCTATTTGTTTAAGACATAATATCTGTAGAGTAGTGTACAAGTACAATAGTCGTACTTGAATAATAGTGGCCAGCTTTAACAACATCAATTATTGAACAATTAGCTGCCATCGTACCCGGTTTCACACGGGAATGAAACCTGTGATGTGTGATGCTTTCTGTGGTTAACACGTAGAACTACTACGAAACATGATCAGCTGTTTGAATTCTCATCAGTTGAAACTAAAGTGAATGTCCATAAAAAACACAGGATTGGAAATTTGACTCCCCGTGGGGTGGAGCTCTATAGGAATTTCTTAAGATCCATTCTTAAAGGAAAGTAAAGTAAAGTTCGTTTAACCTTCCGGCCACGGTCTGTTGTCAGAGTTTTCAGGTCGCACTAGTGCCTCTGACATGACCTGTCGACTACTTATGTAGCCGGGACCAACAGCTTAACGTGCCTTCCGAAGCACAGTGGCAGTCTGAGTTTCAAAAGTTATATGGATATCTCACCGGGAATTGAACCCGGGTCTTTAGGGTGGTAGGCGAGTACTCAACCCACTCAGCAATGACTGCTACTAAAATAATTTCTTAATAGTTACCTATAGTATGGAAAGAGTAAATGTGCCGACACGTATTTATATATATAGATAAATACTTTTGATGCATCGTTTGGTAGATACAAATTGGTATATGGTATAGTCATCTATTGGTGGTTCCAAAAAAATAATTTTTTGAGGAAAAAATAAAAATATAGGGAAAATTAATCTATGGTTGTGTTCCATAATTGATAACTGCTGTATAAATACATAAAACAGTTATATTGTCTTTTATTTATTAAAAAAACATACAAAACTCTGTTTCTAAGATGAGATTCTAAATATATATTTAAAAAAATTGTATTGTTTTGACTGTAATTCCATGCGGTAATTTATTTGACTTCATACAACTAGCTGTACAATCTGATATAGACACAGTCTCAATGAACTCTCAAATCTTATCCTCCCATCTCCATGAGAGTTAGTCATGTTTTGCCTAACTCTGCAACTCGTTATACAGTGCACGAACCTACCTCTTTGTTAAAATATTATTTGGATCCATCTAAAGTAATATTTTTTTAAGTTTAAACTTTTTCTCACTAAGTACAAAGTTAAATTTTATTTTACCGATTTCTTTACCACTGTTTGAACAAATTATTTACTCGGGTAGTAATATTACTACTCCACTTAATAAATCAAGCAATAAAATGACAGTATCCCTAGTCCCATAAATCCTACAAGCAATTTCAGCTGGAAACATGACCCTGTGATGTACACAGAACGTGAGCTATCACCAATGCTCAGTGACACACAAAAGGAGACGATTTTATGTCGACCTTTTAAACCTATTTGCTTTTTACTACAGTGCAGTCTGTACTCTGTTTTATACTGCAATATATTACGTTATATGAAACTATTTTTTCCTTTAAAGCTAAACATGTTAATATTGTGAAATATGTAACACAAATAATAAACATTAATAAACACAATCCCTGCCCTATGGTTAACAACGCCATACGGGATGTAATAAAAGACGTCTTACAACACTTAAGAATATATATTATCACTTATACTGATTCATATACAGACGGTAAACATATATAACAGATGGTACGAGATTGACTTTGGCCAGTCACACCGGTCATCATCAGGCCAATGAGAGAACTGACAGAATCAATATGGCATCCTTGCTTATATCCTATTGGATACCGGAAATTCCGGAAACAAGTTCCTAAATGTGCCACCAGAATCGAAGTTAAGAGTCTTCATCACCGGAAGTTGCCAGACGCCATCTTTGAGTTTTGTTCCATAAGGCTAATGTTAACTTTGTGCCTCCATTACTCCTCACCTGAACGTCACATACAATTAATTTTGGTGTCAAATTAAAGGTTTAGTCGTCCTCTAGGGAAATACAATGTCGAATTCCTTAATTTGGGTATCATAATTTCATAATAAATAGTTTAATTTTGAACTGAAACATTGTACATGTTCTCATTAATTAGTAACAAAATCCAAATTCGACTATTGTATTTCCCTAGAGGACGACGAAACCTTTAATTTGACACCAAAATTAATTGTTTGTGAGGATCAGGTGAGGAGTAACGGAGGCACAAAGTTAACATTGGCCTTATGGAACAAAACACCAAAATAGCGTCCGGCAACTTCCGGTGATGAAGACTCTTAACTTGTTCATTTATCAATTTAACTCTTTTAAATTTTTCTTTAAATATAATCAATTCTTCCCATGCATTCATTTCATTACCTTTTTTACAATTCTTGTGGATGTTGAGGTTATCTTCTATTTTTCCTATGGTGTGGCCATTTTCTAAGAGATGTTTCGCTGCGTTTGATCTTTCCGGTTTCCTGTTATTCCAAGCTGATACATGGTTCTTAAATCTTTCAACAAAATTAACAGTTTGACCAATATAAATGTTTTCACATTTATGATAGTTTTGTGTGCTGCATTCTGTGGTTAGTCTGTGGAACTACTATGAATCAAGATCAGCTGTTTTTATTTTCATCATCCCAAACAAAAATGAATGTCTATAAGGAATACATGGGAACTTTGAACCCCATGGGGAATAGTAGGATTTTCAAAACTTTAATTTCCCTATATGTTACTCAGAACTATCCAGTACCTCTCTAAGAAATTTCAGCTCAAGCGGTCCAGTAGTTTTCATGTGATGGAACTTCAGAGCTACGCACAAGAATTTATACTTTCAAATTTATAATATTAGTATGATATATGTAAAAGAAATTGTTTTTATAATTTTATTTCCCTGAAATTATTTCAAGCTATAGAGGAGAAAAACTACATCAATGGTACCTTAACCATAAATAAATAATTTGATTTATATAGAATAATATTTTTTGAACATGAATGCAAGGAACACAGACTGAGTTGATTGACTTCAAACTTAAGACAAAATACCTGAGGTTCAACCCTAAATAAAATTTATACTGAATATTTCTGATTGATTAGGGCTGCTGCTGATAATAATAATATTAACATAAAACGAGTTCGCACGCAGCACGCTGACGTGAGGGAAGTGAATTTCCACAGAAAAATTGTAAAACTCAGAATAAGTGTAAAAACAAACATTTATTCCAATTTTTATTGAAATCTGAAAACATTAATTTTTTCGCTGTTATGATGATCCTGTTTTTTTTACCTGCAATGCTGGGAATACAATTTTGAAAATTATAGGGTTAGGAGAGGGTCCAGTCAGTCTTGAAAGTAGACATGAGGTTGCTGAGGATGAGAAAAGTACACCTATAAGTGAATAACCCTCACCTTTTTAGTGTAAAACCCTCATAAGGCAACGTACTCTGTTTAGTCGATACACATTTTCTTTAATAACTCTGTAAGTATTTATACTAGAATGACGAGAGAGGGCTTAACACTTTTGCCTCACTAATTTCCATCTTTTTACATGAATACATTTTACATCCCTATTCCCTATTCCCTATTCTGACCCTTTTTCGCCCCAAAAACTCGAAATTTTTAAGATTAATCCCCAAAAAAGGGGTTTAGAGTTTTCCGATTGTTTTGCCCAACGAACTTGTCGAACTGATAACAGAAAGGAACGTCCCTACCAAATTTGAATTAAATCGGACAAAAATGAGTGCAAACACATACATATATATATACATATGTGCCCGTAAGCACGATAACTCTCGTAAAAAGGTCTGATATTAATGAAATTTTGCACAAATGTGTAAAGTACCGTTTATTTGAACGAGTTCGAAAACCAGACCAATCGCACCATCCGAAGGAGGGTTTTGTGGGGGTTTTGTACCCCAAAAATGGGTTTTTAGGGGTTTTTCACATGTAATTTTTATTTTAATCAAATTTTAATTTTTACGATTGAATTTAGCTTAAAAAATTAAACAATTTGGTATTTTGATCTTTGCTCTACGTCAATTTGATAATGAGATATTGCAAATGCTAAACACAGTACGTTGTCTAATGTTATTCTTAAGGAGAAATTGAAAAATTGTATATCTCGCTTTTTAGTGAACATAAACTGACGCAACTTGGTATATGGCTTCATCTGGTTGTGGTTTGTTTTTGTTTGCATTTTTCGCCTATAGTTTCCGTAGCAGCAAACCTAGGTACCTGGTCCCCATGTTATTCTTATGGAGAATAATTAAAATGTTATATATCGCTTATTTATGAATGCATATGGATGAAACTTAGTGTGTGACTTCACTTAGATAAGCTATATTGATATTTGCATAAAAACCCATCATTTTGTGTTCCTTGTTGCAGCAAACCTTCTTACCATCCCCCATGTTATTCTTATGGAGATTAATCAAAATGGTATATATCGCTAATTTATTAATGTATACTGATGAAACTTGGTATGTGGCTTCACCTAGTTGAGTTATAATGATATTTATATGAAAACCCATATTTTTTTGCTCCTTGTTGCAGCATACCTGTTTACTCAGCCCCCATGTTATTCTTATGGAGAATAATTAAAATGTTATACATTGCTTATTTTTATGAAAGAATATTGATGAAAATTGGTATGTGGCTTCACCTAGTTTAATTCTATTTATATTTGCATAAACACTAATTGTTTGTGCTCTTTGTTTTAGCAAACCTATGTACTCATCCCCAATGTTATTCTTATGGAGAATAATTCAAATTGTATATATATCGCTTATTTGTGAATATATTTTAATGAAATTTGGTATGCGGCTCTATTTGGTATAAATAAATATATTATGCATTGGAAATTTACCAAGTACGCAGGTTTGCTGCGACGGGGTATTATATCTTACTACAGGTTTATTAGGTTTATTTTAAAGTCATCTTCAGGATGACGAGGTATGCAAGAGATTCAGCCTGTTATTTTTGTATCCAAAAAGTAAAGTTCATACACCAATCTAGTCAAACAAATAATTAAGTTGTTATTTGTTTATTAAATAGTGAATACGTACTACATCTCTATCAAATTTCAACTTACAAGGTCCAGTAAATTACTAATAGTCATAGGATTGCCATAAAAGTAAATTAGGGCAGAGACTTATAGGATGTTTTTAAACATATTCTTAGTGTACATCTGCAGCATAAGGGGAACCACCATACAAAATTCCCCTTCATAGACATTGTCGGGTTTTTAGATAACCCGGTCTCTGAACTTTAAAACATCCGTCCATATTTTTAGATTTAAAAGGTAAATGACAGACCATGTTAAACATAAAATTCATCTTAATTTTTTGTGTTTAAAAAAATATTACGTTCCTATAATAATTTTGGATATAATTGGATGAACGTTAGTGAACCCTCATACTTCAGTCTGAAAATCGAATTCAGGTTACGCTAACTCCTTTTTAACGGTTTGATGTATTGTCATGAAATTTGTAGGGTGATGTTTTGATGGTTTAATGATTGTAATAAACTATAATTGACGAATTATTGTTACATTTTAATAATTATTAGTTTTTTTATTGAACAATGATCAGTCAATTAGGTTGTTGATTTGAATCAAGTAGTTCTCGACTGTCATCTGATCTGTCAAACTGTCAAGAGTGTCAAGTCAGTTTCAGTATATATATATATATATATATGTGTCCGTAAGCACGATAACTCTCGTAAAAAAGTCTGATCTTAATGAAATTTGGTACAAATGTGTAAAGTACCATATATTTGAGCGAGTTCAAAAACCAGATGAATCGCACCATCCGAAGGGGTTTTTTGGGGGGTTTGTACCCCAAAAATGTGTTTTTTGGGGTTTTCACATGTAAATTTTATTTAAATCAAATTTTAATTTATACCATTGAATTCAGCTTAAAAAACAAACAGTTTGGTATTTTGATCATTGCTCTACGTCAATTGGTTACCGAGATCTTGAAAGTGCTAAACACAGTACGTTGTCTAATTTTATTCTTATGGAGAAAAAGAAAAATTGTATATCTCGCTTATTTATGAACATAAACTGGCGAAATTTGGTATATGGCTTGATCTGGTTGTGGTTTATTGTTGTTTGCACAAACAAAGTTTTCGCCTATGGTTCCTTTAACAGCAAACCTAGGTACTTGATCTCCATGTTACTCTTATGGAAAATACTTAAAATGTTATATATCGCTTATTTATGAATGTATATGGATGAAACTTGGTATGTGACTTCACTAAGATGAGTTCTATTTATAATTGCATAAAAACCCATTATTTTGTCTGCCTTGTTGCAGAAAACCTGCGTACTCATCCCCAATGTTATTCTTATGGAGAATAATTAGTATTTTAAATGTCGCTTGTTTGTGAATACATTTCTTATGAATCCTGTTAAGTGTTTTAATGAGTTATGTTATATATTCATTGGAAATTTGCTGAGTATGCAGGTTTGCTGTGACGGGGGTATTTTTAATAGTGTTCATTCCATTAAAAAGCAATAATAACTTGGGCACGATCACTAGAAGCAAATAGGTTATTTACTTTTTATTACTGGTTTCTGTTAACCCGTGTTTTTTTACGTAAAAATTTGTTTTCTTCTGACATACTCCAAATAAATAAAAGAATTATTGGTATTAAATTAAAGCTAATAAAGTTGGGAAGTTTTTTAAGCTATTTGATATTTTATAACTTATTGAAATAACCAAATTATTATTAGTTAACAATACTGTTAGTTTTTTACAAAAAAATATTTTTGAAGTTTAAGACGCCACTACTTTTATAAAATAATGACTATCAAGAACGAAACCATTTTAACTAAGTCAAAATTGTACCAGCTTTCAGGAAATAATATTTATGTCGTCATCAAATAAAAATAAAATTGAAAATTTTAAGCTTTTTCATGAGATCAGTTTTTTCTAAAACAAATTTTAAACATTTACATCTAAGAGACCACTTTGAGATAAACAAAAAGAATAGTGTATTAAGAATCCATTTACTCCATATTATCACCCAAAAAATTGTGTCACACCAAGTACCAATCACCCTGTATATCCAAATGCTTTTAAAAGAAAACTTGAAAGGGTTTTATGGGTTATAACTTTGATCACTGGTAGGTAATATTGTAGGTACCAGTAACTTGTAAAATAGGTTATAAAATAGACAGTTAAGCCTAGGCCTATAGTGTGTGAGGACAATTCAAGTGTACGATTCCATATAAGAAAACATGCGTGGTACCAACCTTAGGATTTTGAAAAAAAGGAGCTACATGTAGTAATGAGTAATGAGCGCAACTACGAATGTATTTTCAGTCGTATAATTTCAGTATAAGCTATCAACAACAACCAACAACTGTAGCGCTCTTACGAGGTGCAGTACTACAATATGCGTCCAGTATTGGGATGTGATACAATGGTATAGGCCTAATATATTCGATGGGTAAGCATACATTGTCATAAGCGGCCACCAACTAATCGGATGCGATATATCAAATCACATTTTAAATCAATTAACTTAAATAACAAATAATACCCCCGTCGCAGCAAACCTGCGTACTCAGCGAATTTCCAATGCAAAATATATGTCTCAATACCACATAAAGCCGCATACCAATATTCATAAAAATATATTCACAAATAAGCGATACATCAAATTTTAATTATTCTCTATAAGAATAACATTGGGAATGAGTACGCAGGTTTGCTGCAACAAGGAACACAAAAAATGTGTTTTTATGCTAATATCAATATAACTCAACTAGGTGAAGTCGTATACCAGTTTTTATTCATTAATGTTCATAATTAAGGGAGACAGAACATTTAATTATTCTCCATAAGAATAACATGGGGGCTGAGTACGTAGGTTTGTTGCTACGGGAGCCTTTGGCAAAAAATTTTGTTTGAGCAAACATTAATAGACCACAACAAGATGAAGCTGTATACCAAGTTTCGTCAGTATACGTTCACAATTAAGCGAGATATAAAAATTTTCTTTTCCTCCATAAGAATAACATTAGACAACGTACTGTGTATAGCACTTTCAATATCTCGGGAACCAATTGACGTAGAGGGATGATAAAAATACCAAATTGTGTGTTTTTCTAAGCTGAATCCAATGGTGAAAACTAAAGTTTGACAATTTCAAAAATTATATATAACAAATTCAAAAAACCCATTTTTGGGGTACAAAACCCCCAAAAAATACCCCTTGAGGTAGAGCGATATGGCTGATTTTCGAACTTAAAGTCATAAATGTTGCTTTACACGTTTATACCAAATTTCATCAAAATCGGACTTTTTTTTACGAGAGTTATCGCACCCACGGACACACACACACACACACACACACACACACACACACACACACACATATATATATATACAGTTTCGAACGAATGGTGTTTTTGGGGTCTGGGGACCTCAAAACGAAAAGTTATCATGGTCCCGGGACTAGGTCTTACCATGCCGACTACGGTAATCACTTCTTCCCTATAAGTTAGGGGAAATTCGCTAAAACAGCCAAACATTTGAGTCCCCATGGCGTGTGTAGAGTTAGTCTCTCGAAAACTCGTATTAAGAGCGATGATGTCAGTTGAAAATATATTTTAGTGAAACATTTAACATGCAACAAACGAAAAAAATTTAAAAATACAACAAATAATAATGAAATATATAACCAAGCTAAATTTTAGCTTCGGTATCTTAATATATATAATATATATATACTATATATATATATATATATATATATATATATATATATATATATATATATATATATATCTTAATATCTCTTTAAGACGCCAACACAAACTGGGCAAATTTTAAGTCGAATATGAATGAATGATGAGTGAAGAATGGGTGAGATGCCTTGTGCAGCCTTGTTACTAACTGACTGGTTCTTTAGCCAGGATCATTAACTAATAGCCCAATAACCAATGGCAGCTGGATCCAGTATCGAACCTTCCCCCAATTTTTTCATGATTTTGCTCAGGATCAAACCGGCAAACTTCAGCTTATGAAGCGAGCATGCTAACCACTGTGCTACCCAACCATTTGATTCTTCCCCAGGGTTCCGTTCATTCAATTCATGAAAGCAGCCCACAAAGTTTAGCCTGGCAAAGATAGGTAACTTAAGTTTTAGCTTAGTTAGGCCTATATGTTTCTATATTACCGTATATGTTTTTATTTTTAAATTGTAGTTTTCGTTTGGTTATTATTTGTTAAATGTTTCATTAAAATATATTTGTAACTGGCATTGCATATTATTATTAACGATATACAATTTGTTGATTTTAGATTATAACATTAATATAAATAGCGAGTAAATAATTTTACATATACGGTAGGCTGTTCTGTTCGAATGTAATTCAGAATATCGAGGGTTTTGATTCGATACTTTGTATCGAATGTTTAAGATCGATATATCGCATCCCATTAGTTGGTGGCCACTTATAAAACTGTACCCATAATATTCCAAATTTAGGATTAACATTTTATTTTTAAAATACACCTAAAAAATGTAGGAATAACATTTGCAAACAAAACTTATTTGGTATCAACAACCTTGTATGTTAGGCTTATTAACCTGTTGGATCCTGAGTTTGGCTTCTTACGGGCCTTCCAGAGTACTGGGTTTTTAAGCTGCTCATATAGCTTAGGCCTACTGCATTAATTATTAGGTAGTCAAAATTATTACGTCCATTAATAAATTAATTTACACCAATATCATACTTAGGCCCTATAAACTACATTTTAAACCTACATAGTATTTACTACCTGGCATGATATTAAAATAAACATACAAACAGTTGCAGAAGGCTATTTTTTCGAAATTTACAAACAACAACAGCAGAGAAAATACTATAACACGGCTGTCAAAAATCAGATATAAATATACCTCAAGAAAGGTATTCTGCTGCGCATCCCAGTATATTCAACATAAATTAATTTAAATTGAAGGCATGTGACTTGGCAAACACAAAATAAAAATGCTTGCACGCTGCTATAACACTTCGGAAAAGAGCCACTGCTGCACAAATGACTCGGCCGCAACTGTGCGGCGACAGGATCCAACAGTTATACTAACCTTATTTCTTTTTCAGCTTACTGTTTCATTCTTTTTGATTCAATAACATGAAGTAACTGTCAGCGTAATTTGGCTGTTTGGTTAGGTTAGGTTTGATTATTGTTGATAGGCCATATACCAAAATAGCATAGTTGGAATTAAGGCGGTGTTCATTATTGATCCCCAACTCTTTACCTTACATTACACTGTTCTGCTAATACCATATGAGGCTATACAAGCTGTTTTATGATGTCACATTCTGCTCCATAATTCAATATTTGATCGGTAATGAAATAAGCTTAATAATTAACGCTTCGTACATCATAACATCAGTTATTATTATCAGTTATTATTATCAGTTATTATTATCATTATTATCAGTTATGAGATGTCGATGCTCATATTAAATCATGCGGTTGGAACTTCTATTTGTATCGGTGTCGGTGAAGGACCAGTAGTTGTCGATGCTCATATTAAATCGTGCGGTTGGTGCTTCTATTTGTATCAGTGTCGGTGAAAGACACGTTCTAGGAGTCTTTCATGTTTACCACGGTAAAACCATTACTGTAAAATCATTCTCATTATGATTTCCTTATTGTTATTTTTTTAGAACAATAATTGTTTATAATTGTTTTTTAAACCTACAACATAAAATCTTGTTAACGAAGTGCCTCGCTAGCCTTACGGTTAACAACTTGGTCGGTTCAAGAAGCCGGTTCGATTCCCGGGGTGCCCACAAGGCTTCCAGAGGTTTGGACCGTTGCCTTCTGACAACGTTAAATACAAAATGCCTCTGGCGTAGGCAAGCCAAAAAAGTTGTCATTGCAAATGTTATCATATTTTGTAGTACTTTAAATTGTTTAATAACCCAAATTGTTTATACCCAAAATATAATATTATTAACGATATAATAATAGATACCGTAAATTTTTATATTCAAAGCAGGTTAAAGGAAATATTAACTAGGTGCTATCACAGTAGGCCTACATGTAATACAATGAAAGGTGTGCTCTAGGTGAGACGATGGAGAGTCCTCAGTCAGGAACTGTCGCAGCGACGATTACGCGCAGTATAAATGTTTGGCGGGAGAGTTGTCATAGCCCCCCACCCTGCAGCTGCAAGTACTAAACCAGCGAGCCACGTCCTCGTTCTCACTCAGTACATGACAACAGCAATTCCACTAACTTCCAGCATCCAGCGTAAAATTATAGGACCCTCAGAAACTATCATGTTATGTTCAGAAATTAGAGTAACCCAACCGCCGCAGCGCGCTGCATAAGTTTTTAGTCCTTTTTAAAACCTTTATTATTTAATTTTCATATACAGTATATTTCAATATTTTATTTGTACGTCCGGTTAACAGGAGAAAATAATACAAAGGGACAACTTTTATTCATTCAATGCTCTTCAGTTTACAAGGTTATGAAAACATTTGAATCGTTCTCTTTGAAGGACATGTTTATTAACCAGTATCAAATTACATTCAAAGCGTACAAAGAATGGCAAGATTCGTCGTTTAAAATTGTCATATTTGAGGAGTATACAACAGTGTTTTTATATGTCTGTTGGTATCCCTGATGGGGATGGAGCAACCTTGGTCTAATGGGTCATGACTTTTTTAAGGGGGTGACCGTCAGGGGTTTTTTTAAGTAGAAAATTAAGCCATTGTCACTTCAAGTTCAGGGCCTTTTATGACTCAAGAGGAAATCCCTGTGAATTAATTATAATTAGTTACATTTATTCCTAATTACAACATTAATTCACAGGGATTTCCTCTTGAACGCGACTTTAGAGGGCGCAACAGTCACAAAACCTTTCGTGTTTCTAACTGCTTCCCTCATTAGGCCAATATTATATGATGAAACTTAATATGTTGCTTCACCTGGTTGTGGCCTGTTGATATATGCATTAAAACCTAATATGTTCTCTTCCTTGTTGCAGCAAACCTGAGTACTCAATCCCCATGATATTCTTCTGGAGAAAAATTAAAATTTAATATACGTCTCATTTGTGAAAATGCATCTATGAAACTTGGTAAGTGGCTGTATATGATATATAAATATGTGCATTGGGAATTCGCTGAGTATGCAGGTTTGCTGCAACGGGGGTATTCAGATTCAACAAGCTAGCTTTAATAAAAAATCCTTAAAAAATACACATCGATCTGTTAATAGCATTAAATTAAATTTAAGTCCTTTAGTCTACCGATGAAATAAAGCTGGCCACATTTGGTTTTTTAAAGTCCAGCCAAAATTTATAGCGAATTATTCTTTACATTAAAATTTCAATCATAACGTCATAAAACAAAAAACCTTAACCTTAAGGTTATAACCGTAACTCCAACCAAACATATATGAAAAATAAAACAAATAACCTTAGCTCTTTAACATAAAGCAATACCCCCGTCGCAGTAAACCTGCGTAATCAGTGAATTTCCAATGCAAAATAAATGTCTTAATACCACATAAAGCAGCATGCTAAGTTTCATAAAAATATATTCACAAATAAGTGATATATCAAATTTTAATTATTCTCCATAAGAATAACTTTGGGGATGAGTACTCAGGTTTGCTGTAACAAGGAAAAAATGGGGTTTCATGTAAATATCAATGTTACTCAACTAGGTGAATCAACATACCAAGTTTCATCAACATAAATTCATAAATAAGCGATATATACAATTTTGATTATTCTCCATAAGAATAACATGGGGCTGAGTAAGCAGGTTTGCTGCAACAAGGGAAAAATGGGGTTTTATGCAATTATCAATATAACTCAACCAAGTGAAGCTACATACCAAGTTTGATTCATTTACGTTCATAATTAAGGGAGTCATTACATTTTACTTATTCTCTATAAGAATAACATGGGGGCTGGGTACGCAGGTTTGCTGCTACGGGAATAATCGACAAAAAATCAATTTTCTGTGCAATTATCAATACCAGTACTACGTGAAGCCAAATACCAAGTTTCATTAACATACATTCATAAATAATCGAAATATCAATTTTTTTAATTCTCCATAAGGATAACATTGGACAACGTACTGTGTTTAGCACTTTGAATATCTCAGCAACAGTTGGGTGTAGAATCACAATTTAAAAACCAAAATGATTGTTTTCTGGAACTGAACAGATTGGTAAAAGTAAATGTGAAGTTTATATTAAAATAACCTTAGGAAAAGCCAAAAACCTTTTTCCCATAAGATTAACATGGAAGATTTTATGAGTAGGTTTTTTGGTTTTTCTCCACAACCACATAACCTAGGTTAATAATTCAAAAGACAATATTATTTGTTTTTTTAAGCTCTACAACTAGGTAAAAACTAAAATTAAGCTTTTAATAAATTTTAGGGTGAAAAATGCAAAAAACTGATTTTTGGAAAATTTAAAACCCCATAAACCCTCTTTCCCATGGTCCGATTTTTCTGGTTTTCGAACTTAAACTCATGAATGTCATTTTACATATTTGAGCTAAATTTCATCGAAATTGGACGTTTTTTACTAAAGTTATCGCATTCATGGCCAAATATATATATAAATTTGAACGAACAGTGTTTTTGTCATCTGGGGACCTCAAAACAAAAAAATTGTCATGGTCTCGGGCTTAAGTCTTACCATGAGACCTACGGTAATAGCTTCTTCCCTATAGGGGAAATTCACTAAAAAGCCTTGCTTTCAAGTCTTTTTGTTTTATAATTGGAAGGTAAGGTTATTTAGATTATCTGTGCAGTAAATTTAGTGGACTTAAAGGATTTACAAATAACATTTATTAGAAATTTGATTACATTATATATTTTTCCGTGGTTAAAATCTTTGTTATAGTGATATAATAAGATCAAAAGAACAAAAAAATCATTAAAATCTCATTTTGCAACAAAGTGGTCATTTTAATGATGAGTGCTACGATTGTGCATCATAATAATTGTCCTTGAGAAATAAATCTAAAATTTAGTGAAAACTACATTAGTTAGTAACACTTAGTATGATTCAGGCTTATTAACAGTGACCGTTGATTGTAATTTGTGTTGCAAGATTAAGAATAATCCAACAAACTCTTTAATACAGCTTCGCTTGTAAATCATATAGTACCAGAATTCTGGTCAAATACGTCTTAACTTGAAACTCCTAATTAATTTATGGCCTTAGAAGATACTGTACATGCAACAAATATCATCCCTTCAATTTTCACCGACTTCTTTCATTCATGTGTTTAGTTTATTGGTTTTCTCAAGATTTTCTAGTACGATTTGGCTTTTTTTGAATGGCTTTATTTTGTTATAAAAATAAAGATCATGTATAAAAAAATGAACTCAATTTTGATAAGACACGAGAAATACAGAAATGTTATTAAAATATTGTTTAATTATTGAGTATGCAAGTAGATATTGACATGTTGATAAATTTGTATTTAATCTACAATTAAATAACTAGTGCGCTAGTTTGTTGTGTGAACATCTGCGCGACCACATTCGAGTCTAGACACCTTCATAAAAGCTCTTGATACCTTCACACTACACGACTTCAGTCCGTTTCTTACTTCAAGAGTTTGAAGTTTTTCTTCGATATCTACACAGTATGACATAATTTAACTGAAGTTTAATCTGAACTAATGAAAAGAGAACATTATTAAATTTCACAAACTAAATAGATATAGAAATAGAAATACATTTTGATGAAAGTTCACTGATTACGTTATTCTCTAATTACTTCACACCCCGGTTGCGTACTCAGATTGCTGTGGCAATCCGGGGTGCAGAGTTACGGCTATAATGGTGTCGAGTTATTGTAAAACTTTGTAGCCATCTAGCTTCTCAGCCTGTCCACTCAGCCCAACTTATCCCCAGTGGATGGTTTATTGGAAAACACTTAGAATGATGGAGATTTCAAAAAAACTAAAATTAAATTACAAAAATTAAACACATTATAACTAATATGATACTTTAGAGAGTTTATACATATTTTTTTAAGATGTTGATAATACAACAACACTAACTACTTATTTGTCTTATTATAGCACGGCTAACTTATAGTTATAAATAACTAATTCTTTAATCTATGTATAGCAAAACACCGTTTAAATATTTTGTGGAATAAATTGTAAAACAATAACAATTTAGATTTGTAAATGCAATCGTTATATAAGAAAATAGGGTTGATGTAATTTTCCAATATTAGTTTTGAACTTGTATACATAATTATCAGATATAGTACCTTTAAACATAGTGTTAAAAGCTTTATAGTCGGTTGGCTCAAACATATATCATGGAAGTCTTTAAAATAAAAGTTTGGCTTAATATGTTTAATACATTTATATCTGTAGTTTAGTTCATAGGGAGTGATTGAACATTATATGTGGTTTACCTTTTAGAATCATTGCACTTTACCTATCGTTTTTATAGTTTAAAGCGTCAGGAAATCGTAAAAATATTAAATCCAATGATATAATGAGTTTTAAAAATGCAGATGCTTTGTGGATTGGCAACCAATTATACAGTGTGTCAATAGTCTCTGATGCTGTTGATCTACATAAAATAATTGGCATTTCAGTATCATTTCCATACGAACACAATAAAATCTTTTAAATTATCTATCAATATACAAATAATGCACATACACATTGTAATATACATTGGCAGCATGGAAGACTTCAGTATCGCACTTAAAAACTGTGTTTTGGAAATGGCAATGTCCCTGTGTCATGGGTACTGGTTTTCGTGGTTTATTATAATTATATGAATTCAGATATTTTATCTTCAATAACGCCAAAGTGAAGGCCATTGGGATGTGGACTCGCTGGAATGCCAGATATTAAACCTCCCACGGGCGTGACATGCCCTCCACTGCGACGAGGACAGTTCACAGTATTTTGAAAACCAAATACATTTGCAAGTATTTAATAACTAAAGTGCCCTTACAATAAACAAAGAATGTAAATGAAATGTATATGTAACATATGTTATTGTTAAGTGAACGTTATTCTTCTGTGTTAAATTATACATTTAATTTGTTATTCTTCTGAGATTCTTGGTTAATTCTCTGAAATCAAACATGACATAAAGCTATATTAAACTTACCCGTTAATATTCACTTTTTCTCCTGATACACCAACAAGGAGAAAGACCCTAAATAGGAAAAAGTTTAGTTTTCGTCAACATTTTCATATTGTTTGTCGATGAAAAATACGTTTTCGTGCTCCCTGAACACATAAAATGTATTCTTGTACATCCGTGTGTCCGTCCGTCTAAACGGGTGATGTCTGGCTTAGAGACCACGACAAGCCTGAAAACCAAAGCCCATTTTAGAATATTTTAGTATTTGATGTGACTATTAAGTGGATACCTATTAACACTGAAGTTAAAGTTTTTCCAGAAAACACAATCTTGATTATTGCAGCGTAATATATAATGCAATAAAAGTACTGTTAATAATTCATTTCCAAAAGTTTTCCCTAAAATAATTATCAATGGTAATTGTATCAGTTTGTCATGAAAATAGTTTTTACTAAAAATGTGACTAAATGATGATATATTAAAATTCTTTTCTTATCAGTTTAATATAATAATACATTTTTGCACAAATAATATGAATACATTAGAAACAAATTGAATTACCTATTGGTTCACGTACACTTTATTATTATATCAACAGCATTTTAAAACAGTTTTAGAATAACGATATTTTAGATCTTAATATGATATATTTGTATCTAATGTACAGGGTTTGCATAATCGTGGGTGTTAATGTGTTTATATAAAAACTATGCAACTCACACCTGAAATATAGCGATACTTTATTCAATGAAGACTTATTAATTATTTAAATCAATAATTGCAAGGCTTGAAGGTTTAAAGGTTATAATTTATTGTCTGTTGGAGTTTAAAAATCCACAATTATTTAATAAAACAACTGTGATTATAAATAAGTTTAGTTTCTCACTTTTCAACGTAGAAAAGTCTAATATTATATTGGAATAACGTGGTAGATTAATTTATACCATCCAGTTACATAATTTAGTTTTACATCTGCAACCGAAACATCATTTAGTACACTATTTTATTTGGAGGAAATATTAAAGAGACTTTGTTTCCACTACCCATACTGAAACTTTTCAAAAGAAAAAATTATTTGAATAAATTGCATTTTCCATGTTTAAATTTTTGTTTAGAATGTTAATACATTTTTCACCCAGTTGTAGTTTACTCGAACGTGCAATGCTAAATGAAATATTCATTAACGCAGTTGAAAGTTCTTTACTACTGCTCTTATAATTATTCTAGGGAATGTACGTTATTGTAGTATCTGCTATTAAAATAACATATTTCTTATTTTCAATTTCATGATGTCAGGAAACGAATTCCTTTTAGTTGTATATCATTTTATAAAGTACCTTTAGTGCTTAGAGCTCGAGTAAACTAGACAATTTGCAGTTAATAAATGATTTTCTTAAAATAAAATATAATGCAATAAAAATAAAGGTAAAAAAATAATGTTTTGAAGGAGGGGTTCAAAAACAAAAAGTAGTGGTTGCATAACAATTTTAAAAACTCTAGTTACAGTAACCGTCCTAATTGTTTATCAATACCGACATATATCGATGTTTCATTACTAGGCAAAAGCAACTAATATAGCGAAGAAAGACGGCAAGCGGCGGAAGGACACGTATAGAGGGCTGCGGTTGTAAGAGAACATATTTATTTATTAAACTTTCGACCGGCATTAAGCAGAGTAAGTAACATATCCTTAGCTATTTAATTTATAAGTCATCTGTCATGTCCATTCTTTTATGTGCTCATCCTAAAGACTGATGTGATAACAAAAATCGGTAATGTCCATGTACATTTGACTTATGAATGCATTCCAATGTTTAACATTATTGTTTATTTATTTATTACACTTATTATTCTTTTAAAATTGTAAATATGAAACATTAAATCAGAGCAGCAATCTTGTGAAAGTTATCCTATAGTCTAAAATGAGTATGATTTACTTGGTTGCTTGTTTGCAACTTTGATATCAAAAATGGCTCCAAAGATGTCCATCAAATGTTGGAAAACACTAATTTATGAGATAAAAATAGATTCTTGCCTACTAAATTAAATTAAATAAGTCTACTACATACATTTGTTCAGACAAACACTGCCTATAAAGTCTTTTATTTCCCTGATTTAGAATAAGCTATTGCAGTAATTGGGAATTGTAATAATGTAAATATACTGTTGTATTGTTTGACCTACATTAATTTATTACGAGAGAAACAACGAGTTGTATAGAATAATAACCGTGAGTGTCCCCTTCTCCCCAACTGTGTCACACTGAGATTGAAGCAGCAGGTTTTCTCTGCGGGGGTCTCCACACAATCAGCCTCATGATTATAATGTTACTCCAATTACTGTCGTTTGCCAAAGGTATCTCATTATTGTAATAGGTGTTATATTTATTGACACTCTCACAAACATGTACTGTAAAATACATCATAAAATATTTCCACTCATTATTCCGTCTCACAAATAAATCACTATTGAACCTAGTCGAACTTTTGCTTGAACTGCATTAGTACTATAGTTTCTACAATGGTCCAATACAGCCGACTCTTTCACAATATTTGACGCTTGGGGGAGTATCAAATAATAATTTACCAGGCAATTATAACTTTATATCACTAAACAAATATTGCGACATGCGACATATCACAGGCACTAACTTGAGACTCCAGCTTTCAGCGACACAGTCTAGTTCACTTTGTTGTGACACTTTCCCTTCCTTTTTTTGAGGGACTATATTATGTACATTGTTGTTAAGTAATACAATAAATGTTACAGTTTATTCTTATCACAACTTTGTTACGGCGATTGAAAAATTGAGGTGGGTTGGCTCCCAAAATATTAGTCTTAAATTAGTTATTATTTTCTTTTTACGGTTTATTTTAAATAAATCAGATATTTTAAAAGGATTTTTATAAATGTCAATATATAAATAAATTCATTATAAATTACTATAAAAAGTGGTGATATAAACTTGTTTCAATATTTAATATTTTGAATGTTGAAATATTAATTAATAAAATATGTGACCCTGTACTGTACTGAATTACTATTTCAACCAACAGCCGATATTGTTTATTCCCGTTTTTTATGTGTGTTTGTAGCTTATTAAAATATCAACAAGTAAACTTTATGGTTTTATTATTAATAAGATTTTTTTAAATAATTTCTTTAGTAGCATGATACGTGTTGATAGAACTAAATAGAATAAATAAACTACGTCTCACAACACTACAAAGTAAATTTATACTTAACTGTACTTACATACAAGACGGTAAAATATACGCAAAATATGGTACAAGTCAATCGATTTAAACCAGATACACCGTTCATCATCAGGCCCAATCAGAGAATGACGGAAACAAAATGGCGAACAGCTTATATACTATTGGCTAGCGGAAGTTCCGAAAACAAGTTGCGATAAGTTACACCAGAGAAAAAAATGACATGTTAGCATGTTGCCAAGTTAGCGTATTATTTACAGTATAAGTGTAAAAATACTTTGTAGTCTTGTGATTAGTTTATTTATCCTATTTTAATTTTTTTAGTACTCTTAATTTGGGTCAGAGCTCGTTCTCACGCACAGGCCGATGGGCCCATGTGAGAATTTCTTTCCCGCAATGTTATTTGTGTAAATTACTTTTCATTTGTTTTTATTTGGAAATTAAAATGTGATTCCATACTATTATTTTTCTATTCTGTAAAAAAGACAAGATAAATTGCTTCGCGGAATAAAAATTAGTCAACAACTAGTTTTTTTTTAAACTAGGATTTTTAATGAAATATTTTACATTTAAAAATACGTAGCCAAAGGACTTTATAATTTAATATACTCAGTTAGCTCTGAAGATGATTGTTATTTGTGTTATCATTTCTCAAAATATATAGATTTGTGGAATTAAATAGAAATATGTAGACAACATTATTTATGGAATTTTGGTGAGGATGTGGTAGAAGAAAAAACATGTCATGTTGTCATGTTCTGTTTGCATACATGCCTTATGCCTGATAATCTGTATTCTTTAACAGGTAAACCTAAGATAATGAAGGAATCTCAAAGATTGTGCATGTAACCCTTAAATGTAGTTTGTGTTTTTGTATTACCTCTAATCTGCACAGTTGTGTTCTGAACAATGAAACCTTAGCAATAAAACAAAATGTTTTCGTTTGTGGTCCTATAAAAAGGTTTTATTAGTTATACTTAAAGCGATAAACAAGTGTAGTTTGTGGGGTACAACAGTAAAGAAACTTAGTGAATGCCTTAAAGCGTTAACGACTAGCGGCTGAAAACGGCGTTTGCTTTTTGTCATATCTAAATGAGCCCCAGTCCCTCAAGGGAATCGGGGGCTAAAGTATTCTGTAAAATAGTCATCTTTATAATGTTGTGAGACATAATAGGTTTATTACAGACATTAAAAGAAGCCATTACTTTAGATTGAGAGATGGAGGCAGGTCGTTGGAATTGCGAGTGTAAAAATAGTGAGCTCTTTTAAATTAATGCCTCAGCAAATTATGTTTCATGAATACAAACTTATGTTAATATATTCTGTCAACTTGTATCAAATACTTAGTTTTCAACTAATTATACTTTTATTTGTTTACTACATAACTACTAACTTTAAGACTCATTACTAAAATATTGTTTTATATTTTTATTATTTCAACATTTAGATTTCTGGTTGTTTTTTATTTTTTATTTTAAGGCGGATCTTATTTGTAAGTATTTGTATTTACATAAATATATGATAAGTCAGTGTGATATATTATTATTGTTTCATTCCCAACATTGCTAAAATCATCATTTATGCATAAGAAGACACTTGATGATAAATGATAAAATTAAAAATATATAATGACAATTTTAAAAATACCTTTGTTTAACCATTAAATCCCAACTAACTCTTAAGTATTGACGGACTAAAATATAAATTTAGGTAATGTACTATCAAAAGATTAATAGTCTAGGTTACACTTCCTCATCCTTTTAATAATAGTTTTTTAGATATTAAAGTTGTCTTTTCACACCTTATCCTTAAAACTTAACTAAATCAAGGTATATTCAGAAACAACTTTTAAAATTTGAAAGGTTTACATTTTATACCTATTTATAAATAGCGGATAAATGGTAAATATGACGTACATTTTATTTTTATGATTAAAATAAGAGTTTTGTTTACTCCACCTATAAATTTCAAAAGCGCAAAAAAGTTTAATTGTTGCTGAAAGTTAATCTTTCTCTTATTATGCTAATAAATTTATTCTTAGCAACAATATTGCATAAAAACTATTCCCAATGAATGTGTATTTCGGAATGTGAACGACAACGTGTTAGTAAATATTTAAAACTAAATATGAAAACCGTGGTTTATTAATATAATAAATAAAAAACTAGTTTCGGCCCAGCCCAATTTAGCGCTACTAGACGCCACTCTCGTCTGTTGAATGTTTGATGCATTCATCTGAGTCCAGTTATTGTTTAATAGACCATGAAAACATGATATATTGTTTTATATTTATTGAATCCTCTGCGGTATTTTCCTTTAACTGTGAAGCATCAACCTATGGGTTAGATATGTTCATTTTAAACGCAAATAATTTATATTACTATTATTTTTATTTGTTTATGTTTTATTTTTTGGGGGGTTTCCTTGAAACTCATGGTTTTGGTTTTGAGGTTAGATTAAGTTAAGTTTGCGTGTGCAAAGCTCAATTCTATTACAATACTATGAGTATTCATATAATATAAATCAGCAAATTTAAAAAATTACTATTACCGGTACTCCAAAATCACAGTTAATATTTTAAAAGGTAATTCTTATACATTTACCCCCTATAGTATGTATTGTTTAAGATATTTTGTTATTTTTACCAAATTTTTATATCCATTAACTGATTATTAGTAGTAGAGAGGACCTAAAGGTCCTTACTTCGCCTGCAAACATAAATGTTTTTGTTGTTTTTAATAAAGCTAGAAATACAAAAATAAAATTAAACGTTATTTGACTAGTTGAATGATACTTAAGCAATAGGGTAGTTATGTTTAACTGTTCAAAGCGTTCCAAAAACAAACTTATATCATGAAACGTTTTAATTTTAATAAAATATAAAGCACAACATATGATATTTGTGTGGTAATATCGTGTCCAGTAAATGTCAACACACTATGGGAATTTATAAATTAAAAAAGCCTAGAGGTGTAATGCGGTGATGGCTCGTTTGCACTAAATATTTATACAGCAATCCTGAATATGAAATAATCTATGCTCGTACAGTAAACATTTTGATGCGAAACTATTGTTTTATTAGTTCATCAATATATTTTGTTTTATTAACTGAAAATACTGTATTAAATGTTTCCGATGTCCCCAAGTAGTAATTATCAAACAAAATGATTAGTCTGAACTGTTCTTAGTAATGCAAATAAATAATATGTTACACTATAAGTATTACAATGTCCCTTCCATTAATGTATGTGCTAAGTTGTTTCTAATCTACGATTTTATGTCAGTGCATGAACTATCTTAACGAGGAACACTATCCATGAGAACTTTTTCAAGTAGAAAGTAAGACAAACACGATATTGCTCTGATAAGACTCTGGAGGTTATTAATGTTACTAAAAATACATCGGAAGCTTTTGTTCATCTCAATAAAATAACATTTGAAGCATTATACAAGGTTTGTAGGGATATTATTTAGTCCCATTTAGTTTTAATTGTGCATCGGTCATGTCTAAAATAATATGTATATTTAAATTATCCCCTAGTTGTGCAAAATAACACTTAACCCTTTGAATTATGCTAGTGAAAACTTTAATCGTTGTAATATGTGAACAGTCTATCGAAGTTTTTCACTTACATTCACCATCTCTAATTTATTTAATCTCATAAAAACCATTTTCTTTTAACTCGTATATTGCGTAAGTGTTCGTTATCTTACAAAGTTATCATTAATAAGTGTGTTAATGTTATTCATTGAGTAACTTGTAAGCACTGTCAAACTACACATATGCACATTGGGAATACCAAGGTAATGTTAACAAAACTATGGTAGCCCATTTGTATTCTTGGACCTAAAACTTTCTTGTAATTATATTTAATCTATTATTTTTAGGTTTAAAGAAAACAAAATTACTAAAGGCCTAATTAAGAGCTAAAATATGTAAAATGAATATGTTTTTGGAACCCAAATTTCGTCGAATGATAGAAATAATGCAGTTAGATAGGAACCATCTCATAAAATATTGCTGTGAAGTATTCTTTTAGCTCAGTCAGTATTAATTTGAATGGCCGCATGCGGCAAGAAAGGTATGGCGACTCGATCCACTGAAAGCAATGGATCAACCTTTTCTTGAGAATACATTTTTCTTTCAAAGGAAGAACAATTTTATGAAAACTTATTCTCATCTATGGATCGAAGAAAAAAAATATTTCAGGACTCTTAACAAGTACTTAACATTAGACACCAGAATCCTATATCTTTTTATCTGACGATGGCGTTGGTTTTGGAAAGTACAAGTTTGCGCAGCAGTGATGATAATGTCAGTATGTCTTAAACTAATTGTATGTAAGCATAAACAACTAAATCTCATAGGAACCAATCAGTACGTTGAGCTGCTTATTAAAAGATTTAAGGATTACCGTTTTAAAATTTTATTATTTTTGTTCAATTTACTCAAATGTAAAGAACCCCGAAATGCGATAGTAAAATCATTGATGTGAGTTCGGCAAAATAGTAACATATCCAAGTTGTTTGATGTACCTCAAACTCATAACCAATAAAGTAACTATGTCTCGATCTTTTCGATACAGAAACTTTCTACACGACTCGCTAGTGTCAAGAGACGGCAAGTTGAGACAAGTTGTCCCCTGTTGAGTTTACCTCGTCTCAGCTGTCCTCCAACATTGGTTGAAGGTATCATTTGGCTCTTGGTGTCGGTCGGTGGCTGCAGTTTTAATAGTTACTATATTTTGATGAAAGAGGCACTGTCCACTATATTTGCAAATATTTGCTTCGATGGTAAAAAAATAAATGTTTTAAGTGTAGGATCGTTATTGTTTTTATATTTTTATTTGATTTGTTACAATTTGATAAAGTAAAACTAATCAAATTAAAATACATAGAGCAGTGTTTGACAACTAGTTTAATCATTGGAAATGCCACCCTTCCTTAAATATGAATTAATCTTGAGTTTTTTACATTTACTCTTTACGTTAAATATGATGTATTCATACAGGTCCAAACAATAAATATTAAATTATCAGAATGTGTTTATAATTATAAATAAAGTAGGATAAGCCTTTTGTAACAGTTCAGATTAGAAATAAAATTATGATATTACGTTATCATGTTTATACATTGCCCTATGGCACCTTTCGCGAGATGGCTCGAGAATTACGTTGGAATGCAATTAACAATCACATTACAAAATGACAATTAACAGGTGTTAATAATTGTAATTTGTATGGGTATAAAAGTTAAAACCAGAAGTGCGCAGGTAAATGAGTTTAAAACCACTGACCAAAATTAAGTAAGAATATTTTAAAATGGTAAATCAATAAGTATTTTTTTTATTAAATTATATAAATACCAGTATTTTGTTTATCTATCTACGAATCTCGTGTAAAATACGAGAATATGTAACATCATTCCTGGGCCAAAGCTAGTTAATGAAAGTGGACATGAATAAAACATTAAAAGCCGGACATTTCAAGCACTGGAGAGCCGGAAAAGCTTTATAGGGCTAAATAAATAAATTATGCATCGCAATATTCTGCTCGGCCTTGAGGGAATACTTGATAACGGTGTTGGAAATGTCTTGTCTCTATTTAATAATTTTCTGGGAAAGTGTCAATTTTTTAATTATCTGTAATGGGTATTTTGTGTAATACAATATCAGTACACTGAGTAATTACGAGAGTATTGTAAAGATTAATAATTTAGACTTGACGGAAAGCAATGTATTATATTCCGAACGTACATTTACGAACTCTATGCATTTTTTCAAGTAAAATTCAATACAATGTTCGCACAATTCCAACCGCTGCACGTAAAACTGAAATGTAATTTTGGTCTCAGGCCATTTATTCAAAGGTAAGGGGATAATCACACAACTCCAAGAACGTGCAACCTGAACTCACGGCAACTTGGTCACGTGCAACCCGGCGCGTGCTTGCTGTGCTTCGTGTCATTTTTCAAATGAAGGAGACTTTGTATTTTGTTGGCCTGTCATATGCTTTTCTAATTTGACTATTATTTTGCAATACTAAAGCCTTACTGATTTAATTGTTTTTATATACGTATATCAAAATAACAAAGAAAAATGTCTCAATTGAGTTCCCAATCATATAATTGAATTACTCTCTAAATTTGGGAAGTCAAGCTACTAGACGTTGTTGGCAGTTATACAAGGAAAAATAATAGGAAACCACTCTACGCTCTACATAATAAAAGTGTAAGATATTGTTATTTTGTATTATATTCGTATATTTGTAAACCTTAAAATTACTTTTGTTTATAGTTTCCCGTAACTCTCTTGGCTAGATATGTAGCATTATTCCTTTGGTCAAGACAAACAAATTTTACTATATAAGTTGGGTCTCCCATGCCTAGTTTTCCGTTGGTTTTTTTCCATTTTAAAGTTCATATAAAAAACCTACGGAACCAAATTAAACCGAATTCAACTGATTACGGTGATAGGGTCTATCAACCCACAAGTTATGGTGTCATTTTGTTTGACAATTCCAAAATGGCGACCATTTAAACCTTTACAAGGAAAAATTACTTAAACGAATTTAATGGCAAATTGAACGATAATTCATTTATTGAAATCGAGTCATAAATAACCGAGTAATAAGTGAAAAATACATACAGACAGACAAACGGAAAACTAGGGATGGAAGACCCATGTTCATATAATAAAAGGTGATTGTCTTGACCCAAGGAATAATGCTATCTACCTTTGTCCAGATAGTAACGGGACACTCTGTATATTTAAAAGTAATACAACATTTTATATTTTACGTTTCAAATATATTTAAAAAAGAAAGGGAAAATAGATTCAACAAAGTTGTTAGCCGGTAAAATCTTGGAGAGGAACAACTCCAGTAACCTTTTATTGAAGAAAGTTCCCGTAACTTTTACTTACTTAAGCTAAAACAGAATTTAATCTTAACTCATACTCTTAAAAAAGATAAGCGCTCCTTTCGGCTGTTGAGAATTAGTCTACGAAGTTTTAATGACTACCTTTATTTCACTTATAAAGTAACTCGACTTCTCAGTTTTTATTGATTGGATTTTTTTAATACTTCTTTAGGTCACATTTTAATTTTTAATTTAATTGAATGAAGAATATTATAATACTTTTCAAACTAAAATCTTTGTTTAGATTTGTTTAGTTATGTTTTGACTTTTAAAAATGTATCAGTGACGACCAACTGTTTGTAAATGTTAATATATTATTTATGTAATTGCATCCCGTTAACTGTAACGACACGTATCATGCTTGTTTGAAAGTTAATCGAAATTTTCTGTTAAATTATAAAAGATTAATACTATTTAAATAAATAATTATTTGTCGATTATGCATAGAGTACAATTTATTTTTATCATATGAATATTGTTCAGTTACAGAAACAAAAGGCATTGTATAATATACAATGGGTGATTGTTCAATTAGGGAGCTGTCTTCAGCAGGATATAAGGATCCCTACAGAATGCACTTACACTGGCAGCATCATTACAACACCATTGTGTCGGCAGCATTGACACTTCAGTTTACAGAATATGATTCAAGCTCCCCACAGAGTGAGGGTGGTTACGTTTTATTGTATAAATTATATGTGAATCAAAATTTAAAATTGGTCTTTTCCCTTTCTTGATGACTATTGTCTAAGAGCAGAAATATTATCCAACAAATTATGTACTCACCAAGGCATTTTCTTAACTACGATCTGTATGTTAACCACCTCACTTAAGATAATTTTAAATGAATGTGATTACAATAATTAACATTTCTTGGTAAAAATTATTATGCCGTTAAATTTTAGATTTATTATTCATGTTCATTGCTCAGGTTACAACAATTAATATTTACATAGTTTACAAAGTTGTTTAAAAGTTTTCCAAAGTCCCCAAGGGAAGGAAAGCGAGGCTCTTACCCCCAATGTATTACACCAGTTGCGGCTAAACTCTTAATTACAGTTAATTAAAAAAAAAATTGTAATACGTATTAATATCGCATATTTAAACAAGTAATTTGTGTATATATATATATGTTAAAATCTAATACTTTGTAACTAAATTTTACTGTCGATAACAAATTAGCTAAATTTAAAAATAAAAATAAATATTAGTAAACAAATCTCCTCTAACAAGTATATCGTAAATATTACTCTACAATATTCATTAAGTAGGAGTCTTCTTGACAATAATAGCGTTCAACTGTTTTAAATCTTCTTAAACTTCATTAAATGTTCCATACTACCTGTAAATCGTTCAACAACCCCTCACAATAGCAGGCTCTTGGGGCTGATGTTGAGAAGCTTACCACGGGAGACGGAGTTATAACTACAAAGGCAATAAGAGTTCTTCAAGCTTGTATTCATCTTTGTTGTTCCTGGTAGATGGTTTTAGAGTTTTTGCATTTATTAAATACTAGCTGTGTAACCGTCCTTCGTACGGGTTGTTTATAAATGGTAGATTAACTAACAAAATTAACAACCCACATCATTTTACAATATTAAAATTATATTTTACACTTTTAATGTAGAACTAAATCAAACTAAACGAAATATACTGGCAGATAGTTCGGGTACTGTTGCCAAGTCGAGGAACTCTGTCGGGTAGTGAACAGCATGGTTTTTGCGACTCCAAATCGGTACACGTAACACTTTGGATTCGCTTTTAGAAATAAAAGAAATCAAGTACAACAAATATTAACCCTGTTTATTTTAACACTTTAAATACTTTGATACATTTAATGTTTACATTCCAATAAATTAATAGTAATGTAACAAAACATTAAACTTTAACAACATTGACAAACCACTTTTGAAATCACCATTTTTGCCAGGTCCTGTTTTCATTATAATTGTAAATAAACAATTTAAACTTAGAAAAATCATATGGTTTAAACACATGTAACTACTCGATTTTATTTAAATAAATATAAATCAATATATATGAAACTGTTCTAACAGTGGTCATGGTTAAATGAACGGTGTTAAATATCGTACATGTTGGTTCCTCGCTTTGGAATAGACCTACATTTGTGTTGACCTCCGTTGCTTGTTCATTGGTGGACGTGAGGATGGCACAATTACAGAGCCAGGAACTTTCCAAATTAAACTGTTTATGATCCTCGGTGTAAAAAACTGTCAATCAGTAAATATTGTGATTCATCGATTGTGCCGAGTAAAGTATAGAAGTTTCTGAGACTTCATTTGTTTTTCAATGTGTCAATCTCAACTTTTAAAAGGGCATAAGAAAACTGTTTAACCCCTTAATCTTCTCCAAAATACATGTTCATATTTACTGTTAAATTCAGACGCTCAGTGGTCGGCTACATAAAATATATTTTTAGAGAGGCGTAGACTCGTCCACTCATGTCTCACGCAAGACAAAAGGTCATTGTGAAATCTCTAGAGAATAACACCATGACTCCCCATGATATTGTGTCTTATTTCCTTTAAGTTATCAAATTTCAGCTCTACTGGTTGAGTAGTTGGTGTTATGACTAACACGCTTATATTAAAGGTCATTGGGCCAGAGTCCTTGAATATATTTGTATCTGGAGTAGGTAAATGTCTGCACTAAGCTACCAGCTACATTCCTACCGAATTTCAGATCCATCAGTCCAAGAGTATGTGCAAGATTGATCAAATATTGTATTTTGTAATTCCGGGGGGTGAAGCCCTTAAACATTTTCGTAACAGGAATAGGCATGCGTTTTTTCTGATGAATTAGTTATGTTGCTTCCAAAATTCAACTTACAAAGGTCCAGTAAATACTTATACTCATAAAATTGCCATAGAACTAAATTAGCAACGATCACTTTTTAAAACGTACTCTTATTGTGAATCTGTAGCATAAGGGGAACCACAATCGAAAATTTTATCTTCATCAGACATTTTCGTTTCATTTCGTTTCAAGTGATCACTATGTCAGTGAGTGCATGAGTCTGACAAATATAGATTTAGATCATATATCCACTCTGTATACTTACCACGCACTCTGTTATTTTATTTATTACCAATCTTCACTCAACGTTTTAAATAAGAACTACAACATCTGTTTATAGGATAACTATACTTAAGTCAACACGTATCATTAAAGACGATCACTTATTACATTTATTAATACTTTAACATCCAATACTACGTACCGTACCGAAAGCAAAACAATACTGTATCATGAGGGATCAACGCCCGTAAATGAGGAGAGAGAGAAACTAAGTACTGCGTCAAATAATGCTTCATTTGCAGTTTTAAATACCCTAGAGAGATAGGCTCATCGTGTTCACTTTCCTTTTGAGCAACTCACTTAGTCACTTCACAGTATTAAACATTTCCACCTCAAAAATTCTTTGTAAATCCGCAAAGTGGGATTTTACATAATAGTTACACGCCGTCAGTTGAATCTACTAAAATAGAGTTTTACTGAATGACGGTACAAAATAAATGATAAGTTGTTGCAAATGCTCTTTACTTTTTATTTGGGAAACCTGCAAAAAAATAATCTAATCAAAGCAGAGAAGTTGAATGGAAAATTACAGTTCTAAAACTCTAATAAATTAAAAAATGATCACTCGCCCCGTATATATTGGCCTAACAAAACTCAAAACTGCAAATCAAAGATGGATTTTGAAATAATAAAACGAGTTCGCACGCAGCAGGCTGAAGTGAGGGAAGTAAATTTCAACATAATCAATTTTAAAAACTTAAAATCATGGTAAAAACATACGTTTATTCCAATTTTTATTTAAATCTGAGAACATTGAATTTTTGGCTAATCTGGTGCTCCTGGTTCCATTTATCAGCAATGCTGGGAATACAACTTTGCGCATTATGAGTTTAGCAGAAGGTTCAGTTTGGATTGAAAGTAGGCATGAGGTTGCTGGGGATGATAAAAGTACACCAATAAATGTATAACAGGTTTTAGCGAATTTCCCCTATAGGGAAGAAGATATTACCGTAGTCGGCATGGAAAGACCTAGGCCCGGGACCAAGATAACTTTTCGTTTTGAGGTCCCCAGATGCCAAAAACACCATTCGTTCAAAACTGTATATATATATATATATATATATATATATATATATTTGTGTCCTTGGGTCCGATAACTCTCGTAAAAATGATCCGATTTTGATGAAATTTGGTACAAACATGAAAAGCATCATTTATGACTATAAGTTCGAAATCCAGCCAGATCGCTCTATCCAAAGGGGTATTTTGGGGGGGGTTTTGTACCCCAAAAATGGGTTTTTGAGTTTTTTACATATAATATTTTAGTAAATCCAATTTTAGTTTTCACCATTAAATTAGCTTATAAAAACAAACAATTTGGTGTTTTGATCATTGTTCTACATCAATTGGTGACCGAGATATTGAAAGTGCTAAACACAGTACGTTGTCCAATGTTATTCTTATGGAGGAAAAGAAAAATTGTATATATCGCTTATTTATCAACTTATCCTGATGAAACTTGGTATATTGCTTCATATCGTTGTGGTCTATTGATATTTGCAATAAAAATTTTTTTTTCCTATATTTCCCGTGGCAGCAAACCTGCGTACTCAGCCCCCATGTTATTCTTATGGAGAATAAGTAACGTGTTATCTCCCTTAATTATGAACATAAATTAATAAAATTTGGTATGTGGCTTTACCTACTTGACTTATATTGATATTTGTATAAAACCCCATTTTTTGTGTTCCTTCCTGCAGCAAACCTGCATACTCAGCCGCCATTTTATTCTTATGGAGAATAATTAAAAAGTCATGAATCGTTTATTTATGAATGTATATTGATGAAACTTGGTATTTGGTTTTTATGTGGTATTAAGATACATATACATGCATTGGAAATTCACTGAGTACGCAGGTTTTCTGCTACAGGGGTATTTTCTTATGTAAAACCTCCATAATACAACGTATTGTGTTTGGTCGATTCACATGTTCATTAATAACTCGGTAAATATTTATGCTAGAATGACGAGAGACGGCTACAAAATTTCGCCTCACTAATGCCCATCTTTTTACTTGCAATAATTTTAAATCCGGGGCTTTTCTGACCCTTTTCGGGTACTAACTCGAAATTCGAAAGTTTAATCCTTAAAAAAGGGCTTTAGAGTTTTCCGATTGTTTTGCTCAACAAACTTGTCCAATTGAGTATAGAAAGGAACGTCCCTAACAAATTTTAAGTAAATCGGACAAATATTGCGACCGCTAGAGTGCAAACACACACACACACACATATATATATATATGTCTATTTATATACAGTTTTGAACGACCTTTAAAAATGTGTTCAGGGGGTCACGTTATAAACTTTTTTGGTGGTCCCGGGCTTAAGATTCACTGTGCGGGTCATGCTAATAGTTCACTTTCCATAGGAAATTCACTAAAACATCAAGAATATAACATACATAAGCTAAAATATTTCTCTTGAGGTTAGTTATTAAATTTACAACAAAAATTGTAATACCGCAGTAATTCTTTTTTGTAAAAGTGCTTTACCTATGAAGATTAATCTAAAAAACAAAAGCATAAACTGTGTCCAATCCTTTATGTAACTACAAGTTCATCATTTGAGGACTTCTTAATCTTTACGATAAAATTATGGAATAAAGCTTTTGTTTTATGTGTTTTTGAAATAATTTGAACGCTTCCACTTACTTTCTACATGGACTTAAATAAATTTAATTGGATGAAGCGAGCGAAGCGAGTTGAATCCTTCATACTCGTTTTTAGTCACGCTCTTGTTACGCTAACTGCTTTTTAACGGTGTAATGAATTGCTTTGACATTTTCAGGGCTCTTAATTGTAAAAATGGTGGTAATAAACTATAATTGGATTATTATTTTTGTATATTCATGTTTTTTCATTTTCCGGAAATATTCAGATGTGTCTTGGGTTGGCTAGTAGGTGGTAGGCAAACAGTCGCTCAACTGACTTTGCAGTCAAACAGACTACGGCCGGATGTTGACAATAGCAGCTAACCAAAACAACTGATATGTCGTCTGTAGTCTGTGGTCTCCTGGCCGGTTCAATTAATGGCGTTTGCGAATAAATGAGTTTTGAATCAAGAATTTTTAATAGAATCATTCCACATTTATTCGTTTTTAAAACAATCAAAATTATTTATTCAGTATTATAGTGAAAGTACCTATAAGATGTAATGGAAGTTGTAGGCCATATGGGAAGGCTACACAGTCTGTGTCTACTCGGTTACGACTGTAACCTATGTAAGGTACAGTACGATGTAAACTATGGTTCAATAGATCTACAGCTTTGACAAATTCTGATAGCCTATACCACACACAAATTACAAACTATATCCTTTTACAATAGAATGGGTTGATTTTTAAGATATAATCTTCAGTAAGTAGTACGGTAAGTTTGCGTTTGCTCTATTAATTGTCAGTGGCGTATTTATTTAGGATTCTTTTTTTGCGGTGGATAGGATTTGGCCTTACCTACATCCCACTCTTTCTCCCGTTTTTCACATGTATTTTTGAAATTTCAGGGGGATATTTGCACCTGTTACGTGTTGGTTATTGTTTTTGAGAATTTTGGTTAGGTCTAGGCGTAGTCTAATGTTAAACATATCTAATTATTATGACTTTCTTATTGTTTGAATAACCTAAGTCATGACTTTGACCCTAAAAGAAACTGTGAAGTGTAAAAAAAATCAATCCTAGCCAACAACAATACTAAAGGCACCAAACAGCCTGAGGCTAATGTATCGTTGTTCTATGCCTACGTTGTGGGTTAAAATCGATACTTAAAACCTTATAGGGCCTATTTCAGTAAGACATATAGATTTATAACCTACTACATTTCAATTTTTTTCAAGCGCCTAGGTAGGTTATTCATAGGTTAGTTATTGTAAACATAGTTTCATATTTGACTTTTTTTCATTTGCGATTCTAACACTAAATTAAAAGAGAAGATGCTTAACCTTCGTTTTTATATACAAAATTACCTCGTAGCAGTAAAGGATCAATATAGCCTGGTTGTAGTTATAATTTGAACAGAATTTTGTGCGTGAAGCTTGTAAGTGCTGATATCTTGCCTTCAAAAATCGTAGTGTCAGTAATTTTGGTTAAATCGGAAGTGTTTGGTGCCATTGGAAAAAAGCCATTAGTTTTTCTTGTTTTTCGTAACAATTATTTTTTTAAATCAGCTGTCATTTCATGTGTTCAAAAACATTTTGGCTTTTGTCAAAACTCAAATTTTGTTTTTCAACTCATATATCGTATAAAGACATAAAAACTGTCATAGGTTAAGTTAGTTATCCTAACACAGTTTCATAGCTATATTAATTTGAAATTTTTACATTAAATTAATATTTGATAATAAGAAAGGCAATGGCAGATTCTTGAAAGTAACATTGACTTCAATTATGCCTTAGTAGGTTCGAAGTAAGTGGGCTTTATAGACTTACTCAACCTTTTTTCTATAGCCTACTGTAGTAACCCCAGGGGCACTGAGCCGGAAATATCCCACCCCTCTGAGCCCTGGGGTTACCCCTATTATATTCTCTTAAACTTAACTCTATTCAAAGACAAATTTTAAACAATGGTTATTCTGAGGGGTTTGTTTATATGTTTAAGTAGTTCTTTTTCAGGGTGTATAAATGTTGGTTATTCACCTAATATACTAGACTCTACAACGAACTGGAATGTGGTAGACCAGTTGAAGTATTAATATGGGTCTAGGTGAGCTTTGGTAAGTTACTTGTAGTCAATTAATCTGCGTCACCTTATAAATATGATCATGTTTGTTTATATTTCAACCAACGAGAATACTTTCAAATTTGGCCCAAGTTTTACCGGATACTGTACTAGCTTTAGTTTTTTTCTAGAAATAATTTTACCCATAATTATTGCCTGATTCTCAAAAGTGACATTGACTGAAGTTGTGCATTGCGGTAGGTCAAAAGTAAGTAGGTTAGTCGAAGTATTAATGTGAGGTTAGGTAAGTTACTTTTAATTAATTAATCCGGCACCTATACTGCCTATTATGGTGGTATTACAAATCCTCCCTTCATCCTATGACGGGACATAGGAGCGTATACCTAATATTATCATTAAGGATTGCTATCTTCAATTGGGTAAGAAAATGTGTTCGTCATTCATTATTTAAACTTAAAACTCAAATACAAGTATATTGTCATTATTTAATAATTAAGTAGCCCATTCTGAAATAAGTAGTACTAATTTCGCAGAGGAACTAAAAACTTTAACTATGAGGCGGTAGTTTGTTTATGAATAAACAAACATGAAAATGCGATTCTAAAATTACTTCTCTAGTTTAGTGATTCTCATTTTATTTATTGTCAGTAATGCAATCGTTATAAAAAATAATCATGAATTTGATTTGAATTTGTTCCTATATTACGATGGTTATACTTCAGTTAGTGAGACGTGAAAAGATTCTAAGGATGTTAAATAACTCAAGTTATTCTTCTTCATAAAGATAGCACAAATAACAAGAATCCTGACCTTAAACGAAATTTTTAATGGGAAATATCAATTGTTGAATTTTGTATCCACATTTATCAATAAAATTTAAAGGGTTCCCTACTATTCCTACATAAATATTTATGTTATTAGTTTATAAGAACATTTTAATAAAGAGAGAGTTCAGCTGCAACTATTTAAAAAGATCGTCTGTTAATGGTCCTAAAATGTGTAAAATGTCTTTAATATTTATTTTACAATGTCCTCAGTACATTAAAATATTTAATATTTGCAGTCCTTAAAGTCTTCATTTCAAGTATGTCTTTGAAGAATTCTTAAATTTTTGTGTGAGAAAACACAAGGATAGGCATTCTAGACAATCCTGTTGCGTTATTTAGAATCTTGACTTTTATTTCGCATTCCAGATAAGCTGACGATGAAAGAAAGAGTTTCAAGTTTCCTGGGTATAATTTTCATACAAAGTTTTCCGGTTTCTGTTTCCTACTCAAAAATATGTTTGAGGCCAGTTTATTAGTTCATAGTTGTTTTTTATTCAAGACTCACTAAACTCATGCAAAGTTGCGTGGAACGTGACCAATGGTAGTAGAAAGCAACAATCCCCATCGTACTGTGTAGCTAGTTCGGATCAGATGAATAATTAATTTTTGGGCTACGTTAGGGGGATAAAAAAGAAAATACCGAGTGATGAGGTAAAAGCTGACGATATGATTACGTTCGCTGAGATGCAGAACGGTGTTAAATGGGATAAATCAAGGATAATTAATCCAGAAGAAATAATTAGAAAGTAGCAGGTTTCAAAGATATGGCCAGTGTGGACATTTATGGCATGTCAGTAGGATTATTGAATGTGTGGTTGAGAGAATACCACATCCTTTTTCAAAAGGAAACAATTTCCTTTCCAAATCCAAGGTTCTGTGTGTGAACGGAACTTCAATATTTTAAAAGAATAACGAAGGCAATTTTGACTAAAACAATGTAAACCAGGAAAAGAGCGCTTAATTAAACCTTATCTTTTTATTGAGTTCTCCCTTGCATAAAGGAAACTCTCTTAAATGTCAATAAACGAACGAGTAAACTCTACTAGCATTTTCTGTTTGGAGAAAACTTTGGAAGTAAATTTAACCCTCACAAATATCATGCTCCGATATGAATTAGCATTAATCAATTTTAGCGCAAGATCATACCAGGGAGAGTTTTTTCAGTGTTATTCTTATGCATTTTTATCATTAATTGTATTATTCATTATTAACATAATTATTGTTATTTAAACATAAGTAACCATTTATCTCTGACAAGGCATCTGAGTTGGTGTTTATTGGCAAACGATTTTACGTAGGACCAACGCTGATAAAGTCCAGTACATTTATCCACTACAAACAAAAGCCCTATAACTTTTGGAACACTCTGTGCCTGTTTGGTCCACCAGGTTAAAGTGCATTAGTTTGTACTACCTGATAAATAGAGGAGGTTGTTTTACGTGTAAAGGTTGTACGTTAAAACAACTGTAAGGTATTTTAAATATGTTTCTACAATCCTACAAAGAATAAACTAGTAAAGTTGACTATATGTCAAAACCATTACAACCTTAATACATGGTAATGACCAAGATATTATCATACTTCTAAATAGCATTAAATTAGATACATAGTACATTGAAAACTTGTATTGTGGAGTAATATATTACTTACAGTTAGGTCTCCCAATCAATTCTTAAATCATAACTGTAATACCGTTATATTTAAATGAGGATAATTAGTTATTCGTAAAATATTAAACGATCAAGAGTAAAGCCAACGCGTTATACTTGGAAAAAAAACATGGTCTGTAATTGAGTATGTTTCATGGAGTATTAATGGAGTATTAAAATGTCAACTTGTCACGTCATAACTTAATCCATGAACTTTTAAAGGTCTGAAAATCTGAAATTTAATATTAACAATTTTATTTTATTGCACTATATACTATTTCTGCGAATTAAATATCAGTTCAATGGAAAATGTCATTATTTAAAAAGTATTTTGTAGTTTAAATTACCATTGTATCGTCAGCAGCATAGGTTATAAATAATAATATAAGTTATAATTTTTTATCAATTAGTCATAGTATCAACTATGTATTTGTCTTAAAGCTTATATGTGTAAAGCTTAAAATAGATTGAATTCGCTGTTAGGTGCTCCAAGTTTTATCCAATTATTGGATTATTGTTGTATAGAACAGAGATTATCTTTCATTATTCACCAGACACACACAAAGTATAAGAAAGTAGTTAACTTTGGTATTAAATTATCTTCAAACTGACAAAATATTAGGAAGTGTAAATGAAGTCTTCCAGAGTCTTAACGCTTACAACGTCATCGGCATGTAAAAGTTAGTTAATACTTGCCTAACAATTTCTCTTCAACACATCTTACGGAGTTATTCTACTAAAAAAGTAAAGTTTTTTTACACTAAGGTAATAAATTAATTTGAATATTAGTTTAGTAGTATTTGTTTAAAAATATGTATAATTAGTTTAAACAAGATGTCGAAGTTTAATTTTTATTTGAATACAATTATGACACAATTAGTTTAGTGGAGGCAAACATGCAGGGACACATGCAGTAAACCTACGTAAACGGTATGAAACAAATTTGTCAATTAGTACACAAATCACATTTTTAATTGTCAGCTACTAAATAGTTAGGATTATTAAAACCCGTTTTCTGTAGGGATTCTATAAGAAGACACACTTTTCCGGAGATCTTCTTAGAAGGTAAAGTAGTTAAAATATGACTTGGTTTGAAAAGAGAGTTGATGCTTAGAGAACTTCCATCCAAGATGCACGTTGTGGGGAGCTCTTCTCCGGGAGGAACCCGTTCAGGATGAGCACTTGACAAACCAACTTGTTCGGCGATCGGATTCTGACACGAACTGTTAATTTTACCAGATAACTTATTCCGGAGACCATCTTTTGTTTCCTCCAGGAGAGTAAATTACTCAGTATCATGAAGCTTGTTTGCTTTCGTGCAGGATTCAGAATGTCGTAAGAAATGTTCTTGTTATGATTTGTTTTTTAGGAGATTAAAATAATTTTAGACGAGTTACTTGTGACTAATTAAATATTCTAAATATTTATATTAATTAAACAAAATTAGATTACTCTAATATCCAACAATGGGGTGCAGGGTGTGGATCCCGCCCGCGGCGTCCTTGTCGCGCACCCTGGGCAACGGGGCGTCACAAGCCAGTGGCGTCACGCCTAGCGCGGGTAAAACCCACTTGGCTGTGAGACTCTTCTTCTCAAAGTTTCTTCCAGGGCCAAGGCCTTTCTTCTCACCTTTTGGGCCTTGGCTCGCCTTCCTTCTTCTCTCTTGGGCAATCCTTGCTCATCTTCTTCTTTTCTTCGACCTCGCATCATGGGTGTCTTTCCGCCTTCTTTCGACCGGTGTCCACTGGGGGGTCCCTGGGAGTGTCCCTGGTGTCGCAGGGGCTGATGTGTGCTTGCACTGCCGATGGGTTCTCCTCAGTGGGTGTCAGGAGCCAGCCCCTTCAGACCCTGGTCAGGGAGTGCGGCGTGGGTGCAGAGGTGGGGCTCTGCACTGCCACGGTGAACCCCGGCACGTCTGGAATCCGGTGCCGGCAAACGGAAGTCGGGTCCCCGGGGAACTGGGGTGGGGGCATAGTCCCCCTGGGTATACCCTCGCCTGGCCAATTCCGGGTTCACCCTCGTCGTGCGATGCGCTGGTTAAACTAAAGTATGGCAACCCTAAAAACAACGACAACATCAACATTGGCAACGATATGAGGGAGTTTCCAGATATCCCTCCTCCTAGCGCCAGTACTGCCTCCATTTTTCGAAGGAGTAGCTTGGTAGCGAGGTCCCCACCACCGGCCTCTTCTCCTGTGGTCGCGCTGGCTTCCACGGATTCAGCCAGCTCGAAGAATACCCCGAAGCCAAGAACGGTTCGAGCTCCGTCTCCGGTAGTTTCGCCGGATGAAAGGAACGTGGCTATTGCTCAGGAAAAGGTCGAGGAGGAACTGCAGAGGATGCGGGAAACTCTCCTCGACATGTCCGCCACGGTCGCGAAGCAGAAGAACGTGTTGATGGGCATCAAGAACGGGATAGTGACCCTGGATGCATCCCTTGATGTCTTCGATTCGATGCTCGGTCTCTGGAAGGCATCGCTAAGGTGGCTCAGGCTTCTGGAGGAGAAGCAGGGGCAAGCTCCACTTCCATCTTCGGAGTCTGGGGCGCCTGGTGGTGGTGCCAAGAGATCGGCGACTAGCCCTCCTGCGGAACAGCAAACGGAGAAGAGACCGGACGTCAAGAAGAGGGCCGTCTACGTGGAGAGGAACGGAGAAGAAGCCACCACTGCATCTGTGGACAGGGAGGGTTTTAATCAGGTCCTCTCCAAGAAACAGAGGAGAAAGCTTCGGGCGGAGGTGAAAGCCCAGAAGAAGTGGGAAGAGGCGGAAAACGCGCCTTCCCAAGCACCCAGCCACAAGAAGGAGAAGCCAAAGAAGACTCGGCCTAGGAAGACCAGGAACCAGGTGGTCCTGATCAATCCGACCACCGGCAAGACCTACTCGGAGATCCTCGGATTGTTGAAGAGTGAAGTGACACCAGAGGACTCCGGAACTGTGGTTCGGCAGATCCGGAAGACGGATGCCGGGGGGTTCTCCTTGAGCTCTCGAAGTGTGACGACCGGGGGAAACTCCAGGAAGCACTTCAGAGAGCGATAGGGGACAAGGGTGAGGTCCGCTCCATCATCCCGAAGCTGAGGGTAGAGATCTTGGATCCAGACGCCCTGGCTTCGGAAGCCGATGTCATTGCGGCTATCACAAGAGACCTTCCGACAATCTCCGGTGTGCCTAAGGTCACCCTGTTCTCGCCAAACAAGTGGGAGCAGAGGAAGGCTGTCGTTGAGATGGAAGAGAAAGACGGGCTTCTCTTTCTTCGGTCTGGGAAGATCAAGATTGGCTGGGTCGTCTGCCCATTTCGGCAGCGCCTTGAGGTAGAACGCTGTTTTCGGTGGCTCGGGTACGGCCACACGCGTCGGAGTTGCTCCGGTCCCGACCGCGGCAACAATTGTTGAAAGTGCAGTAGTGGCGAACATAAGGCCGCTGCTTGCACAGCGGCCGCTTCCTGCGTTCTCTGCACTGGTACACCTGGAGCGTCCGCGGACCACATTCCGGACTCAGGGGCATGCAGGGCTTTCAGGAAAGCCCTAGACGCTAAGAGGGCTCGATCTGGCACGAAATGATCCGTTTCGTCCAGGCAAACCTGCAGCGGAGTCAAGCAGCTGACGCCATTCTTGAGCAGCTTGCTTGTGAGGCCAAAGCCTAGATCGTGATCGTCAGCGAGCCCTACCGGATCAAAATCAGTCCATCTTGGTTTTATGACCGGCTTTGCACCGCGGCTCTCTGGATTCCGGACAATCGGGGGATTCAGGTGTTGGGTCACGGATCCGGTGACGGTTACGTCTGGGTGAGACTTCGGCGAGTCAACGTATACAGTGTCTACCTCTCTCCCAACTATTCTGCCGAGGAGTTCCGGGAGAGGCTGGAGGCGCTGGAAGACAGTCTTCAAGGTGTCTCGGGGGGTGTAATAGTGGCTGGGGACTTCAACGCGCGTGCCGTTGAGTGGGGCATGCCAGTCACTAACGCCCAGGGGAGACGAATCTTGGAGATGGCCTCGAGGCTCGACCTGGAAGTGGCGAACAGAGGGGACACGCTGACATACCGAAGACCTGGTTTTGGTGACTCCATACCAGATGTCACGCTGGTATCGGCAGGGTTGTTTCCTCTGGTAGCGGAGTGGGGGGTGATGGACGTGTACACGGACAGTGACCACGAATTCATCTCCTTCAATCTGGAAGAAAACGAGTTGTCTCGTCGATGCAGTACCCGAAACCCAATTGGCTGGAATTAGGCCAAACTGGACAGGGGAAAATTCGTCGAGTGGCTCAGTCGTAGCCCCGAGGCCGGTTTGACGTAGCGCTTTGACTCCGCTGATCGAGATCGGGTCGAAGCTCTCGTGGGTTCCACAATGCAGCTGATCGAGCGTGCATGCGACTCGTCGATGCCTCGGAAAAAACCTGTCCGGGGTCGTCGCCACGTGTACTGGTGGACGGACCAAATCGCGGAGCTCAGGAGAACGGCACTGATGCTTCGCAGAAGAGCGCAGAGAACTCGAAACCGACCGGAGGCTTTGGCCAGGTCGGCAGAGCACAAGACTGCGAAAAAAGCTCTTGCCAGTGCAATTCACCTGAGCAAGGCTTGCTGCTGGAAGGAGCTGTGCCGGGACGTGGACTCCGATCCATGGGGAAAAGGGTACAAGCTCGTCACGAGAAAGATCGGGGGAATGGGGGCCAGCAGTGCGTCTATGCCTGCAGGCACGATCACACCATCGTCGATGCTCTCTTCCCAAGTCACCCTGTGAGGCGAGAGGAGAGAGTAATGGGGCCGGTGCCTGATGTTCCTTTGTTCACGGAACAGGAGCTCGTGGCAGCGTCGTCTGTCATGCACAACAACAGAGCTCCAGGCCCTGATGGCATTCCGGTTGAGGCTCTGAAGGTTGTGGCGGGAAGTCACCCACATCTCCTGCTGCGCATGTTCAACGCGTGTTTGGTGGCGGGTGTGTTTCCGTCACGCTGGAAGACAGCTAGACTGGCGCTCATCAGCAAAGGCAAAGGTGACCCGGAGTCACCGTCGGCATACAGACCACTCTGTATGTTGGACACGGCGGGTAAACTCTTTGAGAGGTTGCTGAAACCCAGGTTGAGGTCGGCCGTCGAAGCCGCTGGGGACTTGTCCCCCCGGCAGCACGGCTTTCGGAAGGGTCATTCAACCTTGAATGCTGTGGCTGAAGTCCTGGGCGCCATCCAGCGGGCTGACACGGCCTGCCATCAGGCCAGGCCGATCGTGCTGCTGGTCACCCTGGACGTTAAAAACGCTTTTAACTCGGCCCGTTGGTCGGACATGCTCGAGGGACATTGCAGCGGGACTTCAGGGTACCCAACTATCTCTTGGTCGTGGTACAGGACTACCTGAAGGAGCGCAGGCTGCTATATAGCACAGAAGCAGGGGTCCGTTCCAAAGTGGTCACCGCCGGCGAGGCGCAAGGGTCGATCCTTGGCCCTGACCTTTGGAACGTGGCATATGACGGAGTGCTTCGCCTCGAGATGCCACCACAAGCCTATCTCGTGGGCTACGCAGACGATGTAGCCGCAGTCATCACGGCTCGGAATCCAGAGGTGGCCCAGCTTCGCCTCAACCAGGTGATGTTTCGGGTCAACAGATGGATGAGCGGTCATGGACTTGAGCTGGCGGTCGCCAAGACCAAGATCGTCATGCTCACGCGACGGAGGATCCAAACAGTAATCCCTATGACTGTTGGTGACGTGGAGGTCCAGACTAAGACTGCGGCGAAGTATCTGGGAGTGGTGCTCGACCGCCGCCTCACATGGTGGGAGCACATCCAGGCGGTTTGCAACAAGGCGACGAGGGTTGTTCTGTCGCTCAGCAGATTGATGGGGAATGTCGAAGGCCCGAGGTCCAGCAAGAGGCGACTTCTCATGTCCACCGTCAACGCCACTCTCCTGTACGGCGCAGAAGTGTGGGCGGGTGCCATGAGAGTCAAAAAACACAGCAAGAGAATTCTCTCCGTTCAGCGCAGGGCGGCTCTTAGGGTTGCCTGTGCGTATCGCACTGTGTCTGGACTGGCTGTAATGGTTGTGGCTGGAGTGTTTCCCCTTGATCTGCTCACCGCTGAGAGGCAGAACATCTTTCGCCGTGCCCCTGATCTCAGAAGAGACCAAGCTGCTGTGGAAGCCAGACTCGAAACTCTGCGAGTTTGGCAAGAGCGGTGGAATGGCGGACTGGAAGGGCGATGGACGTTTCGTCTCATCAGAGACATAAGCCCGTGGTTGAGCCGTGCATTTGGGGAAATTGACTTTTTCTTGTGTCAATTCCTGATGGGCCACGGGTACTTCAGGGAATACCTTTTCCGCATGGGGAAGGTGAGGTCACCTCAGTGTAGTTACTGCCCGGAGGAGGTGGATGATGCTCATCATACTTTCTTCCGGTGCAGTCGTTTCGCTGAAGACAGGAGGAGGCTCGTCTCTGCTGTCGGCGATCTGTCCCCGGACGTCGTGGTGGGGGCGATGCTTCGAAATGAAGACTCCTGGAGAGCGGTTGCGCTCTTCGTGCAATCCGTTCTTCGGAGAAAGCGAGACGAGGGATGCTTAGGTGACCTCTAAGTTTCCCGAAACGGTGACGTGACCCGCCTAGGCGCAAGACACGCGGGCCAGTGCCGAAGTTGTCCGATAAGGGTTCCGGCCTGGTTTTTCCCCGCGGCTCCGTAGGAGGTTTAGTGGGTATACCTCATAAGAGGGAGTCCCACACTGTTCCTTTGGTTTCGCGCATAAAGCGTTTCTCCTACGTAAAAAAAAATATATATCCAACAATGTTTAAAGGGAGTAATTTAAAAACCGTCTATTTTGTATTAATGGACAAAGATAAGCACAGATTACTTTATCAATTATAAAGGAAATATTTTTAACATATTATTTAAATTTACTAATGTTGTATGTATTAATTATTGTAATTAGGGTTTTAATAATTGTATATGCTGTATATTATTCTATTCATGACAAATTATTTTCGGGACTATGTTGTTTATTGACTAAGAGCATTTCCTGTGTTATGAGTTTTAAAATGCATTCAGTTGTCCTTCGACAACAAAGTGTTTGTATTTATTATTTATTTATTGACAATGAGTTTATTCTGTCTTCAGGATATTGTTCAGCCAACGAAGGAAGAGATTTGCAGGGGTAGGAAGGTTTTACAGGCACAGCAAATAATTCCAAAAGTGCGATCGGTTTCTCTTCAACCCTGGGTCAGAGCTGGGCAACCCCAATAAGATTCGCTGCCTATCAGACGAGGAATTTTCCTCCCAGAGAGCCCTTCAGTCAATCTGGCTTACAGCTTCTTATGGAAGACCCATTTCTCAGAGCTGCTTGACCCCGACCCTGAAATGCTTCAATGGTAGAAGCCCTTCCTCCCCTGCTTCCAAAGGAGGGAACCCATAGGCACAAAAGAGATTATTCCCTCCAAGGGCTTTTACTTGACTGCTCGTTCCAAGCTCAGTCAGGAGTCCAAGTTGTATATAAGCCATGAAAGACAGACAAGGAGGTGCCATGGTGAGATAGAAGCTGGCCACACTGGATGTCCAACAGAACTTAGCAATATTGTGAAGACTTCCTTTTGTTTAACCCGATTTCGACATGCACATAATCATTAATTAGCGTTAGAGACATCAAAAACAATGAAGTAGTACCGTAATAGAGTGATAGGTAATATAAAAGTGAATTTAACTTTTACAGAACTTAAATGCTAATGAGTAATGTTAATTTAACTTAAATGGTAAGAAGTCATGTGATTTCGTTCCTGTTGCAACTCAATAATGACGAATTCAATCTGAATTCATATACAAATGTTATCTCCGGAAGAAACCTGGATCGTTATCAAGTACTATACAAAACTGTTGAACAACGCCTCACAATAGCAGACTCGAAGGGCTCAACGTAAAGAAGCTTATGATGGGAGAGGGAGGTGTAACCACAAAGTCAACAAGCGCTCTTCAAACTTTCATAGATCGCTGTTATGCTTTACTTATATTTTGTATTGATTTCGATCACCAAAAACCAGATCTACCATATTATGGATACTAAAATTGCTGTATATTACTGTTGTTTTAATTTAATTGGTCACATAGTAACCTACAAAATCACGATTTGAAAGTTTGAAAAAAAAAAAAAAAACTATATTTAAGACACCTTAAACTACTTTTATTTGATCCCTCTGAAGAATATGTTCCTGTTAATATTTTTAATTGACTGACATCCATACTGAAAAGATATCAACAATCTTTATGGGAACAAAAACATTGTTAAAGATACTAAAGTAGAATTGATTTTAAAACCTCTTTGTTTTTGTGACTATTCTAGGATATAATTATAAAAAAATTGATTCTTAAGAAGATTGTTTCGATGTAAATTTAATCCCAAAATCCCCCCTTAAACCCTTTTCACCTTATTCTCTAATCTAAGAAGTATTAATTAGTCCTCCTTCTTTAAAAAAACAAGCTTTTCTTATAAAAGATGAGTCTATCTAGTGATATCAACTTATCATTCGTACATTTAATAAGAATAGAAGCTTTGTTCATCCAATTAACACATTTCAGATATTGACGTAAAAATCTAACGAACACAAACCTAGGAAATATTGAACAACAAAAATCCAGCCCAAAGTTAGGACATCAATCGCTCTCTTTACAAGAGGTGTCGTACCTTGTAATGCACGTTTGTTGTACCTTGTAGGTTTTAAGCTAAAGCAGCTTATTAGCTTTAAACTTGCTTGAATCCATAGGTGAACTATGTTTCGTGTAAAATCAACTTTACTCAATGCACCATACATGTTATAAATATATTTATAGTAATATGTTATATTTTTTTATATTATTACACGTTTTTTTATCAGAGTAGTGACTAAAATGCTTGGTTAAAAAAATGACATAAACAAAACATTTTTAACCAAATCTGGTAAAGGAAAATAGGGTGAATATAAATATGTCGTCTCAGGCGATATCGGACAGTAGTTTATTTCGAAAGGCTGTTGGTTAGTCAAAGGAATATGAAGACAAAACGTAGGAATTGAAACAATAATTATAAAATAGTAATAATGATTTTCAGTTTAACCTTTTTACGTTTTTATAACGTAATTATAACAACATGCTACCACATTAAAGACATTCACAAAAATAACTGTAACTCAGTCTACACTTATAAACAATTAGTCTTTCTTGACAAATAGAAATGCTCTATATAAATCTGTGATTATTCATTACAAGGGAACCCCTTTTTAATGTTAAGTAAAGAGTTATCTTAATATTTTCTATTTAAAATCAACGATAATTCAGTTTTAAGAGGTGACATTAATCGTGATTCCAAATAAAAATATGAATAATGTTACTATAATACTTTAATAATAGATGTCATAGTGAGAATTTAACTCTTTCAATATATTAATGTTTTATTATTTCTCTACTCCGATTAGTCTGCATTGTTTGCGAGTGTTTGAAATACTCCCAGTTAGTAATATTTCTACCTTTTATTTCGTTATTCCATTTATTCTAACGTTAAAGGATTTTTTTAAGAGCGCACTAACACTATAAGGGGGAGTCGTCCAAACCCCTTAAAAAGGACACCCTGGGAATCTAACCCACGATCCACTGTTTTATATTCACTAATCATTAGCCTATCGAGATGCCTTTTATTTCAAGGTTCTAATGTAAGTGTTCTTAGTTAATATTCCAGGATCATACTGATGCTAACAAATTCTTAACAGCTCTTTTCTCTACAAAGACACATGTTGATTAGAGTTAGAAACAATTTTCAATTGAGGTTATTCCCCCCCCGTCACCAAGCGAAACCTTATTAATTGACCACAAATAACCCGGATATTTTCATATGGTGTGGTAAAAAATTAGAACTCAAATTACTGTGCTAATTTCTAGATTTATCGGATAATGAGTGTAAGGTAAGAGCATTGCCATCAAAATCCAATCCATTTATCCACCACTTAGGCTAAAAGCCCCGTAATTGGAGATACGTTCTGTGTCTATGTGGTCTGCCTGGCAAATGAACATTACCTTAGAACACCCAAAACGTTTGGAGGCCATCTTTTAAGACTTTAAAACATTTGGAATACAATACTCACAAATTGTAATCTTAAATTATTAAAACATATTTTTTACCGGGTAAATAATATATTTGTAATGCCTTTTAACTTAGGAATATAAACAAATGTTTGTTAAAGATTTGTCCATAGTTTTATTGCTAATACTGTTTTCTATACTACCGTATCAACCGTGCTTGGTTTCGTATAATTTTTAAGTAAAGTTTTAATTCGTCATAAACATTCTTAATTATTCCATAGGGTTTAATAATAATGTAAGATTTAAGAATATTACAATTTGAATGGAATACCTGTAGAGAAATGGAAGCAAAATTTTTATTAATTGTTGAATGCGTTAAATTAATCCATAATAAACATACTTTGAATAATATAAACGTTTTTTCTGTTAAGTAGAGGTTCAATATGACCTTCGTCTTTAGATGGATAATTGATAATACAACGATGAATTTATTGAACTATTCCTTAAACGCTCCTTCAGGAGTAAGCAGTGTGGGATTCAAAGTATTAGTAGTTGATGCGAATTATTGCAAACCCAACGTAAAATATAAAGTAGAGGGGATTCAGGGGCATTTTTACATTTCTAAGAATGCATTATTCATACTCCTTTTCGCAAACTGCCATTTTCATATCAGGTATCATTTTATGCCACGGTTTTTTGTATTTTGTTTTTATAACATAAAAATTCAATTTTATTTTCCCCTCAATTTCTTACCAGTCGCCCGGTCGTGATAAAATCTTTTTGTTCACTAGAAAACATTTGCTTTTTTGCACTACTGATGTAAAGTATTATATTTTGCATCTTTATTTACTAGCTGTTTGTTAAATTATTGCTAATTGCATATTCCAGCCAGATCCACTTCTTTTTTAAAGTCATTTTTATTTCATCTTGTATATTAATGTGGATTATTAATGCCATTTCGGGAATGTATTAAAATTGTTATTATACTGTTATATTATATTACACACAATGCAAAGATACGACGATACAGTTTGTTAGAGATGTATATCATCTTTGGTTGGTAATATACCCTAGGCATCTATTTATAAATTAGCTATGAATGTTATCTTACCATTGTGTTATTGCGTTTGGTTCTCTACCATTCTACAATGTCAACAATGACTAACAACAACGTCCGAATATAACGCGTTGGTCTCAGATAATTGGCCCCTGGAGCATGCAGTCACGGCCACAGATCCTGATACCATGGATATAAATACCGGTAATAACTTATTGTAAATGACGCCTTAAAAAGTATAGTATAACGAAAAGTCAGTCATAGATAACTAGATAAAACTATTTGCTTCTTGAATGAATTCATAAATATTAAAAATAGGAAATTTAACTATGTTCTTATTCAATAAATTTTTTTATTTTATAAATGGGTTTTTCAACATGTTTACAAATAAAATACGTAGTTCTAAATAAAATCTCTATAAAGCATAACTGGTTCAAATATATTTATATTTTTTTCAAGTTTGCAAATTTCGATAAATAGTGATTCTGTGCAGACGTTAACATACAAGTTATTTTCAAAGAGAAAGGTTTTTTTTTTAAATTTTAGGTTTCCGATTATACATCCTATGTCAGTGTAAGTCTAAGTTTATATATATATCTGTTGCATCTCCATTTCATATACATTATATTTCATTTCGACCCTGATACGTCTCTGTAGCAATGGTGACGGCCCAAATAAGGCTGATGGTGATCGGGGTGCCTTGGCGGATCTGCATAATGGTTCTCTCGGGTACATTCAGTCTCGACCGATAGTATTACTGAAATTGCCTGGTCCAAATACAACTACTAGTAAGTCCAAAATTATGTTTTTCTTATAAAAACTAATGTGTGTAGGAAATTACAGGTTTCTAAGACAGGAATTTGTACATACATTTGTACAATTTGTATATTTGTATAATGGCTACCGTAATTTATAGTCTTCTTTCGCATTTATTCGTTTTGAAAGAGATCAGTCCAAACTTTGGTCTAGTTATTTACTATCTAAGTTCAGCTTGTTATAGAGCAATATTAATTATTAGAATAGTGACAAATGGTAAAGTAAAGTATGGAACCTTCAAAACATTTACAAGTTGTTCATGCTCAGGGTCGATATGCCAAACTTCAAAATTATGAAGCGAGCTATCTTACTACTTCTTTATGCAGCCTGTTCAAAACATTGAATCATATACATACCAGGATATCACAGCTGTGGAGCACATGCAACAACAGATTTAATTCTAAATAAAAATTCAATTAACCAAAACATCCACTACACCGGCCGTATTCATTGTTTGCATGGCCACAATTACGTGATGCTTTTGTTATTTGCAACAACGTTTTTCTCCCAGTTTCCACATACTACATTATCTGAATGCCAATCTAGTAATCACTACTGAACTCCACACGGTATTGATTAAACCACTAAGTAGGTTACGTATAGCATTAAGATATGCCTAAATACACAACCTAAATACACGGGTGATTTTAGTTTTAACAATTTAGCGAATCACACTAATCTACATTAAGATATCCACTTAACATATTACATCTACATTTTGATATTAGTATATCTCCAAAGTCAGTCTACATTACATAGTAGCATGTATTTTTGGTGGCTCGGAAACTCAGTGGAGCTGATTTAATGAGACCGATGTACACTCTCCGTCAGAAGTGAGACGTCAGGGAGACACGTGACCAGCGTTGCGATGTCATCCGGCGGAATACTCCGAGTCTGATATAGACATTATAGCGAACTGAACGATTTTATCAGATGAAGTATTATAATCATATTATGGTTGCTTAATATGTGTTAGAGTATATAATTGTGTAAATGCTCTATATGGTTGATCTACGTAATCATATACGGGTCTGAGGTGTGAGCAGACACTCCAAACCAAGATTTATCGGATTCTCGAGCACAGCGTCAAGCTGCGCTCAGAGTCTGTTCCGTCTACCAAACAACGTCCAAACCGGCCGTCCTGGTGGTCTCTGGAGTCATTCCTGTAAAGCTCTTGGCAGGGGAGAGGAAGGCGATTTATCATAGACAAGGCGAATTCGTTAAGGACGCTTCCAGATCAGAACAGCATTCTCGCACCTTCGGCAATGGCAACATAGCTTGGAACAAGAGACCCGGGGGAAAATAGACTGCAAGAGTCGTCAGGTAAGTCCAACTGGGGGTAGAACGACGGCACGGTGAGGTGGGTTATTATCTGACCCAGTCCCTCAGAGGTCACGGCTATTTCAGGTCGTACTTGCACATGATGCGCAGAGCTGGTTTACCGGATTGTAAGTACTGTCCGGGCATTTACGACGATCCGGAACACACTTTCTTCCGCTTTTAGCATTGCGCCTGGAGGCTTACTGGCTCCACTGGTCACTGGGTGCAATTTAGTTAGGCACGGCCAGTATGCAAATGATGGAAGGCGATGAAGATTAGGACTGTTTGTCACGTTTTTTACAGGGTATCACTCGCAGAAAAACAAACTTATCTAGACCGGGTAGTGGACTATATCCAATGATCAGTTGGCTAGAAACGGAGCAAGCCCTGCTAAATTTAATGCCTAGCCTAATATCACAAACAATCCTAGGATAGTAGTCTACATTTTTAAGGATTCCCATACAACTGGTTGGCCACTTGTGTTCGTAAAAGTATTTTTCACGCCTCCCTCAAAAAAACATAAATATTCAATATCATACCTTCTACTTCCCGATTTTAAATAAGATTTTGATCTTTAATCTAAGTAGCAGTGATATTTTTTGATGTTTTTGTTGTTTCAAAATTAATGTAAACTAAGCATATGTTTATATGCTACTCGTGACCTAACCCTGTTGGGCACTTCTGACACGTTCGTTGCTCTGCCAGGAGCATATTGGACAAGAAACTTAAGTGAAGTAAGTATATATCCCGTCCTATAATTTACCATAGCAAAAGCATTTTGTATATACGCATATAACCGTGTGGTTCAGTGATTTATCAAAGAAAATATAACTTTAAGGTTTTTTAGGTATATTATATTTTTACAATATATTTTTTCTTATTTTTGAACAGTCTAATAAATAATTATTCATAATTAAAACTGAGAACTTTTATTATGTTTATAATCACTTGGTAAATTTTATACGATCTACTTCTTATAGTGATTTAGAAGAGATGTAGTGGATTTTCAACTAATTTGTTTCTGCTGTATATATTTTAAAGTCATGAATTGAATAGATGTTGACCTACAGTCAAATCAATTACAGACCATATATTTAATTGATTTAATATCCACCAGAAAGAGTGCAACATAAACAACTCTAAAACTAATAATTTCAAATACACTAGTAATTTTTTTCTAAAAAGGTAGTGCTGCAAAGAAAAATTATCAACTTAAAGTTCAACGTGACTACTATGGACCCTCTTTGATGAGTCCTTTTCGACCTTCGACACCTGATGTCACGCCCCCTTCCCCTCCCCCACCCCTCCCTCCCCCTCCCCCTTCCACCCCTCCACAACCCGCTCCCCTCCCCTCGGCCCCTTCCTATCACTTTACCTAACCTACATTTGGACAGTGTTGCCAACCTAACTTTTTATGCGTAGCGCTGCCAACCTATTTTTTTCTTGCAATACTAGGTCACGCTAAATTATACTGATTGTTATATGTATATATTTATTACGTCACGCTACTTTCGTTTGCTGCGCTCGGCCCCCTCTCACCCGCTTATTTACTTATCTGTACATGTTACTTGTCTGAACTTGTTACTTATCCGATATTGTTACTTATCCAGCCAACCCTCTGCTGACGGATGCTTAACTAATAACGTAACAATGTCACAGCGACTAATAATATTGTAAATAATGGTTTTAAAAATGTGCATAGTCCCCCCACCCAGTTTTTGTGGTGGAGAGACCGAGTTCATATACTAAATTTTGATGGCCCCGCATGGGACTCAAACCCATGTTTGTCGCATTCTTCGAACCGGAGGCCACGACCCTACCCACTGAGCCACGGGACCACCGTTGAGAAATAACAAATAAGCACTAGATACTGATACAACGTGTCAACAGAGTACAACCTGTGGGACAATGGCAGAACTAACAGCGCTGGTGGTACACTCTAGTAGAGAAATCAAGAACTTGCAGCGCACACTCTAGTGACGTTTGTTGGAACTACGTTCGTGGTGCGCTCTAGTAGCGAAATTAATAACTAACTGTACACCCTATAGTGGCCATATTTTAAACCACTTTCCACCCAATCAGAATAATGTAAAACTAGATCTTTTAATAAACCATTGCAATACAATAAGACGGAGTTATGCAACATTTTATTTAACCTTAAATATTCGTTTATTTTGACTCAAATAAGTTGTATTCCTAAAGTCCTACATATAGGGATGGAAGTAGTCAAACACCAGTAATAGTTCCACATTATTTTCGACTAAAATAGTCGTAGTTTACAGGGTCCGAAGGAAATATTTTTGTTCTAAAATGATATTCATCCGGTGTGTCTTGCTTTGGATCCATAAGTAGGTATCCGTGAGGTTCAGACGTCGAATCGGTATAAGCGTCCTGGATAAACTTTGGATTGTACGGGCAAATTTGATGTGCAAGATGCCTGATCTGAGCCTTGTCTCATGGATTCTTGAAACACACTATGTATTGGGCGTTCAGTGAAATGTCATGTTTTCCTCTTCCTTGGTGGAAAATATTTTGAGTAATGTAAAACACGCTGATATTGCAGTGATGACAGCCTTTGGTAAACAAATCTGCTACTTTCTGTTCCGTACGGTCCATCATATCGTCGATGATAAGTTTGGGCGATCCAATATCTTCCAACTCTTCAATATCGGGCAATCCTTGTTTGAAATGGACAGGAGCATTGATATTTGAAGGTTTACAAGCTCCGTAAAACCAATAAACGTCAGCGAATATTTCGTCACACATTTTGTCCATATTGTTTATGAAATGAATAACGAACCGTGTCTTGCCAGCCATGCCGGGGCCACTAATGATGGCTGAAAAAGGATGTTTCCATCTCGGATCCATGATTGCGACTGATCCGGATCTATTAAACGAGACGTAATTTATACCTTTCGGGCTCCTCAAACTGAACCTTCACAGTGACTAGTCGTACGATAGCACTTTATATAGTATACATTCACCTTAGAATAACTGTTACAAACGCACATATTAATATGATTACAAATTCCCCACAGCTATTAGTCGGCATGTACACTTCATATAGTACACTCTCATTTTCCATTTATTGGTTTATTATTTCCAAGGGCTTATCATTCGACTACTTTCATTCGGTCGTTCCATTTGAATGTTTCATTCGGTTGTTCATATCGAATGAGTTTATCGACTACTTTTAGCGAATTTCCCCTATAGGGAAAAAGCTATTACCGTAGGTCTCATGGTAAGACTTAAGCCCGAGACCATGATAACTTTTTGTTTTGAGGTCCCCAGATGCCAAAAACACTATTCGTTCAAATTTATATATATGTATATATATATATATATATGTATATATATATATATATATATATGTGTGTGTGTCCGTTACCGCGATAACTTGAGTAAAAAACGTCCGATTTCGATGAAATTTGGCTCAAATGTGTAAAGTGACATTCATGTCTTTAAGTTCGAAAACCAGAAATATCGGACCACGGGAAGGGGGGTTTATGGGGGTTTTAAATTATCCAAAAATTAGTTTTTTGCATTTTTCACCCTAAAATTTTTAAAAAACTTAATTTTGGTTTTGACCATGTTATAGAGCTTAAAAAACAAATAATATAGTATTTTGAATTATTAACCTAGGTTACTTCACCCGATCGAGAGGGTGAATCTAATCTGATTGGAGACTTGGCTGGTGGGGGTCAACCACTTCGGGAAGTACACCGTCCTCCGCTTCGTATGGACATCTTACCCCTTCCGTCTACTTCCCGCTCTATGCCCGGCCCCGCCTTAACCTGTGCCATGCCACAACTAGTTTAAAGTTAATCAACTCAGTTTGTGTTCCTTGAATTCTCATTCTATAAATATTCGTCTATAAATAAATTAAATAATTCATTTACGGTTCAGGTTCCATTAATGTAGTTATTCTTCTCTATAGCTTGAAATCATTTCAGGTAAATACAATTATTTAAACTTATGATAGATTATTTATATTTTGATTTCTTTGTACAACCAGTTCTTTATCACTTCTTCATAAAAATTAATATGTATATATATTCACAACTTTTATAACAATAAAGTAACTATATAGGATACATTATTTAAATACCAGTTATATGTAATAACGTTAAATGGTGTTTTTAACCATTGGGCAGAGATTGTCTTTGATAATGTTTATTATTTGTGTTACATATTTCACATTATTAAAAGTGGTGAGCTTTAAATGACAAAAATAGAACGTATTATATTGCAGTATAAAACGGAGTGCAGACTGCACTGTAGTAAAAAGCAAAGAGGTTTAAAAGTCGACATAAAATCGTCTCCTTTTGTGTGTCACTGAGCATTGGTGATAGCTCACGTTCTGTGAACATCCCAGGGACATGTTTCCTGCTGAAATGGCTTGTAAGATTTATAGCACTAGGGATGCTGTCAGCTTATTGCTTGATTTATTAAGTGGAGTAGTAATATTACTATCCCAGTAAAAATGTTCTTGTTCAAAGAAAATTAAATAAATCGGTCAGGTACAATTTGATAGTTTTTGGTAATAACAAATTTAAATTATAAAAAAAATACTTTGGATTGACCTTTTTCGTAAAAGAAAGGGTAGGTTCTTACACTGCTTAACTAGTCCCTTAAAGTAAGATCACAATTTTTTTCAGGGAAATTGTGTTCAATTTATATTTACAAAACAATTTTAGAAACTTAGTTTTTATAAGAATATAAAGAATGAATGGCTGTTATAGGAATATATTAGTTGTCAATTATTGGGCACAACCTGCGTTCATTATCTCTGTATATTTTACTCGGAAAACCTAATTTTTTTAGAACAACTAATGGATGAATGTACTGTCAACCAATTTGTATTATCTATCAGACAATGTATCTAAATTGGTCTATTGTATAATAATTTTCGTTATTAGTGCTGGCCACTATCCTATACTCCTATACTCTAATATGAGTAAGGTTTGCTTGCTTGCTTGCTTGCGATACTGATCTCAAAAACGGCTCCTACAATTTCCTTCAAATGTTCGAAATAACTAATTTCTGGGATAAAAATAAGTTTTAGACAGGCCTCATCCCCAGAAAAAATTAAATAATTTAAAAAAAAACTAAAAGGAAAAGTTAACAAAATTAACATTGGGCTTAAGGAGTTTCAAGTAAAAAATAAAAAAAGAGTTTTAACATAATGTTCATAATCAGCCAGGATATGAGTAATACTCATGTTGTTTATGTTGATTAAAATGTGGTTTCCTGAGAGCAGAGATTAAAACATTTGAGTGAAGATTACATATATAGAGTATTAAAATAAATCAAAGGGACATTGATCTATAAATAACAACTGAAGTGACCTTAAAAATGTAGAGAAGAGGCAAATGAGTTATACAAATCTGATTATCAGTAAGGGGAAGTGGTGAAATATGCTCCAAGTCATCTAAGCAAACTGACTGGCCTTCTCCCGAGCAAAGCTTGGCCCCCCAGGTACTTATTCATTAACGACTATTGTAGTTTTACATTATTTTACAGATATTATGTGACAATCAAAACTAGTTTTAGTTATTTTTGTTGCGTAAACATTGGTTTTGTAAAACCACATAACATTTAATCCACCAAAGTAGTATTGGATGAAACATTTACAGTTGTTGAGGCTGGTGTGTATGTTGGTGGTTGAAGATATAAATTAATTCCAGTAACTCCAAATTACAGATCACTACAAACGACAGCGTACTGTTTGATTATCCAGCGATTATTGAAAGTAACCCACTGTTATTTGTTTTTGTGACGTTTCGAAACTGATTATTGACCTATTTTATGGTGGTTTGATATTTACAGTCAATAGGTTTTACAGTCCAACATATTTACTGATATTGCGATGTTTTACAATACTGTTCTCCTAAAAACAATTATACATTATGTATTAGGCATTTAGCTTTGATGGTGTTAAACTAAATATTTTCCTCTTAATTTTAAAACGTGACTGTTACAATAACACACTCATATTGCATTTTATGGATTTGATTGTATTGTTGTCCATTTGATTTTCATATAATTTTAATTTATAAATTAAAGATGATGTCCTTCCAAATATTTACACATGCTTTCATTCATCATAATATATTATTTCGTAGTTTCTTTAGGCACGTCAGTAAAAAATTACATAGTTATGTAATACTAAACGCTAAAGGACACTAATACTGACTTTAAATATAGACAATAAATTTAATTACTATTTCCACGTCAGATGTGTACTGTAATATAAAACTTCGCGTTATGATTTTATAGTGAAATTAAATCTAGAAGTAGTGGATCTTTAGCCTGCATTAAAAGGACACAAAGGGGGTTGTAAAAATTTAGTTAAGTATATCTTAAAATGTGGTGGGATTGCATTGATATTTACGTTTAGTTGGATTCACGCTAAGCGAAGATAAACTAATTTTGAGTAGATGTTAATATTGTTATGGTTGTTTTTTAACTAATGGTTGTACTGTGTGAAAGTATCCTCTTTTTATAAATATATTAATAAATTGAAATATTTAAGCTTTTTTTCTTTCAAAAATATACTGATAACCTGATTGGACCTGAGCTTTACAAATCCAGTTTGCGATTTTAGTTTTTGATTAGCTTCTCTTTGATAATTTCACCATGTTCTGAATCACCAATCGCCTGATGCAGTGTCCAATTCCGTGATTGCCTGCAAAGTGTTTCGCCACGGTTCCTATAGTGTCCACTGGTCGAATCTCTCTATACCTAGTAATAGTTTTTCGAAAAACACAATTTAATATGTTTACATGAATTTAAGTTTGTTTAACTACTATTTAAAGTAGTAGTAAATTAATTAAAATTTACGCTTGGATTTAATGACGTTAAATGTGTGATTTAATGTCAAATAATTCAAGGTACATCACGTATCCACCTAAAGGACAGTACTAAAACAAATAATAAATAATTTTCAATGGTTTTAGTGAATTTCCCCTATAGGGAAGAAGCTATTACTGTAGGTCTCATGGTAAGACTTAAGCCCGAAACCATGATAAATTTTTGTTTTGAGGTCCCCAGATGGGAAAAACACTATTCGTTCAAATTTTATATATATATACGAGTATATACATATATATCTATATATGTGTCCGTGAATGCGATAACTGGAGTAAAAATCGTCTGATTTCGATTAAATTTGGCTCAAATGTGTAAAGCGACATTTATGACTTTAAGTTCGAAAACCAGAAAAATCGGACCATGGGAAGGGGGGTTTAAGGGGTTTTTAAATTTTCCAAAAATCAGTTTTTTGCATTTTCCACCCTAAAATTTTTAATACACTTAATTTTGGTTTTGGCCATATTATAGAGATTAAAAAAACAAATAATATGGTATTTTGAATTATTAACCTAGGTTAAGTGGTTGCGGAAAAAATCCAAAAAAATGCTCATAAAATCTTCCATGTTAATCTTATGGGAAAAAGGTGTTTGGCTTTTCCTCAGTTAATTTTCCTTTAAACTTCACATTTGCTTTTACCAATCACTTCAGCTCCAAAAATTAATCATTTTGGTGTTTAAATTGTGATTCTACGTCGAACCGTTGCAGAGATATTCAAAGTGCTAAACACAGCACGTTGTCCAATGTTATCCTTAGGGAGAATAAATAAAATTTGATATCTCGATTATTTATGTATGTATATTGATGAAACTTTGTATGTGGCTTCACGTTGTACTTTTATATTGATATCTGCACAAAAAATAATTTTTTTTTGGTTGTCCTTGTAGCAGCTAACCTGCATACTCAGCCCTAATGTTATTCTTATGGAGAATAAGTTACTTTTTTATCTCCCTTAATTATGAACATAAATTAATAAAACTTGGTAAGTAGCTTCACCTGGTTCAGTTATATTTACAATTGCATAAAAACTCATTTCTTATCTTCCTCGTTGCAGCAAACCTGCGTACTCAGTCCTAATATTATTCTTATGGGGAATAAATAAAATGTTATAAATCACTTATTTATGAATGTATTTTGTCAAACTTGGTAAGTGGCTTTATGTAGGAGTGAGAAACATATAAATGTATTGGAAATTCCCTGAGTACGCAGGTTTGCTGCAACGGGGGTATTTAATTTTATACGTGATGCCCTCTACTTATTTGCCGTTATTAAATATAAAGTTTTGTTAATTCTAACAAAAGATAATCTTCATAAATTGTCAACTGATAGGTCAATTGTAGGTAGATAGGCATTTGGTGTGTCTGGGCTTCTCATCTGTTGATGAGCAGCGGTGAAGTTTGGCCAGTATTGAGTTTCTGACAGAAGGTGCATCTTTTTTTATGTTACTATATACCCCCGTCGCAGCAAACCTGCGTACTCATCGAGTTTCCAATGTATATATATGTGACTCACTACTACATAGAGCTACTTACCAAGTTTCACAAAAATGCATCCATAAATAAGTGATATATAGCATTTTATTTAATCTCCTTAAGAATAACATTAGGGTTGAGGACGCAGGTTTGCTGCAACGAGGAAGATAAGTAATATCTTTTTTGCAATTATCAATATACCTGAACCAGGTGAAGCTATATACCAAGTTTTATTAATTTAGGTTCATAATTAAGGGAGATATACAACTTTACTTATTCTCCATATGAATAACATGGGGGCCGAGTATGCAGGTTTGCTGCTACGGGGACTATCAACAAAAAACTTGTTTTTTGTGCTAATATCAAAATACAACAACTAGTTGAAGCCACATACCAAGTTTAATCAATATACATTCAAAAATAATCGAGATATAGAATTTTATTTATTCTCCATAAGGATAACATTGAACAACGTACTGTGTTTAGGACTTTGAATATCTCTGAAACGGTTGGACGTAGAACAACGATTAAAACACCAAAATGTTTGTTTTGTTGAGCTAAACACATTAATAAACAGAAATGTGAAGTTTTTAGTAAAATTATCTGAGAAAAATCTAAAAACCTTTTCCCATAAGATTAACATGGGACACTTTTTTGGATATTCACCGCAACCACTTAACCTAGGTTAATGATTCAAAAAAATAAATTATTCGTTTTTCTAAGCTCTATAAAATGGCTATAACCAAAATTGAGTGTTTTTAACAGTTTGGGGTCAAATTTGCAAAAAACCAATTTTTGGAAAATTGTAAACCCCCATAAAACCCCCTTCCCATAGTGCGATCGATCTGGTTTTCGAACTTGAAGTCATAAATGCTACTCTCCACATTTGTGCCAAATGTCATCAAAATCGGGTGTTTTTTCAAAAGTTATCGCAGTAACGGACATATATATATATATATAAATTTGAACGAATAGTGTTTTTGGCATCTGGGGACCTCAAAACAAAAAGTTATCATGGTCTGGGGCTTAAGTCTTACCATGAGACCTACGGTAATAGCTTCTTCCCTATAGGGTAAATTCGCTAAAATGGCATTGTGATAGTATCTGGTCAATTTCTGTGTTGTAGTGTCCTTCAAGCTTCCATGAGTTTTTCCACCAAGTGTTATTTTCTGGGCCCTACTTACTTTCACTTGGTTTCGAAGAGCTGTACCAAGCCTTTTAGACACATGGTTGATGCACCCTTCTTTTTCAGTGTCAAACTTACTGCCATACACATTTGAACTCTGTAGGTGAGAAAAAACTTTCGAGTCGCCATCACTAATTATGGTAGAGTACCTGAATTTGTAGTCCACTGAGCGGTTCATAGGCTGAGTCCACAGGCGCTGTTTCTAAATTTTCACCCTAAACATTCAAAAGAAAATAAATTAAAAATACACCCCATGGATCACCATATTTATATATTTAAATGTTTGACTAATGTAGTAGTAAGCTATAGTATGATTTATTGTTTGTTTTTAATTATTGTTTTGTTTATATAACCTTCCTACCAATGAAGATGTCCAAAGTGGCAACGAAACGTTTAGGTGAAAATAAAAAACATAAGTAAGAATGAAACTGCCATAAGCGTTATTATTAGTAATTTAAAGTTAAATTGTTAACAAACCCTTAAGATTTTACTAAATATAATATTAGGGATATCGCATCGCCTACCTTACGCATGCAACTTTTCACCTGATAAATAGAATTTTCCTAATATAGAAAAAAACTAATTACTGTAATAATTACACATATTTGAGAACATTGTGATTGAACGTTCCTAATGCTAGAACGAATTTATTAGTAATATAAAGAGTTCCATTAGTGGAGACCACAATGAAGGGCTGCAGTTCCATATAACTTGTGTGGGGACCACCAGATGGGGGGGACAAGGCTCTCGAATCTTGTTTGTGGTGAGCGCCTCCCTGGTATTTGACGGAAACTAATTATATTTCCCTTCTTCGACAACACACAACTGAAAAATGAGTAAGTATTTACTTGCACGAGGTGTAAGGCTGTAATAAGCTTAATAGTTTAATCTTTAATGATACCCAGTTTTTATTGTGTAACATTTAAAGTTTTAAGGTTTGGAAAGTGTTAAGTAACTATCTTGCATTTTTAATAAGATTATTTTTGTATAAAAATGTTTAGTTATTAGGATCCCATAATAAATAAACAGAGTTAAATAAATTTACTCCATAATGATTCCCAGGTTTTATTGTTTAACATTTAAAGATTTAAGATTTGGGAAGTGTTAAGTAACGATCTTGCATTTTTATTAATATTATTTTTGTATAAAAATGTTTACTTATTAGGATCCCATAGTAAATAAACAGAGTTTAATAAGTTTACTCTGAAATGATATCCAGTTTTTAATGTGTAACATTTAAAGTTTTAAGGTTTGGGAAGTGTTAAGTAACCATCTTGCATTTTTATTAAGATTATGTTTGTATAAAAATGTTTAGTTATTAGGATCGGATAATAAATAAACAGAGTTAAATAAATTTACTCTATAATGATACCCAGTTTTTATTGTGTTACATTTAAAGTTTTAAGGTTTAGGAAATGTTAAGTAACTATCTTGCATTTTTATTAAGATTATTTTTGCATAAAAATGTTTAGCTATTAGGATCCTATAATAAATACACATATTTTTCTAAAACAGAGAGTTTAAAAATATATTAAACTCCTGTGCTAAATGACTTATTTGACTACTTAAATAACGAGTATGATTTGAATAGACCAGGCTTTCCCACAGAAGAAAGTAAGGTGCAAGAAAAAAAGGTTTCATAGCAATATTTCTTTAAGCAAAGAACAGGCTGATCTTCGGGATTTAGTCAGATCGTGGTACTCTATTACCAAGGATTTAGAGAGATCCAATCCACTGAGGCAACACTTCTTAAGATCGAAAGCTCAATATCGCCAGAGTATTAAATATTCTAAGTCTCTCAAGGTATCCAAACAAATAAATAACTCTTCTAACAAGTCAAAGACTATGTGGAACATCATAAATGAAAATAGGGTCACTTCAAAGTCTCATCATGATTTTATTTTTGCTGTAAAAAATAGCAAAGGAGAGTTAGTTACTCATCCAAAGGAGGTTTCCAAAATTTTCAATGATTTCTTCATAAATATATCACAGTGTAACACTTTTAATAGCAAGAATGTGAGTTCCTCTTCAAATGAAAGCTCTACTTTAAAGTCCTTCTTTTTAAAACCAGTAAACGCAGCAGAAGTTATCGATTTGATACATTCATTACAGCCCAAAACTGCATCTGGAATTGATAATGTGTCATCCAAACTCCTAAAATACTGCTCTAATTCCCTAGCAAATCCTCTCGTGCATCTAATCAATAGCTCTTTTGAAACTGGAGTATTCCCTGACTTTCTGAAACTTTCAGTTGTAAGCCCAATTTTTAAAAAAGGAAAAAAAGAAATGCTCGACAATTATAGACCTATTGCGAAAACATCTTCATTCTCCAAGATTTTTGAGAAAGCAGTTTTAAATAGGTTGATTTCTTTTATTGACAAACATAGTATTTTATTTTCTGGTCAATTTGGCTTTTTAAAGGGCAAGTCTACTGTTGATGCCATGTTTTCCCTCATAAACTTTATTGTAAAAGAGCTAGATCTAAAGAAATCCGTAGCGGGTGTCTTCTTTGATCTCCGAAAGGCATTTGACAAGGTCTGCTTCTTGAGAAACTTGAGAGCATTGGAATACGGGGCACTGCTCTAAAATGGTTTTCCTCCTTCCTTACTGGACGTAGACAAATAGTAAAGATACCTTCTATAGATAAAGATTGTATGACATACTCATACTCAGATGAGAAGCTTGTCATCTCCGGAGTTCCTCAGGGTTCAATCCTGGGCCCGTTGTTGTTCATTTTATACATCAATGACTTAAAATCATGCGTTATTAATGTTAATCTGTGTCTTTTCGCAGATGACACCTCACTTGCCATATCGCATCAGGCAAGAACAGATTTGGAAATTGACTCTTATGTTAAATCAAATAGTATTGTGCAATGGTTCCATGAAAATATGTTGTGTGTCAATTCTGATAAGACCAAACTGCTTGATTTCTCCATTGGCCATAAAGAAACATCTCTTCTAAAATTGTCCATAGGTGAAAGTGTCGTTACTGCAGCAGATGACGTAACATTTTTGGGGCTTCACCTAGACTCAAATTTAAAATTTTTTTCTCATATAGAGCATGTCGCTAGCCGTTTGTCTTCAGGTGTTTTTGTGTTAAGACGTCTATCTACCTTCTCTAGTACTGAGGTTCTTCTCTCAGCATATTATGCCCTAATTTATCCATTTCTTTCATACGCAGTTGTGATTTTGGGGTCTGAGAGCTCATATACGAAGACTCTTTTCATTCTTCAAAAAAAAGCTGTGAGAATAATTGCAGGAATCGATGAAGCAGTATCATGTGCTTCCTACTTCAAGGATTTTGATCTGCTCACCTTTCCATCTATTTATATCTTTGAATCACTTATTTTTTTAAAAAAGAACCAGCACATTTTTCAAGAATTTTTGCCATCGTCAAATAGTAAAACCAGAAACAAGCACAATTATAATATACCACCGCACAAATCAACATTTTTCAAAAACCATGCAGTTTATAATTGTATAAAAATGTTCAATAGCCTTCCGACCACTCTTAAACAAGAATGTAATCTAGTGACCTTCAAAAGAAATGTAAAAAGGTTTTTACTTAAAAGTAGTTTTTATAGTGTTAAGGATTATTTTGACAACAAATATGTTTAGTTTTAGAAAAATGTTTGTAATGACGTATGCTAATGCAATTTATTTTGTTTTGTGGCAATACATATATTAAATACCCCCGTAGCAGCAAACCTGCGTACTCAGCGAATTTCCAATGCATATATATGTATCTTAACACCACATAAAGCCACATACCAAGTTTTATCATTATACATTCATAAATAAACGATTTATGACATTTTAATTATTCTCCATAAGAATAACATGGCGGCTGAGTATGCAGGTTTGCTGAAGGAAGGAACACAAAAAATGGGGTTTTATACAAATATCAATATAACTCATTTAGGTAAAGCCACATACCAAATTTCATTAATTTATTTTCATAATTAAGGGAGATAACACGTTACTTATTCTCCATAAGAATAACATGGGGCTGAGTACGCAGGTTTGCTGCTAAGGGAGCCTTTGGTAAAAAAATGTTTTTTTGAGCAAATATCAATGGTCCACAACCAGATGAAGCCGTATACCAAGTTTCGTCAGTATACGCTCATAAATAAGCGAGATATAAAATTTTTCTTTTCCTCCATAAGAATAACATTAGACAACGTACTGTGTTTAGCACTTTCAATATCTCGGTAACCAACTGACGTAGAGAAATGATCAAAATACCAAATTGTGTATTTTTTTAAGCTGAATCCAATGGTAAAAACTAAAATTTGACTATTTTCAAAATTATATATAAAAAATTCAAAAAACCCATTTTTGGGGTACAAAACCCCCCCAAAATACCCCTTCGGATAGAGCGATTTGGCTGGTTTTCGAACTTAAAGTCATAAATGTTGCTTTACACGTGTATACCAAATTTCATCAAAATCGGATAATTTTTACGAGAGTTATCGTGCTCACGGACATATATATATATATATATATACAGTATCGAACGAATGGTGTTTTTGGGGTCTGGGGACCTCAAAACGAAAAGTTATCATGGTCCCGGGCCTAGGTCTTACCATGCCGACTACGGTAATAGCTTCTTCCCTATAGGGGAAATTCGCTAAAAAAAAGAATTACGAGTCAAAGATACATTTTATTGAAATTAAAGCCGGGTGATTATCCTTATCTTTATATACTTTCAAAATATTTAATATTTTTATTAGGTGAAGGACTGTTTACATAAAAGTAAATTATATAACAACAAAAACCACTAGCTTTATATCATAATGTCTTGAAGCAGATGAAGATAAATTTTTAATAAAATTATTCTGGAAATCTAAATACATGTTTTATATTTAATACAATATTTAATTTATGATTACAGTTTCATTTTCATAACTTAGAGCAAAACTGAGATAAAAAGAAAATGTTAAAATAATTAAAATATTAATTTTGGTATATTTTTTACGAGGCTCTATCTGCAAAGTAACAGATGCTAATGAAAAAGGGAAGAGCTAATGAGCTAGTTCACTAAACATTAACCCTACTTAATAATAAGATTTAGTTAATCTCTAATGTTTACATTAACACTAATATAGAATACGGGTTGTATTTTTTACCTTTCTAAAGCAGTTTAAACCATGACTATTTTTGACCATTGTTAATCTGTTTTGAGTTGTGAGTTTATAAAATGATTATGTATGTTTTATGATGAAACACTGTTGCCTACGCATACTTAAGAGGTTATTTCCCGTTTGTAAATCTAAATTTATAACAACCTTAAATCGATAACATTATGTTTAAAGAGTATTTGTATTTTGCTTCGCAATAACTTAAATTTGCAAGTAAGCTGATTGTAAATGGCGGTGAAACCTGTATTCATTGAAATATCTCACAATACGTTGCTTTGTTGAATGGTGGTGAATACTTTGTATCTTTTAACATTTTTTATTATTATATAAACAAATCTTGATTTCCAAAAATATACTATTGTTATTACAGTGTATCTCAGTTACAATAATGAAATAAGTATCGATCGTCCTTTGCAAAATAATTAAGACCCTACAATGCTTTATGATAAAAAAAAAATAGTAATAAATTAATTAAAAGCCATTTAAATTGTAATAGAAATGAGTGTTATTCAAAGCATACTGCCATGTGTAAGTGTCAGTGTGTGGAAGGAGATATTCGCACACACGCCCTTCGCCGCCCTAAGCCTTTTAGCTAAACCTTCTACGAACACCGAACCTAATTAGATTTCCTTTGCCAGAGTTCGCAGCGTATAAATGGGTATCTAAAACGAATACTGTTTGTGTTCACATTTCAAATTCGATTCAAATGCGTTTATGAACAAATGGGAAGCAGAATGCAGTTTTAGGAGAATAAACGTTTTATATATAACATATTCTGTATTTTTTTACAGAAAACCTTTAGTACCTATTTAAAAAAACACAATGGGCAATTTGAATAATAAATAGCATTTAATATTCACATTTTCTTGATATTAAGTAAAGGCTTCTGCCAAGCTTTATTCACATCACCCAATGACTGTGTTACCAAGAGTAAATAGTAGTTATTTTGTTAATTCTAGATTCACTTTAACTCGATTGATAAACGAACACAGAGAAAAAGTAATCTTAATTTTACAAATATTAATTATAATTTTTAGACTCAGATCAACTAATTTTTTTCTCACTAATATTTTATATTGTAGTATTATGGAAAATCAGGAATTGCTAATAGAAATGTAGTCAAACTCACAGTCAACAGCAATCCTAAAGTTCATATGCTGTGAACAATTGTTTCGCCCCTATATCCCAGGGGATCATCAGCACGGGAATTCGTTTTAATTTTTGACATGAACTACACGTTTGTCATGTTTTACCAAACTTGTAAAAGTGTCTCTGTACTCTATATAGCTTAGCTTTACAGTTCCTTCACAATAAATAAGTAAGACATACAAAATGCAATACACTGAGATAAGTGGTAGGCCCAAGAGCAAGAGTGCAAGAGTTGAGTGGTTTTTTGACAAGAGTTACATTTAGATGCGTTTAATATTTTAATATACAAAAATTACTTATTTTATAAATTATAAAGACCGTACAGCAATAGATAAGTGCAGGTGTATGAACCTCTTGATGACTTCAAATGGGTACAATACTAAGTAGGACATGCCATTTTCTCTGGGTTCGTCTCGTTATAATCAGCTTCGTTTGACCAAGATCTCACCTGCCCAACTACAATAACTATTTAAATTTCATATACTCAAAATAAATATGAGTTCGTTCCTACATTTTTTATGAAATATGTGAAATATAAAAAAAATTACTCAATAAATATATAACTAGTGAAATCAACAGGGTACTGGTTACTATAAGACAAACGTTTCCACTTGGAGGCCACGCGTTCACTGGGTGCATTTTCGGTGGATACGGTCTGTGAATAGATTATGGAGGATGAGGACAAATGGGACTGTTTGTCGCGTTTGGTCTAGGGTATCCTCCGCAGAAAAGAGACTGATTTAGATTGGGAAGCAGACTAGATCGAATGATTAGACGACTGGAAACATAGTCTTGCGGGCTTAAGCCAAAGTTAGTCCTAGCCTGAAGCAATGTGACAAACAATCGCAGGTTAGAGTCGTCCTAAAGAGTAGAGGGGTTTTCTTTAGTGGGTATTCAAAAGTTTTTAGAGGAGGTTGCCCTTTTGTGTGCGTAAATGCATTTTTCCCTTATCTCCCTAAAGAAAATCATACGAACTATAATTTCCTTGTCAAAGACCTATTTAATGCTAAGTGGGGGTCTGAAGTCAAGTTTTTTAGGAAAAATATATAAAGAAAGATCGAGGCACCATAATTAATTACTATGAACTCCGAGAAAACAAGTATCTATGAACTCTGAGAATGGTATGTTTGTTGGTTTGTTGTTGCACCACATAATTTGTTCATATTGTACAGATTGGAAAATAAAGCAAAAGGTGTCAAGGGGTCAATTTTGAATATTTATTTCATAAGGCGTTGTTATTAAATATACTGGTTGACATAAAACAGTATTAGAAGTTCAATAATCTGATAGATGAACAATATCATCTAAACAGCAACAAAAACATCCACATTAATTCTTAAAGAATCACTTAACCAAACCTGGTTAGTGAACAGCACATTGCTTTCTAGACTATTATACAGCGTGCATTTTAAACTAGTTGAAGTTTGTTGTTTCTAGTTTGATTAGTTTTACTCTAAGTTCTGAACTTGCAGTATAAGGTTTTATCTTTGATTAACCCTTAAATTCTTAAATATTTTAAATTTTAAAGGATATTTAAACAGTAATAAGATGTTGCCCACAATTCAAGGTAATATCCATAACAGATTTTCGATTGTTAGCGATGTTATTCTTATAGTTTCTGTATTATAAATGGAAAATAACACTAAACTCAATGACCAATACCGTACTTCAATCATCAGTGATCATAAATTTGTATAAAACTTAGTTTGTACCTCATAACACATAAAACAGTACTATTCTGATTGCACTGGGAGCATTTGGAGCTGTGAGAGTTAATTAACCTCGTCTAGTTTAGGTAAAGTTAATTTACTATTATTACTTATAGCACATGATTGAAAAACAGGTTTATGGAAATAAAACGCAAATGCAGAATTCGGGAGAAATTTTATTTCACTTTGATTTACATAGTGGGGCTAAAGTGGGAATAACTAATGGAACCGGTTTAGTAAAAGGAATATTTTGATATGATCCAGGGACATTTTCAAAGAGTTTCCATTTTAATTTATACACTTGTATACAAGACGGTATATATGCATATAAGGCGGTACGAGTCTATGGATTTCCATCGATCAAACTAATCATCACTAGGCTTTTCAAGAGAATTACCTGAACATTGATAGCCGAAGATGTTGTATGTATAATTCCCGACTTACATGGGAGAACAGAATCGGTGTAAATATATAAATATATTTTAAAAAGACAATTTTAATAATATCGTAAATTATGACATAACTTTGATAAGGCTGATAAAAAAACACAAATATGTTGTAGTCTTTATTAAATTTTATCCATAAAACAAAATGAAGTGAATGAAATATATAAAAAATGGCGAGTTACTTGCAAATTAAAATTAGATAATTTCGTTAAACTAAATTAGCAATATAGTTCCAAGTAAAGAGCGAGTATAAAACGTAAATACAAAGTGGCAGTTTGGACCAAGGGAAAGAGTAAATTGAAAGCAGACGGTGGTAACGTAAACCTCATGCTTTGGTAATGACTGTTACGCCCAGCCGAGGCCCGCGGTGGGGTTGAGACGGGTTTTACGGTATAATATGCGGTATTTATGTTGGTCCGATTAAAAGTTTATATAAAATTCCTATATTTTTTAACGCTCCAGTCAATATAGCGGAATAAATCAAATATATATATATATATATATATATATATATATATATATATATATATACATACACAATAGGTTAGCACAAGATACCTTTTTAATTAGTTTTCCACAAACGTTACTGTAAAGTGGCAGTTTGGACCAACGGAAAGAGTAAATTAGTTTTCCACAATAGTACTGATATGAAGAGTGTGGAATGAAAGTTATGGTGAGTATAGATTTCAATATTTTCTTAAGTAGCATCATACTTTTTTTGCGAATTCACAGTATAAAATAAACTATGTCTCACAGGAGAATCTGATTGGGCCTGATGATGACCGGTGTAACAGCTTGAAATCCATCAGTTTGTATCATCATTAATGTTCTGCTGCATAAATTATATATATTTAGAAAATCTAAATCTAAATCATTTGGAAAAGTACTGCTTTGATGTTACTACGACATTTGAATCTTGACAAGGTATTAACTTAAAAAAGAATATCAAAATCTTCTAATTCTTTATAATAATATGACATTCAAAAATACATTTTTATTTAGTGTAAAATATTTCGAGATAAATTCAAAATTATTTTATAATATAAGGTTAATGATTATAATGTTTATTTATCTTACTAATTGTATTTTGGTTTGTGAATTTTCGTAGCGAAGGGTGGTTGGGGTAAATAAATTGGAATACATTATCCAAACTATAGAACATTCTTAACTCAAAGTGGTGTTGTACTGTATACCGCAAGCTAGCAATGATTAGAATTACTTTCCAATCGATAAATTGTTGTTAACAAAATAGTCTTGCAATATTTATATAGGTAAACTTAGGAGCGAAGTAGTTTGAATCTTAATAAATTTGATTGGGAATACCTCTTTTCGCCGAATTTCAGAAGGAGCTACATTGCTCAAAACCAAGAACTAAGGAAGAGGAATTGCTTCGAATGTTTTAATGATAGCTCTCGTGGTCATGTGTATTAGGAAGACGGATGTGGGCTAGGTTTCCAGTATGGGAGCATAACATTAAGTGGTAGAGTAAATAAGCGGCAAAGCAGTTGTACGCGAAAAGGTGACGTTGCTGTGTTCCATTGACCCTTGTTTTTGGCCGCAGCATTTCTTACATAGTATTTGTAGGTCTGAGACCGGTCCATGGTCACTCCCAAGTGTCAACTATGTTTGTTATTTTCAAGGCGAGTAAAAATAATCGTTGAGGTAAAAGGTATTTAAAAGGGGTATATTTTATATGGAATCCAGCAAATATGGCGTTCTTATACATTGTAGACGTAAATATAATATTTAAACAAAGGTTTGTATATGCATGTAATACGATTTTCGCTTTAACTACTTCTATTTTTATATGGTTTAAAATGCAACATCCTACAGGACAATAACCCGAAACAAATAATTATGAAAAAATATTTTATGTACACTTATATAAATAATTAAATTTTCTAAAATACATAAGTAAATCAAGTTTTGCTAACTTATGGCTTCCTTTATATAACCGAGAGTCAAAAAATAGGTCCTATGAAAACTTAATGGTTTAACTTATGTTTTATACCAAGATGTATAAAATAAACGCTTAAAAATAGGAAAACAAATACAAATTAACATTGTTCATAGCTAAATAACAATAGCTGTGCTACGATGGAGAACAAGATGTGATTGAGGCAACATACATTTTTATTAACTAATTAATACGGGAAACCAAGAAATATAATAAACACTGCAATTTTCTTTAATTTTTCTCAATAAACTGTCACATACTAACAATAATATTAAGATTTGTATTAGTTCACAAAAATAAAGACGTAAGTATTTTATAAGTACTGTTTCTCCAAAATTTAATATAATTTAAGAAAATAAAATATTGCATTGAAGCTGAAACATAAAGTTAATTTAATAAATAACTCATTTAAATAGAGCTTTTTATAACAATATCTGATGGTTATATAATAATTTAAGGAAATCCAGAGTTTAAAAATGTTTTTCCTACGAGGCTCACAGTGTAAAGGAATTAATTCGTTGTCAGTATTTTGTACATCATCAGCGTAATTGGCCTAAAGAGCATCGTGAAAAATTATAATGTTATTCAATGTTATAAATGTTCCTTGACTAAGGAACATTTTCGCCAAACTGCTCTAATGTTAACATAATTTTATGCTTATACTGATCCTTAAGTGATATGTAATATTAATAGTTAATAACTGCTTTAAAGCCGGCTCGTCTTTTTTCTATTTATATGATAATGAAAGTTTAAATATTATATTACAGTTATATTATGTTTTTATTACAGCGTCTGAACCACTAGTTGAATTAATAACCTGAGTACCTGTGTGTATATTTCTAATTATCATAATGGTCGTAATGAACTCTCATATCTACTGAATAAATCTTAATACCATTTCATTCCAGGTAACATTTAATACTTTCACAAATACTCAAAGTAATGTAAATCACATGATAATTTATGGAAATGTAATCACTCCTTCCGGTACAGTCTTGCCAAGTCATAACTTTCAAACTTCGCTGTGTCTCAAACATGGTTTATTGGTTCATAAATAAATCCGAGACAATCCCACTGTTTAAAATTAAGGAGGTAGAACTACAGTTCAACTCGATGTAACATTTAACACTTATCTTTTTCATATAAACTTCTTGTAAGTTTAAAAATAAGACACAACTAATACTATTTGTGCATGTAAATTAACTGAATACACAAGTCTATGCCTTAAAGTATGATATATTTGATACTCGTATGTCGAAACAATAACATTTATTATAGGGAAAAATCTACAATTATATTAACTTCCTAAAAATAACTTCTACTTATTAATCCAGCGAGTTACATGTCATCGTAAGCTTGTTGAAGAGGATATTAAACTCTACCTCGTACGTTTCCCGCTTACAAAATTGTTGCCCCGTCCAGAGTGGTTCCGTATTTTAGATTTATGTTCATTTATGGCCACCATTGGCATTGAATAAGATCATCTTAAGAGGTTCTCCATATGTAAGTTGCTGTCTCTGAATGGCAGACCAGGCAAACCGTTGACAACGCTATCTACCACAGTTAAGGAGCATTTCATGTCCCATCCCCTCAGAGCCTTAGGCTGAGCCATCGTCCTTCTATTAGCTAAGGGGTTTGTAAAAAACGCGTAAACCTTCTTCTTATTAATAACAGTAACTCAATTAAACTCTTATTACAAAAATGCCACTTTAAAGAAACACCGCTAGCCACCGCTGTTACCTAACCTTTAAATAAATATCGCAATCGTTGAAAAGAGAAATAAATGTGAAATTAATAAATATATTATGTAACGATTTATAATAATGATCGGGACTTCTACTGGGCTACTTGTTGATATATTTAATATTTTATGTTTGTTTATAAACCCTGAAATGGTAAAATATACCCCCGTCACAGTAAGTCTGCGTCCTCAGCGAATTTCCAACGCATAATATATGTTTTAATACAGCCGTATAGCAAGTTTCATAAACATATATTCACAAATAAGCGATATATACAATTTTAACTATTCTCCATAAGAATAACATTGAGTGTCTAGGTTTGCTGCAACAAGGAACACAAAATATGGGTTTTAATTCAAATATAAATATATACTACTTAGGTGAATCCACATACCAAGTTTCATCAATTCATCAATTCATAAATAAGCGATACAAATTATTTTGTTTTCTCCATAAGAATTAAATGGGGGATGAGGACGCAGGTTTGCTACAACAAGGAACATAACAAATTGTTTTTTATGCAAATATCAATTTAACTCAACAAGTTTAAGCCACATATCAAGTTTTATTCAATTATATTCATAATTAAGGGAGACATTACATTTTACTTACTGTCCATAATAATAACATGGGGGCTGAGTACGCAGGTTTGCTGCTACGGGAATAATCGGTAAAAATTGTTTTTTTCGTGCAAATAACAATAGACCACAACCAGATGAAGCCTCATAATATTACAGGAGCTTACATGATTAAATAATTGCTATCTACATCAAACCCTTGAGAAAACAAATTAAGGGAAAATATAGTTTTTTGTGTAATTTGCGTATGTAACACATCAAATACCATGTTTCATTAGTATCCGTTCATAAATAAGCAAGATATAAAAAGTTTATTATTCTCAATAAGAATAACATTGGACAACGTAATGTGTGTAGTACTTTCAATATCTCTGGAACCATTTGACGTAGAGGAATGATCGAAACACCAAATTGTGAGTATTTTTTCAATATAATGTCAAAAACTCAAATTAGACTTTTTTGAATAATACATGTAAAAACATAAAAAAATTGTTGATGTACAAAACCCCCCCAAAATACAACTTCGAAAGGGGCGATCTGTCTGATTTTCGAACTTAAAGTCATAAATGCTGCTTTACACGCTTGTTAAAAATTTCATCAAAATCGGACCATTTTTACAAGAGTTACTGCAGTCACGGACACACACACACACACACACACACACACACACATATATATATATATATATATATATATATATATATATATATATACAGTTTAAAACGAATGGTGTTTTTGGGCTCTGGGGACCTCAAAACGAAAAGTTATCATGGTCCCGGGCCTAGGTCTTACCATGCCGACTACAGTAATAGCTTCTTCCCTATAGGGGAAATTCGCTAATAGTACTCCACTAATGGCTCAACCAACAAACAGCTATAAATTATGCTCGATTTGAAAACATTTAGGTGAACTGGTTTGAGATACTTAATAATTAAGTTTCAGATTCAAGCAATAAACAGTTAAAGGGAAATCTCGCTATAAAATAGGTACCATCTCTAAAGACTTATTTTGTTTCTTAATGCGACTTTGATTCAAACAAATTTCCTATTACTCAAGGCTGATGGCACTTAAATATTCTCCCGCGTCAATTACAAGTTATTTATTGATGATAACAGCTGCTTTTAAATCTTGATTACTTTTACAGCTACGCCTATCGTCGTTAATGAAGTTTAAATTTCCATCAGCAAATGGAGTAAATCGGTTTATTGGTGAGGCAGTTTTCGTAATATTTATACTCGATACCTATAGTTAAATAGAAAATAACTAGTTTTAGTATTTAAAGGGTCGAGAAGTTAATAAGGGTATATTTAATTATAATGTGTTAAGAGAGGGTGCTACAATTAGTTTTGAAACGTCTATTTATTAATTGCATCAATATAGCATATTAATGTAACATCATTAGTATAATATATTTTAAAGGCAATTCAATTTTATTGACAACATATTTCTTGAGAAAAAGCTTTGAGCCATGCTATGTTTTAAAATCTTTAAAAGATCGTAATTTGTTCTGGTTTCAAGCGAGGCAACTAAATTAATAATAATGCTAATACATAATAATAAAACCAAATTCGAATCTACGTATACATATCGCTCCATTAATAAGGGTGATTAAACTAAAATGGCGTAAAAGGTACTAGATACTATGTTCCTACAAATTACTTTATTCTTTATTCTTAAAACATGTTCAGTACTGTTACACAGCATCAACCAAGGGGATAACATAATATAAAACTTAAACTCAACAATCATTAAAATATGTTATTTTATAAACAGCACGATACTATTGAAGTAAATTTACGGTTCATTAACATTTAACAGGCGACTTTTAATTAATTAATCTGGTTTTGTCTGCAAAGTGACTGAATATGAATGACGTGGAAACTAGTTTAAGCTTGTTTCAAACTATACGCTTGAACAACGTTGGACACAACTACGTTACAGCCATCTTTAGTTATACAATATTCTGTTTGAGTATTTCTTACGCACGTAGTAGAATTACAGAAATCAACTTCATTATTGTGTAGACGATAGAGATGGTTTATTTTCCGGAGTGTCGAATTGTTTTTATTCGCAATTCAATATTGTGTAGTCTAAAAATAAGACCAATTAAGAAACATTACTCATAAGGTTTTTTTGTTTTTACTATTGCTATCAACTATTTTTTAACATTGACAAGGGAATGGCATATATGTGAATTAAATCATTATTTTGGTGGCTATTACTACCTAACTCTATGACCTGATAGAATCTAAATAAAACATTGCAACATTTCAATTATCACACATTTGCTTTGGTAAATTATAAAATTACTTCTTAAAACACCTTTGTATTTTTTAACAATATTTTTACAATTGAATTATTTTATACAATTTTTGATTTCATGCTCTTTGATAATTTAAGCTTACATGATTAAATAATTGCTATCTACATCAAACACTAGAGAAAACAAATTAAGGGAAAATATAGTTTTCAGTTTTCAGTAAATTAATTTTAATTATAACATTTAATTTGAAATTTTGTAAACTTAACTTCCTGTTTATAGTTATAGCTCAACTTGAAAAAATATCTCACACATACACTCAAAGATACTATGAGCGTGTGGTTTTATTACCATCACATAGATCAATGGAATTAGTTGGGGATAACCACTGTTAATTGAGTTATTAACAACTTTACTTACGGTAATTTAGTAGTAAAGTGCAAACCCCGTAGAACAATAAGAGTGGGACTGAGTAAAACAGAACCTCTGCATTGGCAACGATCCGGGTGAATATATAAAAGTTATAACTTTCGCTATTTAAAACAACTATTTTTACTTAAAACATAACGACCCGAAAGAACTATTCGTTATCATGGATATATTCAAACATATATTTTGTCATACAGACAAATCAAATCAATTTTATAATTTAGTTCAAACGTAATAAATCCTATAATCAGAGGCGTTTTAGATATATTATCGGCAAAAGTGTAGGGATAACTTTATGACAATTAAGGGAGAAATAGAAGCAAGTGGACACCACTTCCAGAAAATTCAGCTCACCGAAATGTAAAAAATGTACGTAATGTTATCTTACTCTTATGTAAAACGATTTTCGAGTAATTTTAGTACAAGATTTTTTTGATCCACGGAACACGTTATTAAAGCTCTCACGTTTCCAGAACAATGCCACAATAGCGAGGGAACCTTCATTCAGTGGTGCGTGCTGGTATGCCAGAACCGAGATAAACTTTTTATTTTTCGAAATTGTATTCCCTATTTATTTCTTAATTTTCTATGATTTAAACACTGCTGTTGTTAGTTTTAATTCTTCCCCGGTGAATTTATTAACAAACAATTAATTGTGCTTAGAAATACTTGAAACAATGGAAAAATAAATCTGCTAATTATTTTCATCGTGTAGTTTTCGGTCGTATACATTAACTAATTTTTATTATTGTACATAAACCAATGATGGTAGACAAATATAAGCTTTGTATTATGTCAGTAAAATGTAAATACAAATGTTGACTCCTAACTGTGAAACGCATATTGGTTTATATACAAGCGTGTGGTATTAATAAACAACGTGGTCAGCGTGTGGTCTCTATAAAACAATAAGCTCATTAAATGAAATACTAATAAATATACATAAAAATCCCATTAATGTATTTGTTTTAATTTGTTTTCTACGTCTTTTAGTGTATGAGATAAATTGAATTGGTAAAATCAGAACATTGCCTAGTGCTTGTATTATGACGAATATGTCAAAGCTGTTATAAAAATTATTTAAATACAAATTCATAATCAGCTCCTTTATTTTGTGATAAGTATATATTTTGATAAAATAACTTTTTCAAACCAATTATATAATTATGAGAAATAAATATTATTTTATATCTTGCAAATGTATGCGTTTGGTTAATTGATGCTTTGTAATTTGCTTTATTTAGATGTGGTTCTTAGATATTTGTAATTTATCCCATGGTGTGCCAAAACAGCATAGCTATTCACATCTCAATCTTTGAATTAAAAATTTAGTAATGAAAGTTTGAGACTTACGATAAAGACTGACGATAAATTTGAGGGGATCCGCTAATGATCGTGCTTTATCAAGCTCTTTCACTCTCTAATGCGACTTTAATGCAAAGAAAGTCGCTGTTAAAGTTTGTATATGTTTTTAAATCCTTCTCCAACAAATGATTACAGCTGATTAATAAAATTTACATGAGCTGATCCCGGTTTTTACCATACATAATTTTAACTCGGCGGAGGTTGTACAAATTCTACACTGAACATTAACTGTGGCAAAAAGTATTTTTTTATATTACCAATAAATATTTGTATTCAAATCAATGAGTAGCAAAAAATCAAACCTATTTAAAGTTGAATAAGAACTAGTGCGAGTATAAGAGCGAACAACTGGGTTAGTTAATAACCGTGTATTGATGACTAATACCTAAGGATGAGCCAGGATAATAATCAGTATCTCAGACCCAATAACAATCAACATTCCCTTGGTTTTCCGTTTAATACGAATCACAAACAATTTTATTTTTACCGGGCTTTCTCTGATTTACTATCAAATTTAAATTGCATCTGTCTCATTTTAATAAATAAATTTATGTTTAACCCTTTATTATACGTATATTAAAAAAACTAAGACCTGATGCAGAACATTTATTTATTGAAGATCTTATTCTTAGTAAAACTGTTTGAAGTGACAGTTACACTAACAAGTAAATTATTCCCCAGAAAAAGTTCAGTTAAATACGTAAGTCACCTATTTGTATAATTATGTATATACTAAAAGATGTCAACAAATAAATATGTTTCCTTTACATTTCTCAGTCATTAATGCGAATTATCTTAACTAACAAATATAAACAAACCCATCAGAAGAGCCAGTCCACTTTAATTCTAAATGTCACGTTGTATTTGCAATCATAGATTAAGTTAGTTTATCAACCAACATCTACTTTGTTGGTGGGATGGAATTAAATTAGAATAAATTTGAGACGTCTCAACATTTATTAATTTAATGTAACGTTGCATGAAGACTTGAAATTTGTTTGTTGAATTTGTTCAAGATACAAAATATTTGTATTTTCTAGGTTTAAATGGTATTAAATATTTACTTATTGAAAAATAATAGTGTTTACGATGCTGGTAAGAAATGTTACATTGTTTAGTTTGTTTGTTTATGTACAAAGTTGTATAGTTGTTGGATCGTAAAGGTTGTAACAACTATGTGGGAAAGCGATGTATTGATATTCTCCAGGGTGTTGGCCTTTGAGCCCTCAAGTCAAAGGGATATTACAGAATATAAATCGTGCTTCCGGGAACAAAGTAATTAATAACCTATTAATAAAAATTTCGATAAATTTATAATATAAACTGTTAAAATATATGTGCTTACTATTTTCAGAAGGTATGGTATATGTCACTAGAATCTCAATCCATAGTTTTTCTGTTAAATAACATTTTGACCTATTTTAATTACTTTTTATAAGAATATCTAAACCTTGTTTTTATATTATTGGTGAATGATTAGCACTTTTTTTAATTAAAACAAAATATTTTGAATATTATTATTGCAATTAAAAATGTTGTTTCCCGTTAGTATTTCAATCCATCAGTTATTTAGTATTAATATTTATGATTCCGTATATTTATCGCCCTGAATTTAACAAGTGTTTTTGTTTATTTTCATAAACAAACTAAAAATAAGCATTTTTTGCGTATTTGATCAAATAGAAAATACATAAATAAGCCGTATGGTGGTACTAATGTGGCAAATTTGACCTATTTTATTATAATTACTGTAAGTAAAATTATATTAGTATTAAATTGTGAACTACATCAATAGTTCTGGTTACTGTGTAGATTTGTTTGTGTCTTTCATAGAATTCGGGTTTTCAGTGGATGTATAGCAGGTGCATAATTTTTAAAAGATAAAGATAAAAAACAAATACTTCGTTTGATGAAAAAAAGTTTTGACTTATAAAAATATATTTTGTTGGAACGATCCAGATTGTATTTCGCCATGGCTGTCTTACAGTGAAAATAAATATGTTCTCTGACGAGCCTGTAACTTGATTGTCTTAGGGTTAACGCCTTAACTACATTTCCTGTTTGACATCACAGTGTAAAAAATTGTCAAGTTAAACTGACGATCTTTCCTAGTTTGATATATCGGCAAATATAATGCTTTATTAAATAGTATTTAATGTACTTTTAAAGCTGCAGAAAAGTATGTGTTTTATGCGATATAAACACTAAAGCCACTAACACATTTACTTTGCTATAAATTCACTCTATTTACTTTATAATTAATATATTGTCTTGTTATATTTTTATGATTGGAATTAGAGAGAGAATCCATTTACTGTTGTTGGAGAGAAATGGTATGATGTTAGAGGGAGTATGTATATGACTCTATGATCGTCAAAACGTATGTGGATCCCTACTGACCGTATTCATAAGTTGCATTCAGGTTGTCTAGCATGATACAATGTTACGAGGTTTAAGAATTACGAAATTTAATTCAATAATTTACGAGTGTTTTGTAAAAACGTCCTCATATGTATAACATTGTAATTAGCCCTACCATATATTGTGAATTGGATTTATCTACTTGATTATGAAAGAAGAAAACTACTCGTTTGTATGTTTGAAATATGTTTACAGTTATTTGATGGGTGGAGATATTTGGAATATGCCAGTAAATCAGCTTTAAAAGACCAACAGCCGTGCAATAAGAATTGCTCTAATGGTGCTTATTATATTTCTGGACAAATGAGCGTATGCCTACTACGTGTAAAACCACGTACAGATTTTGAGTTAAAATGTCAGGGATTTAATAACTTACACTATTTAATAATTGAATGTTATTATTTAGTTGTTAACTAATAATTTTTCATTCATAAAAATTGGATGACAAAAAAATTAATGACAAATAAAAATGAAGTTTATTTTATTAGATATAAATAGCAACAACCGTTCGAGGTAGGTTTGATAATCACTCATTGTATTTTCAGAAATACTAGTTTTTTGAGTGTAAATAATATTAAATCAAGTTACCCTTATTGTGGATTCATTGGTTTTTAAACTTTATCATTAGACGTGTCTCTATAAAGTCTGACGGTTTCATAGTTGAAATGCCTCATGTTTTTGACTTCACAAGAAGAGAACCCGTTTAAAACATTAATATTTATTATTAAAATAATCAATTGGAAATCCCTACTGGTCTCCTACTACTACTGAAATTATTTGTACATTTCATTCATTAATAATTTAGTTAAAAACCCATCATTCTAACCAACGAATAATTTTTTTAACTTAAATTGTGTAGTGACCATGTTTACATGCAAATCAATAGCATAAACAAATCCAATTAAAGATCAAAAGCATGAAAGTGGATGAGCGCACCCGATACATTTATCTATCAGCACCCAGTGATGATCCTCTTATCTGGCGATCGTCCATTAACCATAAAGCCACTAAAAGGCCAACGCTCAGTCAAATGATCCAAATGTAATAAATCCCATCAACCGAACTCAACTGGGCTAATTGGCTGGATTCTATTTTGCAAATCAATAGTGAATTTTATACAGATATATTATAACTTAGTTGAATTTTTTTTTTCTATAGCTAAAATTCACAGTAACAAAATAATATTAAAAAATTCCTTTATCAGGGTATTTTTCAGAGTTTGAGATTTATTTATATTATATATGGTTGGTATGCAGTTGAAAACAGAATTTTACTTTTCAAATAAAGTCAGATTCATTCTTCACCGTTTACAAGACATTTTTTATTATTTACCAAACTTAGAGGTAATTTATTCGTACGGAATGTTGCAGTAAAATAAACTCAGATATTTTGAAAATGTTCAATGCTATTCGCATGGTATAAACAAATTAATCCCCATTTGGCAAGACACTGCAGAGAAGACTCTCAACACTCTCAACAAATTCTGTAGTTATTTATATAACTACGTCTAATTGCTGACGGATAATTATTTAACAAATTGTGTTATAAATTATCAGCTCCAAAAACCACAGCTGATTAGGTTTTTCATAAATTTGCCTTTTAGGTAAAAAGTTTAAAACGTTAATGATACTTCGTAACTTAAGCTATCTAATTAGGGAAATAAATCTTAAGTATTTTAAATATTGGTGACTGTTCAATGCGATGTAAATGACATTTTAATTAATTTAATTTACGTTTAGTTAGCTAGGATCTGTGGAGTTCCAAGTGGACTGCTGAGTTTGTTTTCGTTTTTCGGTCAATAAGAGTGCAAATTTATTGCGTGGTCAGGAAACAAAAACAAACCCAGCAGACCTCGTGAACCTTACGAACGTTAACTAACTCAATATAATTACATAGTAACGATTTTATTTCCACCGCACCGACAAACCAAACATGTAATTTGCTTTGAAAAACTAATAACATGAAAAATAAACATCTATATAAATAAAGCAGAGTTCCTGTTTAAAATAACACTTGAATGTTACATATTAATAAAGGGAATAATACAAATATTTCAAATAGAATAATTAACAGGAAAAGAAAAAATAAAGAAAATATTTATTTCAAACTGAAATTAACAATAATTGTAAACATAATATTTACTTAAGAATTGCATGTCATCTCATCAGGTACTGATGGCAGTTACATATTAAAAACACTGTAAACAGTCGTAGTCTGTTAATCATCAATTATAACCTTGTGTGTCTCGAGGGATTTGAACTCCTGATCTTCGTCAGTTGAAGAACTAGCTATAAAAACGCTTCATGGGTTCCAATGAATAGTTACCTTTTTAACCTCCTAGTTTATAACACTGTTTAAAACATGAATGGTTAAGGAAGTAAGGGAGTACTTATTTCATCTCTGTAATGTATATTTCAGAAGAGCATATAGACTTTGAAACCCAAGGTGGATGTCTTTGGGATTTAGAAAAGGAGCAGACTTGGATGGAGCCCTTATATATTACCTAACCCCATGAATAATTCTAGCTCAATCAGTTCAGAGTATTCAATCATTAAACATCGGGATGTATTAAACATACATTCCTACAAACAAGGAATTCATGTTAGCATGATTTATAATGTACTGCAATCTCATACTGTTTCCATAAGATTCATCTGGGCATCTGAAATGCTATGTATATAGTATTCTTACTTTAGCCATCCTAAATGTTTAATGTCCTAGTTACATTTGCCCAGTCATAAGTGATGTTATACATTAGACGAAATGAACATCCATGGTTAACTTAGTAACTTTATTTATTGTATGTGCTCAGTGTTAATAAGGTTAGTGTACGAATTTTATTCAACGAAAAAATCCCCTAAGTGATAAAAGTAATTGAATTTCGATGATCAGACTCCTATAGACATGATGCTGGGAGCAGAATTTGCTCATATGTCTACGGTGCACTCAACTGACGCCCATCATCCTGAGTAATCCATTAAATCGCTGCTACAGGGTTATGTTAATGTAAATAAAGTGAACACGATTGACATAAAATGTGCAGATCGTCTGCTGATTTAATAATAAAAAATGATTTTGTTAACTTTTGCAATCTAACAAATTGAACCAGTTTAGGAGTATGAGGAAAAAGTAAATAGGTTTAAGTAGTTAGTTCGTGGGCGTGGCATATGTACTTATTATGTTGCGTAGCGTTGTGTTAGATCAAGTTTTCAAGACAGTTTGATTTGGTGGGTTTATTCTAGTTCGCTAGGTAATTCTTGATATTGCCAAAGGCCATATATGCATATTATATAGTAAAAGGACCCAGTTAATAAACATTAGCTGGGTTTAGTTTCAAACAATCATAGTCGTTGTGTATTATGCTTTTATAATGTGCAAAGATATTTATACAGTCTGAACAACCTTGCATAAAACGCGCAACATTTGGAAAATAAAAGGTGGAAGCTGAGCTAAAATAAAAGTCTAGAATTCTTATTTGACTGTAAATTCTACCTTAATATTGTTTAGGGACAACTGAAAGTATTTAGGATGACAGCTTTACGCCTGCATTTACTACTGAGTAAATTAGCTACCGCATTGTTTAAGGTGTAAAACACTGTGCAATGAAACTACTATCCAACATTTTACGAGGACATTACGTTATTTGGTTTTATGGTTGGATTAAGTATTTATGTGTATGTTCACAAAATTTCTAACAGTGTATTATTACAAGTATCTATTTCTTTTGTGAATATTTTGAAAGAGGTATATCGATAATCTAAAAACACAAATAAACGCGTTAAATGAAAATCGTTTTGTATCAACTGGTATATAAGGTAATAATCAAATGCTTCATGCTTTTTGATCATAAGATTTTTTCAAAATATACGATATAAATATTATTGATTATACTTCCAAACTGATAATCTTTAAGATGATATCCATAGTCAAAATACGTAAAATAACGTGGTCTTCCCATGCTCCAATATCATATTTCCGTGATTTTGAAGTTTCTAGTATTTATTTTCTGTTTACATTCAGTATACTAATGCCGTTCATAATAATCACAACTCCAAAAATGAGAAACCATACTCAAAACTAAAAAAAAATAAAAGATTACATTTACTTGGGACTTCAGTTATTTATTCAACGAAAGTATTTTATAATTTTTAACAAGTGGCAGGTCAATGTCAAAAATTATATTCTTTTTGATGAATATTTTTCATAAATAAGTGAAAATATGTTTGTGACTCTGGTCACTGTTTTTGTTGTTGTCAATAACTCTGAAACCAGAAGCTGCCATGCCTCAGAAACATATTCTAGTCCCAACAAGATAATTTCATTAGTACAGTTCAATTTAGTTAAATTTTTACCTTAACACTTTACCCCTTACTCTGTCAGACACGTTCCATGCACAATTGCAGGCCCATGATAAACGAAAAAAATATTTTTGGAAGAAGCCACACAAACCATTTTAATAAAACTAATGAAAATAAGTACTGGCATTTTTGTATTCTTAAGAAAATTTCAGCGAACAAGGTATGGCTGTTAGATAATCAACCGATTAGTTAAAAATTATAAAGTAACTTTAATTGTATTCAAAAAGTAATACAAATATACTACCATAATTGAAAATTAATATAATTGTCCTCCCCTATTTATTTTAAGGAAATTTCGCATGCACTATGCTTCAATATCATGTAAACTAGAAAAATCTATAAAATTTTAATTTATTAGACCCATATATATCGTTGATACTGTTGTGTTTTTGCTAATTATTCATAGACAACTTTAAAATCATATAAACCAAATATTTTAAAAAACTACGTGATGATTAAACTGTGTTAATTAACAAACTTTAATGCAAATCAATTCAAATATTTCAAAAAATTTTAAGTGAACATTTAAAAAAAACATTGTGTATAGATGTTCGTGCTCAAATATAATACTTACTGAGCACTAAAAATTTAAAACCTTAGCGATGGTGTTTTACGTACGGCAACAAATTAAGGCATTTTAATTTATTTGCCCAAACGAGACTTGCATTGTTGAGGTATCTTGTAATAAGGTAAACAGATATTGGTGAAAACTAACAATATTACGTAAGTAAATAGCAAGCCGGACAAACATTGATGTTTACCATTAAGTATTATTTTACTTACTCAATTACATCTTAGAAATTATGTTCAATAAGCTATGCAGTTGGTCAATATAATTTTCAAGGACTTGTGGGACAAGATGGCCATGGACGAAACCAAAAACCGTAACTGTTGCCTTCTGGTGCCCAACAAGTAGTGCCTATGATTATAATTCCACCGTATAATGTTTTAAAATATAAATATATATTTTGAACATAAATTATTGTATTTGAATTATTCGTCAACGTTGCATGTGTAAACTTAAATTATAAGTTAAGAAAAGAGTTTTTTAAAAGAGAATATTGCTTAAAATTAACTGTTGGTTTAAATCAAATAAATATCGTACCATTCATTTGCAATACCATTGAAAACACCTATTTCGAGTAATTTTGAAATTTGATTGACACGATTAATTCATTGCTTGGCTTTATAAAAAAGACAAGTTTGATGTTTTTTCACAGTTAATAGAACACACAACAAATAAATGTAGATTTTATCAGATCGTAACTTCGTCTAAGACTGACTCCGACGATATTGTCATTAGATTTTTATCGTACTCTCGCCTTCTTTTTATTTCCATAGTCAGCAAATTCTCCAGAAATAAAACAACCTTTTGTTGGATCAGAATTGCAAGTCAATACCTTAAAAAATAGTATTAAAATTTAAAAATAGTGTAGTTAAATATTTTAAATGGATTTATGCCAAATCCATTAACATTACTTTCATAAGTCAAAACTTATCTCAAAATATAAATCAGAGTTAAAAATCAGGAACATATGACATGTTTGAGTATATCGTAGAGTAACCTTAATTTAAAACTGCAAATATCGTAATATCGTAAACTGCAAATATAAATAAGTAAAAAACGCCATCTGTTTGACTCTACTTAAGATGTATTATTATATATGTCTAAAAATATATTAAGTTAACTATGATTAATCAGCATATTTAGGCAACGAAACATATAACTTTCATATTAACTAATAACTAACTAATTTGAATCATTGTTTTATTAAACTCTATCTAAACCTTTATTGAATATTTAAACAAGATATACAAAAAGAGGTATTTTTTAGCAAAATTACTGCATAGCTGAAGCTACGTAAGTACACTATTAGTTCAAGGACAACTTCTGTATTTAGATTAAGACAGTGAGAGGCGGTTTTATCACACTCTAGGGACACTTTGGAGAATTTTAATAAAAAATTGCATTAGCTTTACACACTAGTTGACGCTGAATAAAAGCTTTTGCTTTGCTTTAGGCACATCACACTTTGTCATAAATATACTTCAGCTGAGAAAATTTACTTAGTACATTAATTTGCCGACATAGAAAGCTTCGTACTACGCAGATTGGTAATGTTGCTTAGTATACAACATGAAATGTAAACTTCCGCGACGTACAAGGACTTAAGAAAGTATATAATTGTTCGTGATAAAAGGAAGTAAACATTTTATTGTAATACACCAGTTCAAATAGCCGCTTGATACAAATATGTAAATATTCTGAATTCACACAAATTAATAAAATGTTTAGGAATTCATCGTATAAACAAATTAATTGGGAGGACATCAATTAAAATTTATTGAATTACAATGCGGGTTAGATCAAAGCATGTCAACTTAGTTTTTTTTTCAGTAAAACGCATTCATTTATTCAGAATGTTTACTTAAATATTTTGAAGACAATTTCTTTAGATAACGTTAATATTTATCATACAATTTTAACAGAAAAAGATATTTTGGCAATCAAACATAAATAGCACAATCTAATTTGAAATGATCAATCGAAATGAGTTTGAGAAAACAATCTAAATACTATTTCTAGGTTTATAGAGTGTTTCTTCAAATATTGTTACTTATAAGTTTTATTTTGTATGTAATCTTATTGCTGTAGCATTGAATATGAACCTTTTTAATGGAAATAAAATTAAATTGGTGAACGTTAAAAAACCCTTTAAAAAACCTTTCCTCTTACATATTTGGAAAATATCAGTAAAAAAGAGATCGATCAACTAGTAACGAAAAGTGAAGGCACGAATAGTATTATTGTTCTGCAACTTACAAACTGGTTAGGGCATATATCGTGAGAATAAACTTTACTCTAACTTTGGTCCATGACCAACTTTTATATATAAACCTTAACCAAAACACATTACTTTGATTATATACTAAAGTATCTGAGTGCAGCTTATGTCATGTAGTTTATTTTTATACATATTGTACATACATGTATTTTTACATACTATAGAAAAGTGTGTAAGCGTGTAAAAGTGTGTAGAAAGCTATAAATTTAGCTGCTCCAGCAAAAGCTCGCGAATGGAGTGTGAGAAGTTCCCATACATCACACCAAGTCTAAAACACGTTTAATAGTCGTTTAAAACAGCTAAAAATTATACGACTAATTATTAACCACATAAATGACGTTTTCGAGACGTGCCTGGTTATATGTCTTCGCTAGCCACGTTTAGGAGATGACAAGACTTAAACCATTTTAAGACGAGCTCATATTTACCTTATAGAAGATGTTTTCAAGACATGCTCCATTGGGATTGTTAAATTTAAGTTCAAAAATGAGAACGTCTTAGTTTTTTCAATCACTACAAAAATGCACTATTTTAATCCAGATTTCAAATCTCACTTCATCTTCTTTATTTTAATTTTACAATGGAAGTCTTCAAAACATCTCTAAAGGGTTTATTGTTTACCACAGTAATTCGTGTTGAAGACGTCTAAAATGCATAACCGATTTTGAAATAAAACGTCTGTGGCCGATTTAAGATGGACTTGGACAAATATACTGTCAATATGGGGATAAAGTCTTAAAATGAAATCGAATTAGATTTGTATTAATTCTAGGTTTCAAAAATTGTTCACTAAAGTCCAGAATTAATTTATATTATTTATATTTATTTATATTTATATTATTAAACAATTGTTTAATGTCTAACATTCCTGCGCTCGACTTGCCCTGAGGACTCAGTTTTCTATTAAATATTTCATCAAATCAGTAATAAATATGTTTAGTGGATATAAATTTAAATGCAGCATTACTATTTAGTTTGCAAGTGCATTTATCTATATAAAGTGTTATGACGTACTAACACTTTTGATCTAGTTAATAGTATCGTAGTTTTTACCACTTAACATGATATATTAATTAGCATAGAAATCCAATTTAGCCACCGACCAATGTTATCTTATGAAATTACATTAATGTTTTCTCAATGTTCAGATTGTAAAGGTTTTATTAATATTACAGTATTCAACTTATTATTTCGTCCAGGGATTTGTATAAACTATTTGTTTTTTATATGTATTTCAAATTGTTTTATTTTACTTGAAGTTTTAAATATTAGTTTCATGAAACACATGTTAATACTCGATAAAAGGCAGGGAATTGTTCATGAAAAAGACTCAAAAGGCTTGTAAAATAATAATAATTGGTAATTACAATTATAACTATGAAGCTTGATTTAATACGAAGTGGTAAAAGGAATAAATAATGCCTGTAAAACGATGCGAAAAGGTCTAAATCACATATATTTTCTGGCTGAATAAAAGTGGATAAGCGAGTGATATGTTTTATTTTGAGTTCAAAAGATGGCCCTTTCATTCAGTTGAAAAGTTGTTTGCCACTAAAACATTAATGCAATTTTAACAGATTTGGCTAATACTCTCAAGTGGATTATCGAAGAGGGTTTTTTGGTCTCTTTCAAATTTTGATATCACATTATTAATTTCTTAATAACCTACTCTTTAAAACTATGGCCCTCTATGGGACCTTTTTTTGGTGGAGAGGTGACAGAACTGTTTCATCTGCCAATAAGTGACAACGGCAAACGTCATCATCTATAAGATTACTGTGTTTAGGACATATGATTAAAACACGAGGATGTAGGGAGATTTGATATAGTATATTCCAGAACTTTTTTTATTGCTTCACACCATGTTTACGATAAATATTCGGAAACAAAAAGTAAACATTCAAATGGTTTTAACATGCTTAACATGATCAAGCTCAATTAAATTATCATATTAATAAAATATGATAGGAATCTAAATAGTTTTGAAAATCGTTAACACGATTTTTCGATCGGAGGCTAATATTGTGAAATTGTATCAAAATGTAATTTTTGGGCTCGAAACTAGTAGGTTTATCGCCTTTTAAAAGTTCAAGATTTCGGATGGAAGAAGAGTTAGGGTAACAGATATATAATAACATTTATATAACTAATCATTCAAAATTGATTCAATTTGTTTTAAATAATTAAAGATAAACTAAATTCAATTGTTAAATATACGCATTTATAAACCTTCACATAATCCAAAATTAAATACCATCTTAAATATTACGAAATTATATTGAACTTATCATTCACTACTATCTTGATTGTACTAAATCTACTTTTATTTTCTCAGATACTTATTTAACAAAAACTACCTCTTACTACAAACTGATACAAATATAGTTTAAGGGTTGCGATAAGGCTTATGGTAGTTGTAGGGGAGGGGGTGAGCTGAGGAGTAAACTACAACACTGACAAGGCATTTAAGTGGACATCTGGTGCAGCTGACAGCTTGGAAATTCCTCACATACAAATTAATTGGGAGACCATTATAGAAGGATAGGGGTTTCAATAAAAAAGGACTCGCGCACTTAACGATATAACATAACTTTAAAATGCAATTTCAGCAAAATATACTAGTTTGCTTTGTTTTTTTTCGTAAATCAATTAAAAAAGTCTCTTAATTTAATCTTTGCAGAAATGTATATATTTTACAAAATCATTTTTGTTGTATGTTGTAAATTACGTGAATTAATTACCTACATGTTATATTATTTATCGATGACTTTAAACCATTGTCTAGTGGCGATTAAACTGTTTATTCTATTTACATTACATAATATATCTATGCTGAAGTAGTCGTGAAAAGCGGGGACATTGTTTATACCTTCTTCATAGTCCCGCAGACCCAGAGGAATGGGCCCCTTCACTACTAAGCTAAGGCTGTCGAAGATCAACGTTGTCAAATCAGGTGTAAGTTTTGAGGTACGATAGTGCTTTGGAAATGATGAAATACCCCCGTCGCAGCAAACCTGCTGACACAGCAAATTTCCAATCCATATATATGTGTCTCACTACTTCATAGAGCCACTTACCAAGTTTAACAGAAATACAATCATAAATAAGTGATCTATAGCATATGATTTATTATCTAAAAGAATAACATTAGGGCTGAGTACGCGGTTTGCTGCAACGACGAAGATAAGAGATGTTTTTTTTCAATTATCAAAATAACTCAACCAAATGAAGCTAAATACCAAGTTTTATTAATATAGGTTCATAACTAAGGGAGATATAAAACTTTACTTGTTCTTCATATTAATAACACTAGTCGACCCGTGCGGAATTCCGCACTCCGAACCAAATCTTGTCAGCTGATCAGATGTTCTTTTGTTTAAATTTTTGATCCTGTCAAAACAGACTATTCCCTTTATTTATCTTTCATATTATTCAAATTTCTGAGAAGCGGTACTTTTTTAGATCGTGGGTCTATTTTTCGTCAATAGTCGGCACGATAAGCTTTAATATGAGTAAATTATGGTAAATTATGGAATTTTATAATGGAATAGGGAAAATCTCGGGGACTGACAGAAAAACAGGCTAGAAAAATAATATATAAGATTGCTTCGTGTAAGATCAACAAAAACATTTTTTCCAAATATCAATATACCACAACTAGTTGAAGCCACATACCAAGTTTCATCAATATATATTCATAAATAATTGAGATATCAAATTATTTACCCTCCATAAGGATAAAATTGGACAACGTACTGTGTGTAGCACTTTGAATATCTCTTCAACGATTGGACGTAGAAAACAAATAAAAAACCAAAATGATTGTTTTGCAGAGCTAAACTTATTGGCAAAAAGAAATGTGAAGTTTTTAGTAAAATTGTTGTAGGAAAATCTAAAAACCTTTTTCCCTTAAGATTAACATGAAAAATGTTATGGACGGGTTTTTGACTTTTCTCCACAACCAGTTAACATTCGTTAATGATTCAAAATACTAAATTATTTGTTTTTTAAGCTCTATAAAATGGCTGTAACCAAAATTGAGTGTTTAAAAAAATTTAGGGTAAAGAATTAAAAATAACTGATTTTTGGAAAATTGTAAACGCCCATAAAACCCCCTTCCCATAGTCCGATCAATTTGGTTTTCGAACTTAGTCATACATTTTACATATACAGACATATATATAAATTCGAACGAATGGTGTTTTTGTCACCTGAGGACATCACAACAAAATGTTATCACGGTCACGGGCTTAAGTCTCACCATGCCCCTACGGTAATAGCTTCTTCCCTATAGGGGAAATTCGCTAAACAGACCCGTTCAGGAAAAAACAGGAAACAGAGAAATTAGGAAAATGTTGGCAGATAATAATTGCTCTTATCTACGAGTAAAACATGTTGTTTCAAAAACCATATTCTTCTTAGTTTATTTGGTGTTTCTAATATCTGATGTTTTGCTCATGCAATGTATAATTGCATAAGTGAGTGAAAATTAAACACACAAAAAACAGGAAGAAAGGCAAATAAAACAAAATTACTATTTAGACATGAGACTCTGTGGAGTGTTCTATAAATAGGTCTTGGAAAATTGCCTGCTTGGAGAAGCTATTGGTTAAATGGGTTAAAATAACAACAAATATTTTTCGAATTTTTTTTATAAATGCCTAATGTTAGATAGATAACACTGAGTGATAATTGATAGTGACTTAAAAAAGCTTGATGTTAAAAACTCAAGTAATTAGGTCCAGTTGCATGGTTGTCAATTCGTGCATGCAATGATTACTCTTAGTCATAAATGAGAATAGTCAAAGTAAATTATATTTGTATAATATGCATAACTAATAAATAAACCGATGGAATTATTCCTGTCAGATTGTTGGTCTACTTTTAAAATTACAAGTAGTATAGTTATGAATGACAGTTACAGCCTTGATGATAATGCGATGTAATAAGTCACCCACAGAGAAAATGCAGAGTAATTTACTTAATGGCTACTCAGAATACATCCTACTGACCCATATGCCAGAGATAAGTTTGTTATACGACAGTAACATAAAATCACAAGAAAACTGTTTCTGATCTTAACATTTTAAACTGATTTGGATCAAATTATACTATTTAGGCTAATGGCATTGAAGTTTGTACATTTTAAAGGTAAAATCCTTAAAAGTGAGCTTTAGGACCATTTGATTTCCACATCTTCTTAATATAATCCCTATTTACCTTGGTCACGCCATAGCTTCAGAATGAGTGCACCAAATTGAATAACGCTTTGTTTTTTGTGATCGTTAGTGTCAGGACAAGGTTTTATAAAATACAAATTTTAATTCGACCTAAGGGATCTGTCCCACTGGCCTTCAAAGTTCCCTTCGATTTAATCAAATATCAGTTAGTTACACCAAACAACTGATAGCAAGGATTATATCTAAACATACTTGAAAGGAATAAATATATGATCATTACGGAAATAACTAATCTACTTGATTGGCAACTCAAACTCTTTTTTCGATGGCAAAGTTAGCACTATATAAAAAAAGGCGAGTGAGTGTAGCGAACGAGCTCATCTGGGAGGCGAGTGAGCGAATCGAACGAGCTCGTCCGGGAGGCGAGTGAACAAAGCGAACGTGCTCATTTTGAAAATGACCGGGTATTTGACATAAAACAAATCCAATGGCATTAGGACAGGACACCGTCTTTCGGGCCAGTTAGTTGTTCATAAATACTACAGATCTGTATCACAATATATACAAGTAAAATGTTCTACTATATCCTGAGCTGAGGAAATTACATCGGTTAATACATATATATGTTTCTACAGCAAGAGCCAGTTTGTTACAATCATTCACAATTGATTAAATTTAAAAAATAATAATTAAAGATAAACTAAATTCACTTATTAACCATACACATTTTTAAACCTTGATATAAACCAAATGAATTTGATGATATTTCATCTGCTAAACCAAATGCAATAAGATATATATTGTTCCAAGTGCTAGAATATATTTGAGCAACATTTAGAAAAATAAGATATAAAATTTACTTTCAAACTCAAACAACAATATCCATAAAACATAATAAGTGATATTGAAAAACAGTTCCATGTGTGCATGAGTTATTTAGTTGATAATGCAAATACAAATACAAAGTTACCTAAGTCTTCTTTGAAAATTATATAAGCCATGAATTAGAGGTTTTTTATTGATTTTACAGTACAACCATATGCAGTTTAACAGGTGGTGTGGAAATATTATATATTAAGAATATGTAATTCACGCAGGATATGAGTTGGCATTTATGCTAAACTATGGCAATATATCATATGAACGGCTTAAGAATTTCGAGTTCAAACCAGGTAGAAAATGACAGCGAAGTGTTAAATGATTCCTCTAATTGGGATTGTTTTCCTTAAACGGATTGGATCATCTAAAATAAGTAAGAAGTTATTTATATTTCATCACAGAACGGATGAAACACGTACTGCTTTACTGCTCTAATAAGCTATACTAAACCATTTAAAATAACGGCACGGCAATAAATAATTAGCTACACGGAACACGTAAGCCTTTGAAACATAGTATTTAAAGCTCAGTTTGTTTGATGGATCCATCCCGAAAAAAAAACAATTATGGGCTTATTGCCATTCCAATGAGGATAGGCCCTAACGCCCTTCAACACTTTCACGTTAATTATATTCTTACTAGACCGATTTAGCATATATTCGCTAGAAAGACAGCAGGCAATGCATTATAGTCAGAAACAGGCATATTCTTTTCATCCTGTATGCCCTATAAGACTTACTGATCTGTCGGCCTTTAAAATGTTAATTTATTCATCACTGATGTTTGTAGTTAAATGAACCGATTGATCATACATTTGTTAGGATGATAGATAATGCATCAGAATAAAACATTTGCCTACTCCTGCTCCAAAAATGCTTTATCAAATGTTAGAACTATCGAATTTATGGGTTAATAAATATGTTCTAATAAGACCTCATCCATAGAAAAATATAGTATTGTCTAGAAATATATTAAAAAATACTAGTCTGTTGGGATTATGGTTAGGATTTGTAAATAAAAACAAAAGAATCATAACAGCTGTTCAAAAGCAACTATTCAGTTGTAAAAACAAAACTCCCTTGGTAAAGTATCATGTGATTTTTGTGATAATAGTGATTAGAACAAATATGTATATAACTTTAAATATACATGATTAGGTTATGTATAAATTGCGAAAATTATTCAAACTGAAGATTGATTATAAAAGGGACATGCCCAAGATAAAAAAAAGATCAATACGCAATAAGCAAAGCAAATAAGCTTGCCTTGGAGAGTAATCGTGAATATAAGTACACTAGGCATTTTTAACAAACTGACTGGCTTTTCGAGCAAACCTCGGTCCTCCAGGTGCTTTAACAAATGGAACCAACTTCTCAAACATAACATTGTACTGTGATCGCGAGAAAAGCCAAGACGGGCTACTAGTTAGTTTTAATTTATTTATAAGCATTAAATAGAGACACAAACTGTGTTATTTCAACCCATTTATAACTCTATAATTATTTGGGCCTTTGTGCGGGATATTTCATATTATCTCTCCATGATTATTAGTTTATCCTGTAATATAAACTTCAATCAGAAAGATCGGAATGTATTTTATTATTTTAGATTATTCAATCTAATTAGGAATGGAATCATACTACTCATCAAAGACAAAATCTGTGGTCATAGTAGTTCAATCAAGTCTAGGGTAAACACTCTAACATAACCGCTTAGTTGCATAAAAATTTCCTTCTGAAGTTTAGTTAGTAGATTTTTAATACCTTATGTATTACGCTTTCTCATTATGGTATAATATAATGATTTGAAGTATTTAGGTAGCATAAACTCACTCTTTAGCCATTTTAAAGTAAAACGACTTAATAATCGACTACTAGTATATTAGGAAATTGTGAACTACGATAGTAGTTGAGAGTCTCTGTTTTCAACTGTGCAGAACAGGCTTTGTCAACTTGTGGTGTTGCAGTTCACTGGGGGGTAGTGTAACTATCTCTTGTAGCTTACCACCAGGATCTAGTAACAAACATTTCCAGCCTAAAGTTATAACCGCTTTACATGAACAGTTGGTGTTCAAATATTATACCAATAGCTGATGTTCTATTAGATTTTCAAAGGTTTAAGTAAGAATATAATTGTATAGTATTTAAATGTTTTAAAAACAAAATAAATATGAAGATCTTTCCACATGCATTATAAGGTAATAATGAGTAATCAAGTCAAAAACCTGTTTTTTCTCTAAATAATCTTTTGTTTGGTCAATTAACATATTAATTTCATGACCTATTTAGCCTATTGAAAAATAAAATCAAATTCGTTTGCCTCTGGGTAATTCAAAAATGATTTAACTCATGGACTCATGGACACTTATGTTGCTCCATCCAACTGGTCGGAAAATTTTACATGTTATTATTATGAGTGAAATATTTTAACGGGTTTATGTCCCATGGTTTTATTTTTTTATTTATTAAATTGATTCAAATAAACAGCTTTTATAAGAAATACTTATAGCTACGGACAGTAACTGTGATTTTTACATTTAAAGTTTATACTAAATTTAATTGTATATATGTCCCTGTACAAGGAACGGGTAATCAGCCAATCAGTGATAAAAGTGAAAATAAATGATTGATATCAAATGTCATATGGTAAACTTAGGTCATAACCTAAACATTCTCAACCAAATTTTAAACTATTTTTAGCCAAGTATTGATTCATATTTAAACATATAAAACAATGATTTTAAGTAGACTAACATATATAGACAGAGTCAGTTGTACTATACATTTAGCAGTCCCATTTTTTTACTAATCAATCAATTTCCTATTTGACAGATACCAAAGTACCTTTAAAAACAACTATCGGATTAGTAAACGTCGCTTAGTATGTTATTACGAGTCAACAATATACATGATAATTATTAAATATGTTGCAAAACTGCATCTTTTTCCAACAAAGACTCTCGTATATCGTATGGACTCACAAGGAACTCATAGATACTCATGTCTATGACTAATACAAACTCATGACCATGATTAATAGGGACTCGTGATTATGACTCATATACATTTATGACATATCCATATAAACTTTTGAGAGTGACTAAATTCAAATTCAAATTAAAAAAAATGTATTTAAAAAAAATACATAATTAGAAATTGTTAAAAAAATTAATCTCAAACTTACATTACTAATATTAAGATACAATAAATTAACGTATATCAGGTATGAACAATTATTTGAAAATAACCAAGGAAATAAGCCTACATGGGCAGATTGCCTGTGCGTAGGCTCAGCCATTATATGATGTCAGCCTAAGATTAAACTAAATGTTGATGAAATTATTGTGATCCTAAAAGATAAACTGCTATGAAATATTGCGTTTTAGTAAAAATAGGAAAGAGAATTTGTCGATGCACAGAGTTTAAGTGAGGAAAAACATTAAAAAACAAAGTTTTATTTGAAACTGTGACGGATTAAGTTGAAGTACTCTATTCGTATGGGAGCTCGAGGAATGAATGTTGGGCGGGGGGGGGGGCAAGATAAGAGATAGTAGGATCAGGTCCGCCTGTACTCAGCTGTGATAATCAACTCGGATCTGGACATCCTTAATTGCAATAACTATTCAGTTATCCACTTTTTAAATATAGCAGTTGAAGGAGAATCAAAAATACGGTCACATTGTGAATTTGACATTACGTTTCGATAAACAACACCAGATATGTAAGAAAAATTAGTTGTTGATTAAGATTTTATCAACTGCGTTTTTGTTATGCCAATGTTTTGTAAATAACGGGTACTATATGTATACGACACGTTCGTGAAATGGTGTCTCGATTTTTAAATATATGTGAGGCGGAAAGGAAACAGGGACCTCTTCGCGGCAAAGTAAAAATTTCAGTACGGGCAGTTTTATCGATTGAGGTCAAAAATATAGATTTTCGGTTGTTTGCATTTTAATATGCTGCATTTCATCCTTTACCGGTTGAAATCGATTACAAAACTGTTGTAATCGAATAAAACATTCAAAATAATGATTAAAGTAGTCGATATCTAGCTTGAGAAAAGGTACCTCTTCGCGCTTATGGAGAAATAATAACATTGCCGCTAACAGGTCCCTTTTTAAAAGGAATCAGATAGCTATGCAACACTTTGAAAACTGCACTCTGACGAATTCTAGCGGTGACGAGTTGAACTACTACGAGTTTATTGTAAATCTAGAACGTCTTCTGTTAATAAAAATCCCTTTCTCGATCCCAACTACCTTTTCTTTACAGGTTTAAAATCCAAATACATTTAGTAGTTGTACTGACACACTTAAAACTGCATGTTAAGCTTTGATTATTGTATTTTTAACTATTGATATTATTATTAAGTAATACATACTATTTTTGATAAGTTTATGTACTGTCGAAACAATAAACTATGGGAGTTTTGCGCCACAGTAGGGAGGACAGTTGGCAGATCTGCGAACCGCTCTCGGTTGTACCACGGCGATGCAGACGATTTTGATGTTGTTTACGTTTTGTATGTGATATAAAGCAGTCTTATCGTTGTGACTGTCTTGTCCATAACTCATTGCTGTTGTTGTAAGTAACCAATGCCGCCAAGAGGTCGCTTTCGGGAGTTTTGCGATTCGTTATGGTGAAATAACTTAGGGCTGCGAAGAGGTCCCTTTTCTGAAATATCACTTTTCACGACATGCTTCGATAAAAACATTATTTTCTTGAAAAATACTGTGAGTTAAGACAAAATAGGTACAGACGACATTTAGGGCTTTCTTTTGATACCAAAATCGTTGCTTAAATATGAGAAATACATGTTTTATGCTTATTTGAAATTTTCAAATTGATTTTTCTCAAAAATGGCCCTTTTCTTTCACGTAGTTCAAAGTCCTATAACTTTAACAAAAAAAATCGTAGACTCATGGGACTTACGCCAAATTGTTAGGAATTAAATGAGGAATTCAAAAATATGAATAACTCAAAATCTACAATTGCCGCGAAGAGGTTCCTTTTTCCTTTCCGCCTCACAATATACATCAATAAGTGTTTTATAAGTAACTGTCTTACACTGAGCAACTAAACATCATAAAAAAGTATATCTGTGGGATAATGCATGCCTTTATTTAATCCAACCTTAATAATAAGTTTTTGGAAAATAAAAAGAGCTTGAAGGACAGTAGAAAACGAACCGCCCCATACTATTATTCCAAACAATGATTGAATATAAGCGTATTATGCTAAATTTACCTCGTTTTCATCTAAAACTTCTCTTAACTGTCTAAACGCAAAAACAAATGTCCACAATATTAAAGTCAAAAGTTCAATGTGGCTCGACCCCCACAAACGATGGTCAAACACAACTCCAAGATATTTGCAAGAATTTACTTTTTCAATTCTACCACATAGACAGTCATTACTCAACGCAAAAGTGGATAGTTAAATTTTTCAAATGGTAATCTGTGGGATCCCTTAAAGATATCAGCATGAATTTTGTCATCGACGTGTTTAGGGAAAGTACATTCTGATCAAACCAATTTTTGAGTGTCATCAGATCATTCATCGCCGAACCTCTTCTCAGTTTGAACCACTTTCAAAAATTAAAGTGTCGTCAGAAAATAAATATGGTATCCGTTTAAAATGAATATTGAAATGTTATTAATATAAAACAGAAACAATACGGGACCAAGAGTTCTCCCTTGAATAACACCATTATTTACAGGTCGGGATTCACTAGTCATTCCGTTAATTGTTACACTTTGCGTTGTATCGGATAAGATGCTCCTGAACCACGTAAGGGCGATTCCACCTATACCGATGTTCTCAAGTTTATTAAATCATTTTAATCTGTGAACTGAATCAAACGCTTTCTTAAGATCCAAAAAAATCAGCAAACAACGCCTATCATCCGATAGCTTATTTATTTACTAATATCGTAAAAAGCGTCAGAAATATTTCTGTCCTGCATAAACCCATACTGATTATTATTTAAAATTATATTTATTTGGAGATATAAAACTAACTGATCCTTTACAATACGTTCAAGAATCTTAGAGAAGACGCTCAGTAATGAGATTGGGCGGAAATTGTTTACATCTGTAACACTATCAGACTTATGAATAGGAAAAACTCATAGACAATCATGACTATGAATCATAAACAATCATGACTATGACTCATAGACAATCAAGACTGTGACTGATAGCCAATCATGACTATGACTTATAGAAAATTATGACTATGACTCATAGACAATCATGACTATGAATCATAGACAATCAAGATTGTGACTGATAGACAATCATGACTATGACTCATAAACAATCATAACTATGACTCATAGACAATCATGACTATGACTCATAGACAATCAAGACTGTGACTGATAGCCAATCATGACTATGACTTATAGAAAATTATGACTATGACTCATAGACAATCATGACTATGAATCATAGACAATCAAGATTGTGACTGATAGACAATCATGACTATGACTCATAGACAATCATAACTATGACTCATAGACAATCATGACTATGACTCATAGACAATCAAGACTGTGACTGATAGCCAATCATGACTATGACTTATAGAAAATTATGACTATGACTCATAGACAATCATGACTATGAATCATAGACAATCAAGATTGTGACTGATAGACAATCATGACTATGACTCATAGACAATCATAACTATGACTCATAGACAATCATGACTATGACTCATAGACAATCAAGACTGTGACTGATAGCCAATCATGACTATGACTTATAGACAACTATGACTATGACTCATAGACAATCATGACTATAAATCATAGACAATCAAGATTGTGACTGATAGACAATCATGACTATGACTCATAGACAATCATGACTATGACTCATAGACAATCATGACTATGACTCATAGACAATCATGACTATGACACATAGACAATCATGACTATGACTCATAGACAATCATGACTATGACTCATAGACAATCATGACTATGAATCATAGACAATCAAGACTGTGACTGATAGACAATCATGACTATGACTCATAGACAATCATAACTATGACTCATAGACAATCATGACTATGACTCATAGACAATCAAGACTGTGACTGATAGCCAATCATGACTATGACTTATAGAAAATTATGACTATGACTCATAGACAATCATGACTATGAATCATAGACAATCAAGATTGTGACTGATAGACAATCATGACTATGACTCATAGACAATCATAACTATGACTCATAGACAATCATGACTATGACTCATAGACAATCAAGACTGTGACTGATAGCCAATCATGACTATGACTTATAGAAAATTATGACTATGACTCATAGACAATCATGACTATGAATCATAGACAATCAAGATTGTGACTGATAGACAATCATGACTATGACTCATAGACAATCATAACTATGACTCATAGACAATCATGACTATGACTCATAGACAATCAAGACTGTGACTGATAGCCAATCATGACTATGACTTATAGACAATTATGACTATGACTCATAGACAATCATGACTATGAATCATAGACAATCAAGATTGTGACTGATAGACAATCATGACTATGACTCATAGACAATCATGACTATGACTCATAGACAATCATGACTATGACTCATAGACAATCATGACTATGACACATAGACAATCATGACTATGACTCATAGACAATCATGACTATGACTCATAGACAATCATGACTATGAATCATAGACAATCAAGACTGTGACTGATAGACAATCATGACTATGACTCATAGACAATCATAACTATGACTCATAGACAATCATGACTATGACTCATAGACAATCAAGACTGTTACTGATAGCCAATCATGACTATGACTTATAGAAAATTATGACTATGACTCATAGACAATCATGACTATGAATCATAGACAATCAAGATTGTGACTGATAGACAATCATGACTATGACTCATAGACAATCATAACTATGACTCATAGACAATCATGACTATGACTCATAGACAATCAAGACTGTGACTGATAGCCAATCATGACTATGACCTATAGAAAATTATGACTATGACTCATAGACAATCATGACTATGAATCATAGACAATCAAGATTGTGACTGATAGACAATCATGACTATGACTCATAGACAATCATAACTATGACTCATAGACAATCATGACTATGACTCATAGACAATCAAGACTGTGACTGATAGCCAATCATGACTATGACTTATAGACAATTATGACTATGACTCATAGACAATCATGACTATGAATCATAGACAATCAAGATTGTGACTGATAGACAATCATGACTATGACTCATAGACAATCATGACTATGACTCATAGACAATCATGACTATGACTCATAGACAATCATGACTAGGACACATAGACAATCATGACTATGACTCATAGACAATCATGACTATGACTCATAGACAATCATGACTATGAATCATAGACAATCAAGACTGTGACTGATAGACAATCATGACTATGACTCATAGACAATCATGACTATGACTCATAGACAATCATGACTATGACTCATAGACAATCATGACTATGACTCATAGACAATCATGACTATGACTCATAGACAATCATGACTATGACTCATAGACAATCATGACTATGACTCATAGACAATCATGACTATGACTCATAGACAATCATGACTATGACTCATAGACAATCCTGACTGTGACTGATAGACAATCATGACTATGACTCATAGATAATCATGACTGTGTATGATAGACAATCATGACTATGAATCATAGACAATCATGACTATGACTCATAGACAATCATGACTATGACTCATAGACAATCATGACTATGACTCATAGACAATCATGACTATGACTCATAGACAATCATGACTATGACTCATAGACAATCATGACTATGACTCATAGACAATCATGACTATGACTCATAGACAATCCTGACTATGACTCATAGACAATTAAGACTGTTATTGATAGACAATCATGACTATGACTCATAGACAATCAAGACTGTGACTAATAGCCAAATCATGACTATGACTATAGACAATTATGACTATGACTCTTAGACAATCATGACTATGAATCATAGAAAATCAACATTGTGACTGATAGACAATCATGACTATGACTCATAGACAATCATGACTATGACTCATAGACAATCATGACTATGACTCATAGACAATCATGACTATGACTCATAGACAATCATGACTATGACTCATAGACAACCAAGACTATGACTCATAGACAATCAAGACTGTGAATGATAGACAATCATGACTATGACTCATAGACAATCATGACTATGACTCATAGACAATCATGACTATGACTCATAGACAATCATGACTATGACTCATAGACAATCATGACTATGACTCATAGACAATCATGACTATGACTCATAGACAATCAAGACTGTGACTGATAGCCAATCATGACTATGACTTATAGACAATTATGACTATGACTCATAGACAATCATGACTATGAATCATAGACAATCAAGATTGTGACTGATAGACAATCATGACTATGACTCATAGACAATCATGACTATGACTCATAGACAATCATGACTATGACTCATAGACAATCATGACTATGACGCATAGACAATCATGACTATGACTCATAGACAATCAAGACTGTGAATGATAGACAATCATGACTATGACTCATAGACAATCATGACTATGAATCATAGACAATCATGACTATGACTCATAGACAATCATGACTATGACTCATAGACAATAATGACTATGACTCATAGACAATAATGACTATGACTAATAGACAATCAAGACTGTGGCTGATAGCCAATCATGACTATGACTCATAGACAATCATGACTATGACTCATAGGCAATCAAGACTGTGACTCATAGACAATCATGACTATGACTCATAGACAATCAAGACTATGACTCATAGACAATCAAGACTGTGACTGATAGCCAATCATGACTATGACTTATAGACAATTATGACTATGACTCATAGACAATCATGACTATGACTCATAGGCAATCAAGACTGTGACTCATAGACAATCATGACTATGACTCATAGACAATCAAGACTATGACTCATAGACAATCAAGACTGTGACTGATAGCCAATCATGACTATGACTTATAGACAATTATGACTATGACTCATAGACAATCATGACTATGAATTATAGACAATCAAGATTGTGACTGATAGACAATCATGACTATGACTCATAGACAATCATGACTATGACTCATAGACAATCATGACTATGACTCATAGACAATCATGACTGTGACTGATAGACAATCATGACTATGACTCATAGACAATCATGACTATGACTCATAGACAATCATGACTATGACCCATAGACAATCATGACTATGACTCATAGACAATCATGACTATGACTCATAGACAATCATGACTATGACTCATAGAGAATCATGACTATGACTCATAGACAATCATGACTATGACTCATAGACAATCATGACTATGACTTATAGTCATAGTCAAAAAAAATATGCATTCGAGAATGGCTCGGTCTCCCCGTTATAATTATTCAATGAAGTACACGAAACCAGAACACAGGCTGACTAACACGCTGAGTATGTGGAAACATTTTTGTACGTAGCTGATGATATCACTAACAATTTCCACTCTGTCCGCTATAGAATTATACGTTCTCATCAACGTGTTTATATAACCAATGCAGATACGGTGCTTGGAATTGAGGAAAACAAGGATCTATTATTAAATGCAAGTATGTAATAATTAGGTTTAGAACAAATTTAAAAATCAGAAACCTCCCCCATTAAAAAGTCGTTTGAAGGTAAAGGACTTGAGCACTCTTTGCTCTTTGCTGAATGCTGTAAATTTGTAACAAATTTAATAGTTCATCGTAAGGTACCACAAAATTTGAACTCCCCGTTAATTTGTAACACAAAAATATGAAAAGCTTGTTTTAACCTTCACAAGAGCATTAGTGCAATAAAGAGGGACTGAATTTCAAATAATACTGTCAAATTCTAGTAAAGGCCAAATTATTGACTAATAACCAAATATATATGTTGGAAAATAATCCAAATTTCGTATTTAGTATCGCAACATAGAATGTGTATACTTTGAAATCAAAAAATTTAAAGGTTTATTTTAATTCATAAAGACATTGTATTAGGTTTTTTAATAATATATTGAAGGCTGTAATATGTATCTGTTACGTTGTGTGCTATTGGTAAGCTCTTCCCCTTCTCTTACTTGTATAATTTCATCTCAAATTGCCTTTTCCATCAGTTCAACATTAAATCTTCGTATTTAACTACTCCTACACTGTGTTAATAAAAAATTGTCAGCAATATGGCCTTTCTACGTTCAGTAGTTTGCTCTGAATAGGTGGTTACACGTTCCTTATACATGGGTATGTCGAAAAAAGTTAAAAACTGTGTTTTTCGCCAATTGCAAAGTTATAACTGAATAATTTTATGACATCGAATTTTTTTCATCATTCTTGAGCTGAGAGGAGTCTTTTGACACCAACCTAGCCGCTCTACGTTCAGTAGTTTACTCTGAATAGGTGGTTACACGTCGCCACTACACGCTATTATTATTAAGGATAGGATTACATCAACTAGCGGTACTTATATTATGTACCACTATATCCATCCACTATATCTATACTGGAAAACACTGCCTAAAATGTATTTTATTTCCCTCATTTATAATGAACAATTTTAGCAATGGGAATTGTAATAATTTAAATAAATTGTTTTAAAGTTTGAGCTAGATAAATGTGTTACGATAGAAACATCGAGTTGTGTAGGATAATAACCGTGAGTGTTCCCTTTTCCCCAACTGGGTCACACGGAGATTGAAGCAGCAGGTTTTCTCTGCGGGTATCGACACAATCAGCCTCATGATTATAATGTTACTCCAATTATGGGCGTTTCCAAAGGCATCTCATTATTTTAATAGGTTCTATTATTCTCATTATTCTATTTGTTATCACTCACTAAAGCATGTTCTCTACAAATACAACATCAAATATTTCCACTAGCAAATCTGTCTCACAAATAAATCACTATTGAACCTAGTCGATCTTTGGTTGAACTGCATTAGTACTCTAGTTTTTACAATGGTCCAATACAGCCAATTCTTTCAAAATATTTGCCGCTTGGGGGAGCGTCAAATAATAATTTACGAGGCAATTATAACTTTATATCGTTAAACAAATATTTTTTTCACATGCGAAATAAGAAAAGCTACGGAACGATTGGCCCACATTTAGAAAAAGAAAGGGATGGGATGCAGACGCGATTGCAACATGACACAGGCAATAAATTGAGTCTCCAGCTGACTGCGATTCGGTCTAGTTCACTTTGAAAATGTTATGAGGGATGTTATGTAAGAATTAAGCCCGAGACCATGATAAATTTTCGTTTTGAGGTCCCCAGACCCCAAAAACACAATTCGTTCGAAACTGTATGTATATATATATTATATATATGTGTGTGTGTGTGTGTGTGTGTGTGTGTGTGTGTGTGTGTGTGTGTGTGTGTGTGTGTGTGTGTGTGTGTGTGTGTGTGTGTGTGTGTGTGTGTGTGTGTGTGTGTGTGTGTGTGTGTGTGTGTGTGTGTGTGCCTTAACTGTTCTACTGTTCACTATAAATAAGGCGGAATTGATGACTCATGCCCAGTTCCGAGAAATCCAGATTTTTCGAAATACGGACTGGGCCTCCGCCACAATAGTCCAGATTTCTGAGGGTCTACTGTATATTATACAATTAGCAGGAATTAACAGTGCTGTTTTCCATGGGTTTTCTTGATCTCATCTTCTGGACACTTCAAAAATAGGTACTCTATGGTACCTAACTGAAATAGTGAGCCCAACAACAAAACAAATACACAACCTCTTTAGCGAATTTCCCCTATAGGGAAGAAGCTATTACCGTAGTCGGCATGGTAAGACCCAGGCCCGGGACCATGATAACTTTTCGTTTTGAGGTCCTCAGACCCCAAAAACACCATTCGTTTGAAACTGTATATATATATATATATATATGTGTGTGTGTGTCCGTGAGCACGATAACTCTCGTAAAAATAATCCGGTTTGACGAAATTTGGTATAAGCGTGTAAAGCAGAATTTATGACTTTAAGTTTGAAAACCGGACAGATCGACCTATCCGAAGGGGTATTTTGGGGGGGTTTTGTACCCCAAAAATGGGTTTTTTGAGTTTTATACATATAATTTTTGAAAAAGTCAAATTTTAGTTTCTTCCATTGGAATCAGCTTAAAAATATCAGCAATTTGGTGTTTTGATCATTGCTCTAAGTCAAATGGTTACCGAGATATTGAAAGTGCTAAACACAGTACGTTGTCTATTGTTATTCTTATGGAGGAAATAAATTTGATATCTCGCGTATTTATGAACGTATACTGACGAAACTTGGTATACGGCTTCATGTGGTTGTGGTCCATTGATATTTTCTAAAAATCTTTTTTGCTAAAGCCTCCCTTAGCAGCAAACCTGCGTACTGAGCCTCATGTTATTCTTATGGATAATAATTAATTGCTATGTCTTGCTTAATTATGAACATAAATGAATAAAAACTGGTATATGTGACTAGTTGAGTTGTATTGATATTAGCATAAAAACCCATTTTTTTGTTCTTTGTTGCAGCAAACCTGCGTCCTCAGCCCCAATGTTATTCTTATGAATAAAAATTCATAAATCTCTGTTAATATTTTAAAGGAAATTCTTGTACATTTACCCCCTATAATATGTATTTTTTAAGATATTTTGTTATTTTTTACCAAATTGTTATATCCATTAACTGATTGTTAGTAGTAGAGAGGACCTAATTGTCCTATCTTTGCCTACAAACATAAATGTTTTGTTGTTTTTAATAAAGCTAGAAATTAAAAAATAAAAATAATCGTAATTTGACTAGTTGAATGATACTTAAGCAATAGGGTAGTTATGTTTAACTGTTCAAAGCGTTCCAAAAACAAACTTATATCATGAAACGTTTTTATTTTAACTAAAAAAGCACAATACATGGATATTTGAGAGGTAATATTGTGTCCAGTAAATGTCAACACACTTTGGGAATTTATGAATTAAAAATAAACAAGCCTAGAGGTGAAATGCGGTGCAGTGATGACTCGTTTACACTAAATATTGATACAGAAGTCCTGAATATGAAATAACCTGTTCTCGTCCAATAGCCATTTTGATTCGAAACTATTGTTTTATTACTTCATAAATATATTTTGTTTTATTAACTGAAAATATTAAATTAAATGTTTCCGATGTTCCGAAGAAATAATCATTAAATAAAATGATTAGTTTGAACTGTTCTTAGTAATGTAAATAAGTAATATATTACACTATAAGAAGTATCACAATGTCCCTTCCATCAATGTATGTGCTAAGTTATCTCTGGTCTACGATGTTATGTCAGCGAATGAACCATCTTAACGAGGAACACTATCTATGAAAGTAATACAAAACATGACATTGCTCTGATAATATTATTATCAGTTATTAATGTTACTAAAAATACATCGGAATATTTTGTTCACCTCGATAAAAATAACATTTGAAGCACTATACAAGGTTTGTAAGGATATTATTTAGTCCCATTAAGTTTTAATTGTACTCCGGTCATGTCTAAAATAAAATGTATATTTAAATGATCTCCTGGTTGTGCAAAATAACACTTAACCCTTTGAATTATTGTAGTACAAACTTTAATCATTGTAACATGCGAACAGTCTGTTGAAGATTTTCACTTACATTTACCAACTCTAATTTTTTTTATCTCATGAAAACCAGTTTCTTTTAACTCGTATATTGCGTAAGTGTTCGTTATCATACAAAGTTATCATTAACAAATGTGTTAATTTTATTCTTTGTGTAAATTGTAAGCACCGTCAAACTACACATATGCACATTAGGAATACCAAGGTAATGTTTACAAAACTATGGTAGCCCATTTGTATTCTTGGACCTGCAACTTTCTTGTAATTATATGTAACTGGTATGAATGGTAGAAATAACGCGGTTAGATAGTAATCATCTCATAAAATATTGCTGTGAACTATTCTTTTAGCTATGTCAGTATCAATTTGAATGGTCTGCATGCGGCAAGAAAAGTATGGCGACTCGATCCACTGCAAGCAATGGATCAACCTTTTCTTGAGAATACATTTTTATTTCAAAAGAAGAAACAATTTGATAAAAACTAACCCTTATCTACGGATCGGAAAAAAAAACATTTCAGGATTCTTAACAAGTATTTAACATTAGACACCAGAATCCTATCTCTTTATCTGACGATGGCGTTGGTTTTGGAAAGTACAAGATTGCGCAGCAGTGATGATAATGTCAGTATGTCTTAAACTAATTGTATGTAAGCATATACAAATAAATCTCATAGGAACCAATCAGTAAGTTGACCTGCTTACTAAAAGATTTAAGGGAAAACTTTTTAAAATTTTATTATTTTTGTTCAATTTACTCACATGAAAAAAAACCCCAAATACGATAAAAAATTCGTTGATGTGAGATCGGCAAAATAGTAACATATACAAGTTGTTTGATGTCCCTCAAACTCATTTCCAATAAAGTAACTATACCTCGGTCTTGTCGATACAGAAACTTTCTACAAGACTCGCTGGTGACATGAGACGGCAAGTTGAGACAAGTTGTCCACTGTTGAGTTTACCTCGTCTCAGCTGTCCTCCAACATTACTTGAAGGTATCATTTGTCTTTTGGTGTCAGTCGCTAGTTGGGGTTTTAATGGTTATTTTATTTTGATGGAAGTGGCACTGTCCACTATATTTGTAAACATTTCCTTCGATCGTAAAAAAGTAAGTGTTTTAAATGTAGGAACGTTATTGGTTTTATATTTTTATTGTTTGGTTACAATTTGATAAAGTAAACCTCATCAAATTTAAATACATAGAGCAGTGTTTGACAACTAGTTTAATCATTGGAAATATCACCATCCCTCAGATATGAATTAATCATGAGTTTTTGACATTTACTTTTTATGTTAAATATGATGTATTCATACTGATCGAAACAATGAATATTAAATTATCATAAAATTTTGTATAATTATAAATAAAGTAGGCTAAGCCCTTTGTAACAGTTAAGTTAAGAAATATAATTAGGATATTACACTATCACATTTATGCATTGCCCTATGGCATCTTTCACGAGATGGCTCGAGAATTAAGTTTTATTGCAATTAACATTCACATTACAAAATGGCAATTAAAAGGTGTTAATCGTCAATTTTGTAGGTATAAATGTTAAAACCAGAAGTGTGCAGGTAAATTAGTTTAAAACCACTGACCAAAGTTAAGTAAGAATATTTTAAAATGGTAAATCAATAAGTATTTGTTTTTATTAAATTATATAAATACCAGTATTTTGTTTATCTATCTAAGAATCTCGTGTAAAATACGAAAATCTGTAATATCATTCCTGGGCCAAAGCTTGTTAATGAAAGTGGGCATGAATAAAACATTAAAAGCCGGACATTTCAAACACTGTAGAGCCGGAAAAGCTTTATAGGGCTAAATAAATAAATTATGCATCGCAATATTCTGCTCGGCCTTGAGGGAATACTTGATAACGTTGTTTGAAATTTGTTGTCTACATTTAATAATTTTCTGGGAAAGTGTCGAATTTTTAACCATCTGTAATGGTTATTTTTTGTAATACAATATCACTACAATGAGTAATCACAAGAGTATTATCAAGTTTAATAATTTAGACTTGATGGAAAGCAATGTATTATATTCCGAACAAACATTTACGACTCTATGCATTTTCTCACGTAAAATTCAAATCAATGTTCTCACAATTCCAACCGCTGCACTTACGTAAAACGGAAATGTAATTTGGACCTCAGACCATTTATTCAAAGGTAAGAGGAAAATCACACAAATCCAAGAAAGTGCAACCTGAACTCCAGGCAACTTGGTCACGTGCCACCCGGCGCGTGCTTGCTGCGCTTCGTGTCATTTTTGAAATGGAGGAGACTTTGTGTTTTATGTTGGTATGTCATATGCGTTTTTAATTTGACTAATATTTTTCAATACTAAAGCCTTACTGATTTAATTGTTTATACATACGTATATCACCATAAGAAAGAAAAATGTCTCAATTGAGTTCACAATCATATAATTTAATTAATCTTGGGAAGTCAAGCTACTGGACGATGTTGGCAGTCATACAAGGAAAAATAATAGGAAACCACTCTACGCTCTATATAATAAAAGTGTAAGCAATTATTATTTTGTATTATATTCATGTATTGTTTAACCGTCAAATTACTTTTATACATAGTTTCCCGTAACTCTCTGGACTATATATGTAGTGTGTGAGTGTGTGTGTGTGTGTGTGTGTGTGTGTGTGTGTGTGTGTGTGTGTGTGTGTGTGTGTGTGAGTGTGCGTGTGTGCGCGTGCGTGTGTGCGCGTGCGTACGTGCGTGCGTGCGTGCGTGCGTGCGTGAGTGTGTGTGTGTGTGTGTGTGTGTGTGTGTGTGTGTGTGTGTGTGTGTGTGTGTGTGTGTGTGTGTGTGTGTGTGTGTGTGTGTTTTATTCCTTGGGTAAAGACAAACAAATGTTACTTTATAAGTTGGGTCTCCCATGCCTAGTTTTCCGTTGGTGTTTTTCACTTAAAAGTTCTTTTAAAAAAATACGGAATCGAATTCATCCTTAGTCAACTGATGACTGATAGAGCCTATCAATCCACAAGTTATGGTATCATTTTGTTTGACAATTCCAAAATGGCGGCCTTTTAACCTTTCTATCTTTTACAAGGATAACATTTTTTAGGGAATTTAATGGAAAATTGAACGATACTTCAATTATTGAAATCTAGTCATAAACAACCGAGTAATAAGTGAAAAGTACTGACAGTCAGACAAACAGAAAACTAGGGATAGAAGACCCGTGTTCATATAATAAAATGTGTTTGTCTTGACCCAAGGAATAATGCCATCTACCTTTGTCCAGATAGTAACGGGACACCCTATATATTTAAAGGTACAGTAATACAATATTTTATCTTTTACATTTCAAATATATTTAAAAAAGAAAGGGAAAATAAATTCAACAAAGTTGTTAGCCGGTAAAATCTTGAGGAGGAACATCTCCAGTAACCTTTTATTGAAGAAAGTTCCCGTAACTTTTACTTACTTAAGTTAAAACAGAATTTAATCTTAACTCATACTGTTAAAAAGATAAGCGCTCCTTTTGGTTGTTAAGAATTAATCTACGAAGTTTTAATGACTACTCTTTACTTTACTTTTAAAGTACCTCGACTTCTCAGTTTTATTGATTGGATTTTTAAAATACTCCTTTAGGACAAATTTTTTATTTGTAATTTAAATGAATGAAGGCTATAATAATAATTTTAAAACTAGAATATTTGTTTAGATTTGTTTAGTTATGTTTTGACTTTGAAGAATGTATCAGTGACGACCAACTGTTTGTAACAAGATATTTTTTAATTGGCAAAATGTTACTTTTAGAGCCATACATTACCCTTGCTAAAAATTAAACACAATTAGGTGAAACGCTATGTAGTATTTTATTCTGGTATGACAATTTATAACAAACATTTTAATTCTTTGTAAAAGGTTGAGTAATTAGTTGATCAACTGTTTATATATTCCGAGATAGGCAATGTCATGGTCACTCTTGCAATTAACATTCAAGAAGTCCCTTGTTCAAATCCAGGTCTGACCATTCTGAGTTAAATTTGTATGGGTTCTCATGTTAACTATAAAATGCTTTAATGGTTTCCCATAGGACCGGACCCACCAAATTAAGCATTTTCTTATTTTGTTGTGTTTTACGATAGGAATATGCTTTACACACCTTCAGGGTCTGATGTTAGGACTCCCACCAACTAATCACCTATCGGTCAAGTCATTACCTGTTTTTGACGCTGTCAAAACTAATTCAAGCGGGTGATTTTTATACCACCAATGGTATACCAGCTACGATGTTATACAGGTTTTAGCTATTGCACTAGCCACATCTGATCTGTTCTCTTCCCAGCACCGTCCAATAACTCAATTTTTAAATAACTTCACTCTATTTTCACGGTAGCCATTACGTATTTCTTACGTTAAACGTAAATTACATTGTATTTTCCCGCAACATACATTTTTCCAGCTAAACCAGAGCTTAAAAACTAATTCTACGAATATGCACAAATGGCAAAAAAATCACTTATGAGTTTGGGAACAGTTAAATGATGTACATTTATTTACGTGTGTAAATACGTTTTACTATATACAGTATTTCAAAGGTAGAGTGCTGGCCTTGCTGGCCAGACGTGTTCTAGTAAGACCACTTGTTCAAGTATAAGTTCGGTCCTGGTCAGCTTCCATGGCATTTTCATGAGAGGTCACCATTGGTTTGACCGTGTGACCAAAGCCATTACGGGACCTCGCCATTACTGCCTAATGCTACAGGTTCTTGCTATATGTAGGTCGCCACTCAGGTCAATAGACGTCACGTCGTATGGAAGTTAAGATAATAATAAATTATAATAATAAATAATAGGTATAATTAAAGTATTTAATTTTGATGCGAAAACTCTGCTGAAACAGCGGACAAAATTTATTGTAATCATTATAGTATTGGAACTTTGTATTTTAATTAAAAGTATTAAATAAATGTTATGTTTATAATCTTTTAAAAAACTCAGAAACACAATGTGAGCCAGGCATAAGCTACGACTTTAGAGGGAGTTTTGAGTGCTGATAAAGTTAACAGTTTTATCGGCAATAACAATAATATTTTAGTGTTGTTTTCAAGCTTCAGTTCCAGGTAAATTGCCTGGAATTACCTTGTCTACTAAGTGGATCTTATTTTTCTACAGCTTTAACTATAAGCACCTTGCGTCTAACCTTGCATTTGAGGAACATCACATAGAGTTGCTTTACCATTTGAGTATTACTTTGACAGCTCACTGTATGTTTATGATAGCCTTTATTATTTATTTGTTAAGATTTAAAGCTCCATAAGATAAATTATCTATGATCAAATGAGCTTTACAAACATTTCGGGGTTTTACCAAGGATTTTAGGGCTTTTCAAACCGATTTCTAAGGTTCAAAATGTAACTACAACCATTCTGTGATATTCTTAAATACATTCTACATATTTCCATAACTCGTTTAAGAGTATAAGATTAAGCTTAATATATACTACGTGTTAAAAATTATAATTCTTTGATTAGGCCTGATAATAACCTGTGAATGGTCGAAATTGATTACATTGTATAATAATGTTGTGTATTTTCCGTCTCGTATAAAAGTACGATATAAATGTTAAAATATTATTTATGTAATTGTATCCCGTTTAACTGTAACGACACGTATCATGCTTGTTTGAAAATTAATAGAAATTTTCTGTTAAATTATAAAAGATTGATACTATTTAAATAAATAATTATTTGCCAATTATGCATAGAGTACAATTTATTTGTATCATATGAATATTGTTCAGTTACAGAAACAAAAGGCATTGTATAATATACAATGGGTGATTGTTCAATTAGGGAGCTGTCTTCAGCAGGATATAAGGATCCCTACATAATGCACTTCCACTGGCAGCATCATTACAACACCATTGTGTCGGCAGCATTGACACTTCAGTTTACAGAATCTGATTCAAGCTCCCCACAGAGTGAGGGTGGTTACGTTTTATTGTATAAATTAAATGTGAATCAAAATTTAAAATTGGTCTTTTCCCTTTCTTGATGACTATTGTCTAAGAGCAGAAATATTATCCAACAAATTATGTACTCACCAAGGCATTTTCTTAACTACGATCTGTATGTTAACCACCTCACTTAAGATAATTTTAAATTAATGTGATTACAATAATTAACATTTCTTGGTAAAAATTATTATGCCGTTAAATTTTAGATTTATTATTCATGTTCATTGCTCAGGTTACAACAATTAATATTTACATCGTTTACAAAGTTGTTTAAAAGGCTTTCAAAGTCCCCAAGGGAAGGAAAGCGAGGCTCTTACCCTCAATGTATTACACCAGTTGCGGCTAAACTCTTAATTACAGTTAATTAAAAAAATATTATAATGCCTACTAATATCGCATATTTAAACAAGTAATTTGTGTATATATATATATATATGTTAAAATCTAATACTTTGTAACTAAATTTTACGGTCGATAACAAATTAGCTAAACTTAAAAATAAAAATAAATATTAGTAAACAAAGCTCCTCTAACAAGAATATCGGAAATATTACTCTACAATATTCATTAAGTAGGAGTCTTCTTGACAATAACTGCATTCAACTGTTTTACATCTTCTTAAACTTCATTAAATGTTCCATACTACAGTCCCTGTAAATCGTTCAACAACCCCTCACAATAGCAGCCTCGTGGGGCTGATGTTGAGAAGCTTACCACGGGAGACGGAGTTATAACTACAAAGGCAGTAAGAGTTCTTGAAACTTGTATTCATCTTTGTTGTTCCTAGTAGATGGTTTTAGAGTTTTTGCATTTATTAAATACTAGCTGTGTAACCGTCCTTCGTACGGGTTGTTTATAAATGGTAGATTAACTAACAAAATTAACAACCCACATCATTTTACAATATTAAAATTATATTTTACACTTTTAATGTAGAACTAAATCAAACTAAACGAAATATACTGGCAGATAGTTCGGTACTGTTGCCAAGTCGAGGAACTCTGTCGGGTAGTGAACAGCATGGTTTTTGCGACTCCAAATCGGTACACGTAACACTTTGGATTCGCTTTTAGAAATAAAAGAAATCAAGTACAACAAATATTAACCCTGTTTATTTTAACACTTTAAATACTTTGATACATTTAATGTTTACATTCCAATAAATTAATAGTAATGTAACGAAACATTAAACTTTAACAACATTGACAAACCACTTTTGAAATCACCATTTTTGCCAGGTCCTGTTTTCATTATAATTGTAAATAAACAATTTAAACTTAGAAAAATCATATGATTTAAACACATGTAACTACTCGATTTTATTTAAATAAATATAAATCAATATATATGAAACTGTTCTAACAGTGGTCATGGTTAAATGAACGGTGTTAAATATCGTACATGTTGGTTCCTCGCTTTGGAATAGACCTACATTTGTGTTGACCTCCGTTGCTTGTTCATTGGTGGACGTGAGGATGGCACAATTACAGAGCCAGGAACTTTCCAAATTAAACTGTTTATGATCCTCGGTGTAAAAAACTGTCAATCAGTAAATATTGTGATTCATCGATTGTGCCGAGTAAAGTATAGAAGTTTCTGAGACTTCATTTGTTTTTCAATGTCTCAATCTCAACTTTTAAAAGGGCATAAGAAAACTGTTTAACCCCTTAATCTTCTCCAAAATACATGTTCATATTTACTGTTAAATTCAGACGCTCAGTGGTCGGCTACATAAAATATATTTTTAGAGAGGCGTAGACTCGTCCACTCATGTCTCACGCAAGACAAAAGGTCATTGTGAAATCTCTAGAGAATAACACCATGACTCCCCATGATATTGTGTCTTATTTCCTTTAAGTTATCAAATTTCAGCTCTACTGGTTGAGTAGTTGGTGTTATGACTAACACGCTTATATTAAAGGTCATTGGGCCAGAGTCCTTGAATATATTTGTATCTGGAGTAGGTAAATGTCTGCACTAAGCTACCAGCTACATTCCTACCGAATTTCAGATCCATCAGTCCAAGAGTATGTGCAAGATTGATCAAATATTGTATTTTGTAATTCCGGGGGGTGAAGCCCTTAAACATTTTCGTAACAGGAATAGGCATGCGTTTTTTCTGATGAATTAGTTATATTGCTTCCAAAATTCAACTTACAAAGGTCCAGTAAATACTTATACTCATAAAATTTTCATAGAACTAAATTAGCAACGATCACTTTTTAAAACGTACTCTTATTGTGAATCTGTAGCATAAGGGGAACCACAATCGAAAATTTTATCTTCATCAGACATTTTCGTTTCATTTCGTTTCAAGTGATCACTATGTCAGTGAGTGCATGAGTCTGACAAATATAGATTTAGATCATATATCCACTCTGTATACTTACCACGCACTCTGTTATTTTATTTATTACCAATCTTCACTCAACGTTTTAAATAAGAACTACAACATCTGTTTATAGGATAACTATACTTAAGTCAACACGTATCATTAAAGACGATCACTTATTACATTTATTAATACTTTAACATCCAATACTACGTACCGTACCGAAAGCAAAACAATACTGTATCATGAGGGATCAACGCCCGTAAATGAGGAGAGAGAGAGAAACTAAGTACTGCGTCAAATAATGCTTCATTTGCAGTTTTAAATACCCTAGAGAGATAGGCTCATCGTGTTCACTTTCCTTTTGAGCAACTCACTTAGTCACTTCACAGTATTAAACATTTCCACCTCAAAAATTCCTTGTAATTCCGCAAAGTGTGATTTTACATAATAGTTACACGCCGTCAGTTGAATCTACTTAAATAGAGTTCTACTGAATGACGGTACAAATAAATGATAAGTTGTTGCAAATGTTCTTTACTTTTTATTTGGGAAACCTTCAAAAAAATAATCTAATCAAATCAGAGAAGATGAATGGAAAATTACAGTTCTAAAACTCTAATAAATTAAAACATAATCACTCACCCTGTATATTTTGGCCTAAAAAAACTCAAAACTGCAAATCAAAGATTGATTTTAAAATAATAAAACGAGTTCGCACGCAGCGGGCTGACGTGAGGGAAGTAAATTTCAACATAAACAATTTTAAAAACTCAAAATCATTGTAAAAACATACGTTTATTCCAATTTTTATTTAAATCTGAGAATATTGAATTTTTGGCTAATCTGGTGCTCCTGGTTCCATTTATCAGCAATGATGGGAATACAATTTTGCGCATTATGAGGTTAGCAGAAGGTTCAGTTTGGATTGAAAGTAGGCATGAGGTTGCTGGGGATGATAAAAGTACACCAATAAATGTATAACAGGTTTTAGCGAATTTCCCCTATAGGGAAGAAGCTATTACCGTAGTCGGCATGGAAAGACCTAGGCCCGGGACCATGATAAATTTTCGTTTTGAGGTCCCCAGATGCCAAAAACACCATTCGTTCAAAACTGTATATATATATATATATATATGTATATTTGTGTTCGTGGGTGTGATAACTCTCGTAAAAATGATCCGATTTTGATGAAATTTGGTACAAACATGAAAAGCATCATTTATGACTTTTAAGTTTGAAATCCAGCCAGATCGCTCTATCCAAAGGGGTATTTTAGGGGGGGTTTTGTACCCCAAAAATGAGTTTTTTGAGTTTTTTACATATAATATTTTAGTAAATCCAATTTTAATTTTCACCATTAAATCAGCTTAAAAAACAAACAATTTGGTGTTTTGATCATTGCTCTACATCAATTGGTGACAGAGATATTGAAAGTGCTAAACACAGTACGTTGTCCAATGTTATTCTTAGGGAGGAAAAGAAAAATTGTATATATCGCTTATTTATCAACTTATCCTGATGAAACTTGGTATATTGCTTCATCTCATTGTGGTCTATAGATATTTGCACTAAAAAAATTTTGTTTCCTATATTTCCCGTGGCAGCAAACTTGCGTACTCAGCCCCCATTTTATTCTTATGGCAACGATCATTAGAACGTGTTATCTCCCTTAATTATGAGCATAAATTAATACAATTTGGTATGTGGCTTTAACTACTTGACTTATATTGATTTTTTATAAAACCCCATTTTTTGTGTTCCTTCCTGCAGCAAACCTGCATACTCAGCCGCCATGTTATTCTTATGGAGAATAATTAAAGTCGTGAATCGTTTATTTATGAATGTATATTGATGAAACTTGGTATTTGGTTTTATGTGGTATTAAGATACATATATATGCATTGGAAATTCACTGAGTGCGCAGGTTTGCTGCTACGGGGGTATTTTCTTATGTAAAACCCCCATAATACAACGTATTGTGTTTGGTCGATTCACATGTTCTTTAATAACTCGGTAAATATTTATGCTAGAATGACGAGAGACGGCTACAAAATTTCGCCTCACAAATGCCCATCTTTTACTTGCAATAATTTTAAATCCGGGGCTTTTCTGACCCTTTTTGGGTACTAACTCGAAATTTGAAAGTTTAATCCCCAAAAAAGGACTTTAGAGTTTTCCGATTGTTTTGCTCAACAAACTTGTCCAATTGAGTATAGAAAGGAACATCCCTACCAAATTTTAAGTAAATCGGACAAATATTGCGACCACTAGAGTGCAAACACACACACACACACACACACACACACACACTCACACACACACACACACACACACACACAAGCACACACGCATATATATATCTATTTATATACAATTTTGAACGACCCTTCAAAATGTGTTCAGGGGTTCACATTATAAACTTCTATGGTGGTCCCGGGCTTAAGATTCACTGTGCGGGTCATGCTAATAGTTCACTTTCCATAGGAAATTCACTAAAACATCAAGAATATAACATACATAAGCTAAAATATTTCTCTTGAGGTTAGTTATTAAATTTACAACAAACATTTTAATACCGCAGTAATTATTTTTTGTAAAAGTACTTTATCTATGAAGATGAATCTAAAAAACAAAAGTATAAACTGTGTCCAATCCTTAATGTAACTACAAGTTCATTATGTGAGGACTTCTTAATCTTTACGATAAAATTATGGAATAAAGCTTATGTTCCATGTGTTTTTAAAATAATTTGAACCCTTCCACTTACTTTCTACATGGACTTAAATAAATGTAATTGGATGAAGCGAGCGAAGCGAGTTGAATCCTTCATACTCGTGTTTAGTCACGCTCTTGTTACGCTAACTCCTTTTTAACGGTTTAATGAATTGCTTTAAAATTTTCAGGGGAGCTCTTAATTATAAAAAGGGTGGTAATAAACTATAATTGGATTATTATTTTGGTATATTCATATTTTTTCATTTTCCGGAAATATTCAGATGTGTCTTGGGTTGGGTAGTAGGTGGTAAGCAAACAGTTGCTCAACTGATTTTGCAGTCAAACAGACTACGGCCGGATGTTGACAATAGCAGCTAACCAAAACAACTGATATGTCGTCTGTAGTCTGTGGTCTCCTGGCCGGTTCAATTAATGGCGTTTGCGAATATACCTCGTGCGGATCTTCGTGAAGCCTGAGTAGGGGGTGTCAGCAGAAGAGTGGGGGGGATCAGCGTTGGAGGAGAAGTTCACAATACCATGTGTCACAATACTATTCCTGCGGAATACATTTGGCTAGTATTTGGAAGGCAGTGGCTACGTACACGTCCGACGTGAGCCGCTACTGTTCACGTCCGTTCCAAATTATGCACCGTACGTTACTTTTCCTGTGATTTTTTAAAACAAATTGAGAGCCAGAAAACCTCCTAACCTACCTAACGTAACATAACGTAACCTAACCCAACCTAACCTAAGCGGTAGCGAAGTGAATTTGCCCTTACATTGGACGTGTACGCAGTCACTTCGTATTTGGAATGTTTGTTCTTGTACGATCAGCTGTTTTTTCTCTTAAAAAAGTTTATTTGTGTTAGGCCTAATCAATAGGGGCTGCCTCACACTTCTCGCGAATACGCCCGAACATTCGGCCGAACCCCGAATGTTCGGAGTAGTCACGAGAAACGTGGGAGCTGCACAAACCTTTTGGTACCAGTACACTATCGCCAAATGATTCACTTGAATGTCCCGCCGAATGTTCGGAACGAGTCGCAACAACGAGTCTTGCACCAAATCAACCGAATGTGCACAGCGAACTAACCAAGTACACGCTCACCGAGTACCATGCTCGCCCATTCTTTTCCGTTCGTCTCTTTTGATTCGTGCCAAAAACCCGACAAAAATCGGAGCACGGCGAACACAAATCATGGTGAGGCGAAATATTCCGAACATACACGAGCACACTGAGTACACTATCTCGCTCGCCTTAGTTCGCCTTTGTTGGGCCATAGTGTACTGGTAGCAAGTACACGTGACGGAATGTTCCGTGAACGTTCGGGAGGATGTTCTGCCGAATGTTCAGGCGTGTTCGTAAGATGTGTGGAACAATCATAACCTCAGATCTTTGCACAACAACCACTTAGTAGTTGCAATGTTTTTGGTTTGGCACGTAACAGATGATTCTCACAAGCGATTTTTAGTCAACAGACTAAGAACAGATGACAATCACTCACCCCCACCCTAAAAAAACCGGTTTAAACCACTTTAACCAATAACACCCAGGCTTCACGAAGATCCGCACGAGGTCTAAATGAGTTTTGAATTAAGAATTTTTAATAGAATCATTCCACATTTATTCGTTTTTAAAACAATCAAAATTACGTATTCAGTATTATAGTGAAAGTACCTATAAGATGTAATGGAAGTTGTAGGCCATATGGAAAGGCTACACAGTCTGTGTCTACTCGGTCACGACTTTAACCTATGTAAGATACGGTACGATGTAAACCATGGTTCAATAGATCTACAGCTTTGACAAATTGTGATAGCCTATACCACACAAAAATTACAACTATATCCTTTTACAATAGAATGGGTTGATTTTTAAGATATAATCATCAGTAAGTAGTACAATAAGTTTGCGTTTACTCTATTAATTGACCGTGGCGTGTTTATTGCGGTGGATAGGTTTTGGCCTTACCTACATCCCACTTTTTCTCCAGTTTTTCACATGTACTTTTGAAATTTCAGAGGGATATTCGCCCCTGTTACGTGTTGGTTATTGTTTATGAGAAATTTGGTTAGGTCTAGGCGTAGTCTAATGTTATACATATCTAATTGCTATGACTTTCTTATTGTTTGATTAACCTAAGTCATGACTTTGACACTAAAAGAAACTGTGAAGTGTAAGAAAAATCAATCCTAGCCAACAACAATACTAAAGGCACCAAACAGCCTGAGGCTAATGTATCGTTGTTCTATGCCTACGTTGTGGGTTAAAATCGCTACTTAAAACCTTATAGGGCCTATTTCAGTAAGAGATATAGATTTCTAACCTACTACATTTCAATTTTTTCAAGCGCCTAGGTAGGTTATTCATAGTTTAGTTATTGTAAACATAGTTTCATATTTAACTTTTCTTCATTTGTGATTCTAACAATAAATTAAAAGAGATGATTCTTAACCTTCATTTTTATATAAAAAATTACCTTGTAGCAGTAAAGGATCAATATAGCCTAGTTGTAGTTATAATTTGAACAGAATTTTGTGCGTGAAGCTTGTAAGTGCTGATATCTTGCCTTCAAAATTGGAGTGTCAGTAATTTTGGTTAAATCGGAAGTGTTTGGTGCCATTGGAAAAAAGGCATTAGTTTTTCTTGTTTATCGTAACAATTATTTTTTTAAATCAGCTGTCATTTCAAGTGTTCAAATTACATTTTGGCTTTTGGCAAAACTCAAATTTTGTTTTTCAACTCATATATCGTATAAAGACATAAAAACTGTCATAGGTTAAGTTAGTTATCCTAACATAGTTTCATAGCTATATTAATTTGAAATTTTTACATTACATTAATATTTGATAATAAGGAAGGCAATGGCAGATTCTTGAAAGTAACATTGACTTCAATTATGCCTTAGTAGGTTCGAAGTAAGTGGGCTTTATAGACTTACTCAACCTTTTTCCTATAGCCTACTGTAGTAACCCCAGGGGCACTGAGCCGGAAATATCCCACCCCTCTGAGCCCTGGGGTTACCCCTATTATATTCTCTTAAACTTAACTCTATTCAAAGACAAATTTTAAACAATGGTTATTCTGAGGGGTATGTTTATATGTTGTAAGTAGTTCTTTTTCAGGGTGTATAAATGTTGGTTATTCACCTAATATACTAGACTCTACAATGAACTGGAATGTGGTAGACCAGTTGAAGTATTAATATGGGCCTAGGTGAGCTTTGGTAAGTTACTTGTAGTCAATTAATCTGCGTCACCTTATAAATATGATCATGTTTGTTTATATTTCAACCAACGAGAATAATTTCACATTTGGCCTAAGTTTTACCGGATACTGTACTAGTATTAGTTTTTTTCTGGCAATAATTTTACCCATAATTATTGCCTGATTCTCAAAAGTGACATTGACTGAAGTTGTGCTTTGCGGTAGGTCAAAAGTAAGTGGACTTTAAAGACTTGTTCAAATATTGCCTGCCTATTAATATCCACTTCAAATTAACAATACAGAATTCAAAGAAAAATTGTTTACATAATGACTATTCTGAGAGAAATGTTTATGTGGTAAGTAGTTATTTTTCAGGGCGAATAAATGTTGGTTCTTCACCTAATATAGACCTCCTAGATTCAACAATAAACTGGAATGTGGTAGGTTAGTCGAAGTATTAATGCGGGCCTAGGTGAGGTTAGGTAAGTTACTTTTAATTAATTAATCCGGCACCTATACTGCCTATTATGGTGGTATTACAAATCCTCGCTTCATCCTATGATGGGACATAGGAGCGTACACCTAGTATTACCATGAAGGATTGTTATCTTCAATTGGATAAGAAAATGTGTTCGTCATTCATTATTTAAACTTAAAACTCAAATACTAGTATATTGTCATTATTTAATAATTAAGTAGCCCATTCTGAAATAAGTATTACTAATTTCACAGAGGAACTAAAAACTTTTATTATGAGTGGGTAGTTTGTTTATAAATAAACAAACATGAAAATGCGATTCTAAAATTACTTCTCTAGTTTGGTGATTCTCATTTTATTTATTGTCAGTAATGCAATCGTTGTAAAAAATAATCATGAATTTGATTTGAATTTGTTCCTATATTACGATGGTTATACTTCAGTTAGTGAGACGTGAAAAGATTCTAAGGATGTTAAATAACTAGAGTTATTCTTCTTCGTAAAGATAGCACAAATAACAAGAATCCTGACCTTAAACGAAATTTTTAATGGGAAGTATTAGTTGTTGAATTTTGTATCCACATTAATCAATAAAATTTAAAGGGTTCCCTACTATTCCTACATAAATATTTATGTTATTAATTTATAAGAACATTTTAATAAAGAGAGAGTTCAGCTTCAACTATTGTGGTGACTCTAAATAACTGTATGTTAGCAGATGACTATTTCAAATGTTTATTCAATCATATGGTTATTGTTTACATTGTGTTATTCTTGTGATTATAGTTGTAGTTTTCAAATGTATTATGTTCTGTTCAGTTAATTTACAGTTTTCAATTTATTAAACGATGTGTACATGCGAAATCAAGTGCGTGCTTTACTCATTACTTATTTATATATATAATCAAAACCCACTCCAGGCCACCACTTCACAATAATTAATTGGCGACGATAACAAAACTAAATTTTGCATGCTACTTCAATACAACTTAAGTTCACATGTTCACAGACAGCACTTCTAATAAAATTTACATTCAATTTACTTATTTTCCAGTTCATTATATCTATATTATCAAGTTATCTTACATTGTTCAAACATGGATGAAGATCAGTTTAGGCAATTCATGCACATATTTCAAGAACAACAGAACCATCTTATTAAAGAAGTTCTTCAAGCTGTACGAACTCATGGTGAACAAACAATGGAAATGAAACCTGCAGTTAATTATTCAAGCATTGCACCTTTCGAAAACTATGATCCTCGACGTGAAAAGTTTACGTCTTATCTAGAACGTTTTGAAAACTATTACACCATGAAAGGATTATCGGACACAACTAAAATCGGTCAACTTTTGTGCGTTTCGATCGGGAGTGATCATTACAACAGTTTAGCCTCATTCTTAGGCCCCGAAAAACAGTTGAAAAATCTCAACTATGGAGAACTTACAAACGCTTTCAAAGATTCCAAAGAAGAACGTGGTCGTATCTCAGCATTATTTTTTTAATGTTTTTCAGAAAGAACGGCAGTCAATATCTGAATTTGTGGCTTCCCTACAACATAATCTTGCCGAATGTGAATTCTTAGTCAAATGTTAATGTGAACAATCAGTTTCGATCGCGGGTGTTTTTCTGAGAGCACAGTTTATTCGAGGTTTGCGAGATGATTGGCTCCGAGAACAAATTCTACAGTCAAATGAAACTACTTTCGATGGAATCCTTACAAAGGCAATAGCCCTCGAAGCCTCAAAGATCGAATCTAGGGAGCTTGCTCAACGACCTTATTCTAATAAAACAAACTTTAACAATAGTGATGATGTGAACAAAGTATCTAACTGTTCCATTCGTTCTCACTCACATAATCACCCTGCTAGGCCGCAACGTCAACACTTCCCGTTCTCGTACTCGTCGTCCAGATTTAAAATCTCTCGGCATCGATAATCTTTGCTTCCGATGTGGAAAAGACAACCATCAAGCATCTGAATGTCGGATTGATAAATCAAAACTCAAGTGCAATAAATGCAACAAACAAGGTCATCTATCCAAAGTATGTATTTCAACGCTGATGGCAGAACGGAAGAAAACAAACCCTCCTAGTTCAACAAACTTCGTCCAGAACTTCTCTCCTGTTGATTTTAAAACAACTTCACCTGACTACGGCCTCAAGAAAATCTTAACTGTAAATCAACATCCAAATGTGGTTGAACTATTTGAAGTTAAACATGATTCTGACAAATACATGATTACTGTAATGCTCAATGGAAAACCACAAAGTTTCGAAGTAGATACAGGCGCAAAGTTCTCCCTTCTTTCTAAAAACGACTCGATCGCCTCAAATTAGGCATACCCATAGAAACCACAACCATTGCCTTCAGATCATATTCTGGCGATATAATAAAGCCTGAAGGAAAAGTGAACGTCAGTGTTTCCTTCTGTGAAAAACAAATTGAAGGGGAACTTCACATTGTTCCATCAGGTCACGATGCGCTCTTGGGACGGCAATGGATTCGAGCCCTAGGAATTGATCTTAACCAATTGGATGCTGACATGATGCAATCAACTCAAACCCTCCAGACCCAGCCGATTAACTCTACAGATGAACTCTTCAACGTGTTTTCAAACATCTTCGAGGAGAAAATTGGATGTGTTCCTGATTTCAAAGTAACACTGCAACTTCGAAACGGTGCAAAACCTATTTTTACTAGGGAACGTAATGTCCCATATGCTTTGCTCGACCGAGTGAACAAGGAATTGGACTCACTTGAGAAAGAAGGAATTATTTCTCCCGTGGAAACCAGTGATTGGGGATCTCCTCTGGTTGTCATCCCAAAAGCAGACGGTGGAGTTCGCCTCTGCGTTGATTACAAATGTGGTGTCAATGAGCGTCTCGTCCAAGCAAATCATCCCATAAGACGTATCGATGATGTTCTCGATAGCTTACGTAATTCAAGATATTTCTGCAAACTTGACCTGTACAAGGCATACTTACATCTCCGGGTTGACGAAGAAGCTAGCAACATCCAGACTGAAGAAGCTAGCAACATCCAGACTATGTCAACTCACAGAGGTACTTATCGAGTGCATAGACTCAGTTTCGGCATAAAAACTGCACCATCAGAGTTCAATCGGATCCTTTCTCAAATTCTAAAAGGCCTAAAGAAAACGGAATCATATTTCGATGACATCATTGTACATGGTTCGACAATCGAAGAATGCAAACAAAATCTGCAAGCCTGTCTCCAGCGATTTTCTGATTACAACCTACACCTGAACAGGCAAAAATGCTCGTTCTTCCAAGAGAAAATTGAATATTTAGGGCGAATTGTGGAGTTTAACAAAATTAGTAAGTCTCCAGCGAAGATACAAGCAGTTCAGCAGATGCCCCGGCCTTCCAACACCGAAGAAGTCAAACGTTTCCTGGGACTTGTATCCTATTATTCTCGCTTCATTCCTGATGCATCAACAATTACTTACCCTTTACGGTGTCTCCTACAGAAAAATGCAAAATGGGAGTGGACTTCAACCTGTGAAGCATCCTTTTTAGGAATCAAATCTGAGCTCTGCGGCGATCGAGTTCTTGTACCCTTCGATCCGACCCTGCCTCTTGTTCTGACTACAGATGCCAGCCCTACAGGACTTGCAGCTGTGCTAAGCCATGTCATTGAAGGATATGAGAAGCCCATAGCATATGCTTCCCGCTCACTAACTGTTTCCGAAAGAAACTATAGTCAACTAGACCGTGAGAGCCTTGCAATCATCTTTGGAGTGTCACATTTTTACTACTATCTCTTCGGGACACATTTCACACTAGTTACCGACAATGCACCCATTTCGAGGATTTTCCAGCACAACAAAGCTCTCCCACAAATGACATCAGGACGTCTTCTTCGATATGCCTCTTATTTATCTGGGTTCAACTACACTCTGAAATTCAAACCCGGAAAGGAAAATGAAAACGTTGACTGCCTTTCAAGAGCTCCACTCAAACAAATAACCTCAACTGACGATGAAATGATTGGTTATGAAGTTAATCAGATATATGAGCAACTTATCTTCGAGATTTCTGATGAACAAATAACTGCTTCAAAAATAAGGAGTGAAACAGGAAAAGATCCAGATTTATCGAAAGTATTGCAAGATCTCAAAAGCAAGCCTGATGATACAGAATACACATTAGTTGATGGAATTCTGTTTAGGAAGGATCGTGTAATCATCCCAAAGAGTTTGAGGTCAACAGTTTTAAATGAACTACATGACACACATCTAGGCATAACTAAGATGAAACAGCTAGCTCGCCGCTACGTGTACTGGCCCAATATCGACAAGGACATCGAGCATCTCGTTAAAGGATGTGAAAAATGTGCGCTTACACGTCACAGTCCTCCAAAAGCTCCAGTTCATCCATGGGACCCTCCACAAAATAATTGGGAAAGAGTCCACATCGACTATGCAGGCCCTTTTGAAAACGCATATTTCCTGATGTGTGTCGATGCAAAATCTAAATGGGCTGAGGTGAAGATTATCAGAGATCCGCCTACTAGTTCAAGTACTATACATCTCCTTGAAGATATTTTCTCAGTCCACGGATATCCACAAGTACTCGTGTCAGATAACGCAACAATTTTTAAGAGTGACATTTTTCAATCATATTGCAAAACCAGAGGTGTTTTCCAGAAGGTCATTGCCCCAGGACACCCGGCTACAAACGGTCTGGCTGAAAGATCTATCCAAACTCTTAAAAATCGACTTAAAGTAGTCTCCACTGAAACGACTCCAATTCAAGCAAAAGTCCAAAAAATACTGTTGAAGTACCGAGCAACGCCACTTGCTTGTGGTCAGTCACCAGCTGAACTCTATTTACAACGGAAGCTACGAATACGACTGGATGCAATTTTCCCATATATACCACAAACTTCAAAGACTGTTTGTCCGCCTGCACGTTCACTTCAAGTGGGGGAGAGAGTCCAGGTTCGATTCTTCATTAATAACAAACATACCTGGAAATTTGGACAAATAAAGAAGAAGCTCGGAAGAAGACATTACCTTGTGATCCTTGATTCATCTGATAGAGTGATAAAGAGGCACATTAATCAACTTCGTTCGACTTTTGTTCCAAAGTCAGAGAAAGCCGTCTCATTTGGTCCAACGCAATCATTTGATGTTCCAAGACTTCCATATCCTCTGATTCCAAGAAGACCAGACAGACATCGAACACAACAAGAACATCCAATGGCAACCTCTGTGCCAAATCAAGCTACGAGACAAACTTCAGAACAACAAGTGGTTCAGCCTACGGCTACGAATGCAAGACCACATCGTGAGCGGCACCTGCCTTCAAGGTTTCAGGATTATGTCATGTGAACAATAAAATTGAAGACTAGGAGATCCTAATTAAAAGGGGATTTATGATTCATTATTAATAATTTCAGTTTGCATAATCTGTTTATGATTGATATCCTTAATTAGTGGGGGAGACTGTGGTGACTCTAAATAACTGTATGTTAGCAGATGACTATTTCAAATGTTTATTCAATCATATGGTTATTGTTTACATTGTGTTATTCTTGTGATTATAGTTGTAGTTTTCAAATGTATTATGTTCTGTTCAGTTAATTTACAGTTTTCAATTTATTAAACGATGTGTACATGCGAAATCAAGTGCGTGCTTTACTCATTACTTATTTATATATATAATCAAAACCCACTCCAGGCCACCACTTCACAATAACTATTTAAAACGATCGTCTGTTAATGGTCCTAAAATATGTAAGATGTCTTTGATATTTATTTTACAATGTCCTCAGTACATTAAAATATTTAATATTTGCAGTCCTTAAAGTCTTCATTTCAAGTAGATCTTTAAAATATTCTTAAATTTTTGGGTGAGAAAGCACAAGGATAGGCATTCTAGACAATCCTGTTGCGTTATTTAGAATATTGACTTTTATTTCGCATTCCAGATAAGCTGACGATGAAAGAAAGAGTTTCAAGTTTCCTGGGTATAATTTTCATACAAAGTGTTCCGGTTTCTGTTTCCTACTCAAAAATATGTTTGAGGCCAGTTTATTAGTTCATAGTTGTTTTTTATTCAAGACTCGCTAAACTCATGCAAAGTTGCGTGGAACGTGATCAATGGTAGTAGAAAGCAACAATCCACATCGTACTGTGTAGCTAGTTCGGATCAGATGAATAATTAATTTTTGGGCTACACTTAGGGAGATCAAAAAGACAATACCGAGTGATGAGGTAAAAGCTGCCGATATTATTACGTTCGGTGAGATGCAGAACGGTGTTAAATGGGATAAATTAAGGATAATTAATTCAGAAGAAATAATTAGAAAGTGGCAGGTTTCAAAGATATGGCCAGTGTGGACATTTATGGCATGTCAGTAGGATTATTGAATGTGTGGTTGAGAGAATACCACATCCTTTTTCAAAAGGAAACAATTTCCTTTCCAAATCCAAGGTTCTGTGAGTGAACGGAACTTCAATATTTTAATAGAATAACGAAGGCAATTTTGACTAAAACAATGTAAACCAGGAAAAGAGCGCTTAATTAAACCTTATCTTTTTATTGAGTTCTCCCTTGCATAAAGGAAACTCCCTTAAATGTTAATAAACGAACGAGTAAACTCTACTAGCATTTTCTGTTTGGAGAAAACTTTGGAAGTAAATTTAACCCTCACAAATATCATGCTCCGAAATGAATTAGCATTAATAAATTTTAGCACAAGATCCTATCAGGGAGAATTTCTTCAGTGTTATCCTTATGCATGTTTATCATGAATTGTATTATTCATTATTAACATAATTATTGTTATTTAAACATAAGTAACCATGTATCTCTGACAAGGCATCTGAGTTGGTGTTTATTGGCAAACGATTGTATGTAGGACCAACGCTGATAATGTCCAGTACATTTATCCACTACAAACAAAAAGCCCTATAACTTTTGGAACACTCTGTGCCTGTTTGGTCCACCAGGTTAAAGTGCATTAGTTTGTACTACCTGATAAATAGAGGAGGTTGTTTTACGTGTAAAGGTTGTACGTTAAAACAACTGTAAGGTATTTTAAATATGTTTTCTACAATCCTATAAAGAATAAACTAGTAAAGTTGACTATATGTCAAAACCATTACATCCTTAATACATGGTAATGACCAAGATATTATTATACTTCTAAATAGCATTAAATTAGATATATAGTACATTGAAAACTTGTATTGTGGAGTAATATATTACTTACAGTTAGGTCTCGCAATCAATTCTTAAATCATAACTGTAATACCGTTATATTTAAATGAGGATAATTAGTCACTCGTAAAATATTAAACGATCAAGAGTAAAGCCAACGCGTTATACTTGGAAAAAAAACATGGTCTGTAATTGAGGATGTATCATGGAGTATTAATGGAGTATTCAAATGTCAACTTGTAACGTCATAACTTAATCCATCAACTTTTAAAGGTCTGAAAATCTTAAATTTAATATTAACAATTTTATTTTATTGCACTATCTACTATTTCTGCGAATTAAATATCAGTTCAAAGGAAAATGTCATTATTTTAAAGAGTATTTTGTAGTTTAAATTACCATTGTATCGTCAGCAGAATAGGTTATAAATAATAATATAAGTTATAATTTTTTATCAATTAGTCATAGTATCAACTATGTATTTGTCTTAAAACTTATATGTGTAAAACTTAAAATAGATTGCATTCGCTGTTAGGTGCTCCAAGTTTTATCCAATTATTGGATTATTGTTGTATAGAACAGAGATTATCTTTCATTATTCACCAGACTACACAAAGTATAAGAAGGTAGTTAACTTTGGTATTAAATTATCTTCAAACTGACAAAATATTAGGAAGTGTAAATGAAGTCTTCAAGAGTCTTAACGCTTACAACGTCATCGGCATGTAAAAGTTAGTTAATACTTGCCTAACAATTTCCCTTCAACACATCTTACGGAGTTATTCAACTAAAACAGTAAAGCTATTTTACACTAAGGTAATAAATTAATTTGAATATTAGTTTAGTAGTATTTGTTTAAAAATATGTATAATTAGTTTAAACAAGATGTCGACGTTTAACTTTTATTTGAATACAGTTATGGCACAATTAGTTTAGTGGAGGCAAACATGCAGGGACACATGCAGTAAACCTACGTAAACGGTATGAAACAAATTTGTCAATTAGTACACAAATCACATTTTTAATTGTCAGCTACTAAATAGTTAGGATTATTAAAACCCGTTTTCTGTAGTGATTCCATAAGAAGATACACTTTTCCGGAGATCTTCTTAGAAGGTAACGTAGTTTAAATATGACTTGGTTTGAAAAGAGAGTTGATGCTTAGAGAACTTCCACCCAAGATGCACGTTGTGGGGGAGCCCTTCTCCGGGAGGAACCCGTTCAGGATGAGCACTTGACAAACCAACTTGTTTTAGAGGCGATCGGATTCTGACACGAACTGTTAATTTTACCAGATAACTTATTCCGGAGACCATCTTTTGTTTCCTCCAGGAGAGTAAATTACTCGGTATCATGAAGCTTGGTTGCTCTCGTGCAGGATTCAGAATGTCGTAAGAAATGTTCTTGTTATGATTTGTTTTTTAGGAGATTAAAATCATTTTAGACGAGTTACTTTTGACTAATTTAATATTCTAAATATTTATATTAATTAAACAAAATTAGATTTCTCTCATATCCAACAATGTTTAAAGGGAGTAATTTAAAAACCGTCTATTTTGTATTAATGGACAAAGATAAGCACAGATTACTTTATCATTTATAAAGGAAATATATTCAACATATTATTTAAATTTACTAATGTTGTATGTATTAATTATTGTAGCTAAATTAGGGTTTTAATAATTGTATATGCTGTATATTATTCTTTCCATGACAAATTATTTTCGGGACTATGTTGTTTATTGACTAAGAGCATTTCCTGTGTTATGAGTTTTAAAATGCATTTAGTTGTCATTCGACAACAAAGTGTTTGTATTTATTATTTATTCATTGCCAGTGAGTTTATTATGTCTTCAGGATATTGTTCAGCCAACGAAGGAAGAGATTTGCAGGGGTAGGCAGGTTTTACAGGGACAGCAAATAATTCCAAAAGTGCTATCGGTTTCTCTCCAACCCTGAGTCAGAGCTGGGCAACCCCAATATGATTCGCTGCCTATCAGACGAGGAATTTTCCTCCCAGAGAGCCCTTCAGTCAATCTGGCTTACAGATTCTTATGGGAAACCCTTTTTTTAGGGCTGCTTGACCCCGACCCTGTAATGTTTCAATGGTAGAAGCCCTTCCTCCCCTGCCTCCAAAGGAGGGAACTCATAGGCACAGAAGAGATTATTCCCTTCAAGGGCTCTTACTTGACTGCTCGTTGCAAGCTCAGTCAGGAGTCCAAATTGTATATAAGCCATGCAAGACGGACAAGGAGGTGCCATGGAGAAATAGAAGCTGGTCACACTGGATGTCCGACAGAACTTAGCAATATTGTGAAGACTTTCTTTTGTGTGAAATTTCACCGCCCCCAGACCCCTCCACTTGCTTCGCTCCCCATCCCACGCCATAGAGTCCCCCTCCACTATTAACCCCCGCCACATTTACAGCTTAGCACAGAATCGCGCGTTACGATCCATTCACACTCCTGATCTTAGCCGCAACGCAACCATGGCTCGCAACTTACAACCGATCAAACGCCCTGCTGACTCTTCTGACGAGGACTATTCGGACGAAGAGGGTCACAGACGTCGCAGGAAAGAGTTCAAGTTCTGCCAAACTAGACCGACGGCTGCAACTACTCCTGTGGGGAGAGCGACGATTCAAATAAAGCGAGACATCTTCACTTACCGACAGATCATCCAACTCATGGACATCTTGGACCGCTACCGACACCTTGCCGATCAGATGATCATCGAAGTTAGTAGCGGTAATGACTTCCACCTCATCCTCCAACATCAACACTTGGACACAGTCGACACTAGCCTACGCCGACAACTACAACTACGACAAATTCTTCGGGTCGTCGCTTCCATCCCCCCACACTAAATCCAGGACTCCACTCCTTCTACAAACGGCCTTTATCAAGGCCACCACTTATATCATTCGTTGTGAATCAGCCTAGCAACCATACATCATACTAAACCTACATTGCGTACATTTCAATCCAGATTCTCAGGACTTAGTCATTTAACATCAATCATTTTGGTGGCCTTTACAAAGGCCATTTTTACAAGTCTCAATTATTTTTACTTTCACAGTCTTAGACGATTCCTTTACAAGTCTCAGCCTCACATCTTGTTACTTCTTTTACAGGAGGAGTATTCAACATTTTCTGGACTTTGTCATTTATCCAACTTCAGTTTAGTGGCCTTTATAAAGGCCGTTTTAATAAGTCTCAATTTTACAACTTTCGCGGTAACAAAGAATAGTTATTCAGTTGTCGCTATGAATGTTTTAGGGGACTTTAAATAATTATAATTTATATTCTCCAAACATGTTCAAACGTGTTCAAGGTCATTTCAATACTTTAAAAAAAAGGATCATGACTGTGGCGGATTGCCCTGCCGACCAGTCAAGAAGGGTCAGTTCATTCGTGGCGGTTTGCCCATGCCGACCGATTGAACTGCTTAGGGTATGGGTGGACCGCAGAACTCCACACTGCGCGAACCACCCGGGTTTGTTTTTGGGGTTGTGATGGGAATAGGGTAAGGGACAGAGTTTAACTTGTACAAATCAACAAATTGTGTTAGTGTTAGTGGAAAACCAGCGAAGCCATGCAAGACAGAAAAGGATTGTACAGAGAAGAATAAGAGATCGGCGCTGAGTTTAACGATCCAGATCCATTGCCCACCGCACTATTCACCCAACGCCCGGAGCAGTGCTGACCACACAGGGGGACTTGTCTCAGGCCTTGTGCGACGCAGAAGGTGTTGACTCCGCCTCGGGACCCGGCGGAGATCAGCGTAGAGATGCCGGCCGATAGCAAGTGAGACCTACATATGTGGTGCTCGCTATATCACAGAAGTTCCAAGCCCGGGGTACCACTGCAGGGATTGCGGTACTAGGAGACCTCCGTGGATGTTCAGCTTCTCTCCGATGATCTCCGCTGTGCCCCGCTTCTCTGGAGCTGCTCTGGACTGGTCCCGTGTCTGCATGCCGAATGATTCGAGTGGAACGAGCGTCCCGGTTTTATGAACTTTTCCGCTGAGTCAGCAGAAAATAACCTCACCTCATTGGTTGAACTGTTTGACCAATGAGAAGCCGGCTTGTGCTAGTGAGTATACCACTGTTCTTAAGCGAATCACTTTTGCTCACCCTTTCGTTACGGACGCAACTGCATCATGTTCAGGAAGCAGACCCGGCCTAAGATGGTTGACATGCCTCGTCGGGAACCATCGTTCCAGCTTTCCAGCTCCAGGCCCCACAGTGTCACACCTCGGTCATCACTCCGGCAGCCTCGTCAACGTCCAGCTCCAATCCCAGCCCCAAAGAGCGAGTCCGTGACAGGGCAGCCTCGTCAACGCCCGGCTCCGACACCAGCGTCAAAGAGTAGACCCGTCGATGTAATGCCTCGACGGGTAAACATATCGACTTGTGCCCGGGAACCGTTCTCTTTACTTAGAGAAATTCTCTCGGACAAGACGAGGGATCTGGAACCTGAGAAGAACTATACGGCCCAGATCCCTGTTATCGATGAGCCGAGGGAGATTCGTCGGCCGAGCTTCGAACCGGCATTCCCTGGGTTCAAGCTCCACCGCCTGTGGAAACTGTAGCCGGGACTTTATTGTCTGCTCGGATGGGACAAGCCTTCGCGGGAGCTTTTGTTGCGCCACCGCAACTTTGTCTTTAGAAGTTACCTGCCGAATGGAGTGATTGAGCCACCGTACGAGATATTAAAGACCTACTTGGAGGTCGGGAAGCCGGAAGATGGGCAACGACGTCGGCGTGTCACCGTCCAATGGGTGTCACTGTAAACAATGACACTGATAAAAACGGTCTTTTTAAAGGCCACCAAAATTTTCAATCGTTTGACACTCAGTAGCGTAAAACATATATTTTGTTTTACCCCCAGTCTTACTCCTGCTGTAATGAAGTTTTATTATAAGTCCCATGAGGTTTCAATAAAGTTTGTTGGTATTTTGTACGGTACGGTACTTAGTTACCGACTTCAACAAATATGGTTTGACCGAGAATTTTAATCGTTCCTCTGTCAACATAGTTTGTTCAAATGGGTAAGCGCTTGGACTGGGACATTAAATAATTAAAATGGCCTTTCTCAAGGCCACTAAATAAAACGCTGAGTCAGTGTTATTAGTGCGCACCAACAGGAGACCTGCAGCGTATCCTATACGGTACGTAGCGTCGCACCTTAGAGACCAATGATTAGTGGGGCTCAGGACATCCTGCTTGCGCTGAGGAGAGAAGATGGAAACTACGGTGGAAGAAATCTTCGCTGAGATGATTGAGCGACGGGCTCCACTAGCACCGATATCCTCACTCCGGCCGCCTCGTCAACGTCCAGGAGCCTCGCAGAGGCGTGTTCGCTTCGCTTTGGACTGTCCAGCTCCGAGACCAGTGGCAAGGAGCAATCCTGTCACTGTAATGGATTGTGTTGCGGCTACTCCACGGCGAAAGCTTCAGAGGCTGGAGCGGCGCTTCTACACTCCACTTGGGCAACTACGCCATGGCGAACAGAATCGACGGTTGTGGCGGATGAAACCCGGCCTGTACGAATTGCTATTTTTCGTACGCCAGGATGGTGAGGCTACTCTGCGGGAGGTTGGTTCCTTGGAGCTGACGACAATTCGCCTACCAAGGAGAATGGAGTGGCCGTGGAAGTCGACGCATCTGAAGATTCACGGGCCGGGGGAGGACCCTTCGTATCCCAGAGGGAAGGCCGAATGGGTCCGTCGCTAGATCATCTCAAAAAACGGCCTTTTTAAAGGCCACCAGATTTTTCAATCGTTTTTGAACTCATGCATTTGCAAAGTTTTATTATAAGTCCCATGACATACTGGGTGTTGGTAATCTGTACGGTACGTAGTTGCCGATTCTAAATAATATATTTTGACCGAGAACTTTGTTCATTATTCGGTCAACACAGTTTATTTAGTGCGCTTAAAATAAATGTTATGGGGCTTAACAGCCATAGCTTGGAGTAAAGAATAAAATGAGTTGTGTTTGCAAACACAAACAATTCCACGTTTCTAACATAAAGTTACAGTCGGGCTAAGATTGGAGATACGTAGTTGCCGACTCTAAATAATATATTTTGACCGAGAATTTTGTTCGTTATTCAGTCAACACAGTTTGTTTAATGTACCTAAAAACAAATGTTATGGTGCTTAAGAGTCATAGCTTTGAGTAAAACATAAAATTGCTTTCAAACACAAACATTTGCAAGTTTCTAACGTAGAGGCACAGTCGGTTCAAGATTGGAACATAAAAACGGCCTTTATCAAGGCCACCATTTTTAGTACTTAAATTCAACTGACCAATAGGAGAAGAGTGCTGTGTCAGCAACGCCTATATAATGAGAGAGTAGTGCGATGTTTCCTCATTCCTCCACTGAGCTGATTGCTGATCTGATCTCCAAATCATGGACTCTTCTGAGACTTCTGCAGCTGTAGAATCCATCCTGGCTGAGAACAAGGTGAAGTCTATCTTCGATCCGCCGGACGCACCTTCTACATCCACAAGCGTGGTTTCGCCGCCAAGTCCCCTGCACTTTGGAGCACCGACAGCAGAGTCATCGGATGAAGATAATAGGAAATTCATTTCAAAACATGACCCCTTCGTACCGAAGGCAACTTCATCCTCCAGCACACCAAGAATATCATTGAAGAAGACACCACGGGTAAGAAATGCGCCCAAGTGTACCCACCAATTTAAGAGAGGGCCGAAGAAGGGTGAAGTGTGTGCAGTCTTCTGCAAAATAGGAGAAAAGTTCTGCGCTAAATACAAAACTGCAGAGAAAAAGCCGCCAGCATCTAGTTTTGACTTTGAAACTATAGCTCAGGAGGGAAAATTCCGAAGATTGAAAGTTTCCAAAAAATATAAACTCCTACAAATTAAAGAGCGCAAAGTAATTTTGGAAAACAGCGAAAGAATCCTAAAGGTAAGACTGCCTGGATATTTGCAACCAATACCCAAGACTGGGTCATACTTAGTATTTCAAAGGGCGGGCAAAGGCGAACAGGCAAAGGCAATGTGGGAGTGCGTCTAGATTGGATCAGCAGCTCAGAAACGGCCTTTTTCAAGGCCACCAATTGTTTCACTCGTTATAGTACTCACAGTGTGCTAACTCTGTTGTCTTTCACAAACAAACTATATTATGTAAAATCCTACAACATAATTAACCTACATTGCGTAGCTTTCCTTCCAGTCAACAATGGTCGAGACCAGTCGTAAACCTTGGTGGAGAATTCAAAACGGCCTTTTTAAAGGCCAAAAATTGATTAACTCGTTATAGTACTCACAGTGTGCTAACTCTGTTGTATTTCACAAACATAGTATATTATGCACAATCCTACAACATAATTAACCTACATTGCGTAGCTTTCCTTACAGTCAACAACGGTCGAGACCAGTCGTAAACCTTGGTGGAGAATTCAAAAACGGCCTTTTTAAAGGCCAGCAAATGATTAACTCGTTATAGTACTCACAGTGTGCTAACTCTGTTGTATTTCACAAACAAAGTATATTATGCACAATCCTACAGCATAATTAACCTACATTGCGTAGCTTTTCTTACAATCAACAACGGTCGAGACCAGTCGTAAACCTTGGCGGAGAATTCAAATACGGCCTTGTTAAAGGCCAGCAATTGATTCACTCGTTATAGTACTCACAGTGTGCTAACTCTGTTGTTTTTCACAAACAAAGTATATTATGAGATGAAATAAACTGATAATGCAAGCTGCAGACTGAATTAATATTTACATCTCTCGTTTTAGTACTCAAATTGAGCTAACTGTGTTGCCTTTCACAAACGAATTATATTATAAGATGAAATGAACCGATAATACAAGCTGCAGCCTGAATTAATATTTACAACTCTAGTTTCATCGATTCTTTGCATTCAAAACAAGATTTTGTTTGTTTGTTTGTTAGGTTGACCTTGAAAATAATAAAGACATTGTCAGCAGTTAAGATAAGAGACTGCTGAAAATCATTGTCAGCAGTTAAGATAAGAGACTGCTGAAAAGCATTGTCAGCAGTTAAGATAAGATACTGCTGAATATGCAGTAGTTATTACTATAAATAGAGGCGTTCTGTAGAGTTGATCACATCCATCTGCGACGTTTACCTGACAACATGGTCTACGAGATTGTTCACCACCAAACAGCGAGAAGGGTTAAACGCTCTCCTCTGTGGCTGAAAACATTCTACCTCCGTGTGCCGATTTATTGGACGACGGAGATAACTCAAGAATGCGACTTGTGGAGAGTTTCTGAGGCTCTAGACAGTATCAGGGCCGACTGCCGAGCGACTACTATTAAATTGACAACGTCCGACGTAGGGTTCTGGATGGCGCCTACTCCTCTGGAAGATGACTTACCCTTCAAGACCAACGTCATCAAAGACCTGAAGCGTTTGCTGCGGCTTGGCCAAAGGGTGACTCTCACCGTCATCGTTTCTTGAGGACGTATCCTGCAGACCCACAACGCCATCTCAAACTCCACCTTCTGAGGGCAACTACAAACGGCCTTTTTCAAGGCCACCATGAATTTCACTCGTTTTAACTAAGCTAAGCGTATTATTTGAACCATACCAATTATTTATCTTTTAGATTATTAATGTTTCTACTAATAATGAAATTAATAATTACCAACACATGGTTTTTAAAATTTTTAGTTGTACAAAACACATGGTGGTTTATTAATTTTACCTCAACTAACAATTGAAATTTATGATATTAAGTATGCACAAGTGTATCTCTTTCTCTCTCTCTCTCTCCCTCTCTCTCTCTCTCTCTATATATATATATATATATATATATATACATTTTTTGAGATCAAAACCTATGTTTACGGTTTTTCTACCATAAATTAGCACTTTTTTTACTGACTAAAACCTAATGCTCTTATTCGTTGTTTATTTTTGCTTGCTCATCACAAAATTCCCCTATAAATAAAGGTAAATAGTAGTCACCGGTCATTCATATCCTATCTACCATCATGGCACCACTAGACATCCCTCACCACTGGAAGCAAATTGGAGAAATAATTGAAAATGTCTTACAGGAAGATGTGGAGGAGATTGAAGATACTAGCGACTCCGAAGACCTGACCAACTCCGATGACAACACATCATCACTAGATGTCTCTGACATGGAAGATGCAATAGCATTTGTTCTTCACGAGGATTATCCGGAGTCAGTCGCCGACAGTATTGAATTTTATCTCCTGTCCGAAGATGAGGATGACAACAGGACTCCTGTCCTACGTGATGTTCCCGATGCAAGGCGGAGACTATTCGATAGTTCCAGTGGTGAGGAAGACGATGATGGCGTTGCATACCTGAGCGACTAATTAGAGAAGTCTGTTTCAAACGGCTTTTTTCAAGGCCACCAATTGTTTCAATCGTTTTAAAACTCAGCCGAATTCGCAATGTTTTTTTTCCTTAAACTAAAAAAGCCACAAGCAGAGTATAATAAACGAATGAAAAAATGGTAGCCGTTAAAACGGCTGTTTGGATGTGTTTTTCAACTGTATAAAGGGTTTATTGTTCAAGAATGATGTCATCATCTGATAGATAATCTGCCACTACTAATCTTTCTAATGCAGCCATTACGTATCTGGATTGGATAGTTGTTCTACTTGATACAACGTTAACCTGTACTGGTTGATCATCACTTTCTTGTCTTTCCGTGGGTGTTAATGATAATTGAAAAGGTGGCGTTGTGGAGGATATATCTGGGACCTGTATAGGCTGCTCCATAATTATGTTGTGGTTAGTAAGCTTATAGCAATACTAATTTATAATTTCATTTATGTTTACTTTTTAAATGAATGAACCAATGGCAATGAAAGTGATGATGTTAGCAAAAATATAAACCAATAGTAATTCAATGCTGAGGTCAGCATTTGCTATAAAACTAGAACATGTGAAAAATGGCTCTCAATACTACTTTTGGAGCAGTCTATAACACACTGAGAAATTTATTCAATCACAATGTACTATTGTCAACGTTGTAATGAAGATTTCATAAATGAGGATTTATATATATATCACTGTGAAATTTACCATAATGCTACTAATAATGCATTATCCGATTGTGAAGACCATCCCGATTTCTTACACTTCCTTGCTGACACTGAACACTCTACACGGCAGAGCAGACCAAGCGTAATTGCATATGCACCTCCTAGCAAACAAAACTCAGTGGATCCTGAAGATGAATCCTCACCCTCTACTTCTAGAGGGACTGCGAACGAAGATGCAACGTTGGGAGTCAACATTTTAGTGGAGGCGTTTGACAGATCTGTCGTTCGACATTACAGAATAAATAGCATTAATACACTTGAACTACAAATATTTCTGACCCTCGTTAAAGATGTTATAATTGCAAAATTAAATTATGAACTTAACCGTTTGAATTTCATTAAATTTGGATTACTATTGGACACAACATTTAATAATGTAGAAGGAGAAATATCCAACAGAGGGTTTCTTTCTAGAAACCGAACTATCATGGAGACGTCAAATTTAGATGAAATAGTTGATGAATGTTTACAAGAATTGGTGCTTAAAATAACTGAACATGAAGCTCGTGGATCCGGATGGTCCTTGCTCAATGTAAACAACCTGGATTTACGAGTTCATAAACGTGGATACGGTGAACGTGGCAGCAGTTTTATTCCGTTGCCAGCAAAGATTAAAGATAATAAATCATGTATTAATGTTCAAAACAATGACAATGAATGTTTCAGATATTCCATGTTGGCGAAATTTCTTGTTCATGAAGGTGTCCAACATCCTGAACGACCGAATAGAAGATATCAAGAACTAAATGGTAGATATAAATTTAATGGATTAAACTACCCAGTGTCATTGTCTGATATAGGAAGTTTTGAAAAACGTAATGCAGGTGTATCTGTTAACGTGTTTGGACTGGACAGAAGAAACAATGTGTACCCGTTAAAAGTGGTACCACGTGAATTGACTGACCATACTGATTTACTGTTACTAAAAGATGAAACTGTTTCACATTATGTGTACATAAAAGATTTCACTAAGCTCATTCACTATCAGCTCACCAAAAGAAAGTCACCAATAACAGTGTGTAAAAGATGTTTCTGTTTTAAAAATATCTCTATAAATAGAGGAGGTCGTAGTTGGCTGACGGAACACTCTAAACTTTGTGGAGATCATGCAGCAGCAAAAGTTATCCTTCCAACTCTGAATAGTTCTATTCTAAAGTTTAGAAATATCCATCACCAGTATCGCATCCCAATTGTAATTTACGCAGATTTTGAATCGTCATTGATACCAGTGGAAAATGTGGATCCTGACGCAGCAGACAGTAGGAAATACCAAAAACTAGAGCCAAACAGCTATTGTCTTTTGGTAAAATCAACACTTTTATACGAGCATCTTCGGCACTACGATATTCCAACGGAGCCAAAGCTTTACCGTGGGGAGCAAGCTGCAACACGATTTGTTGATGATCTATATGATATTGCTGAAAAAGTATCTACCCTCTACAGTTACATCGTTCCTATGGAAAATCTCACTGACCTTCAAGAACTATGTCATCAAATGGAGGACATTTGTTACTTGTGTAAACAGGAGTTTTCTGAGGACAACATCAAAGTGCGTGACCATGATCATTTGACAGGAGCCTATAGAGGAGCAGCTTGTAACGCCTGCAATATCAACTTTAAGCTACCTAACTTTATACCGGTTGTATTACACAATTTAAGTGGATACGACGCACACTTTATTATTCCAGAACTTGGACGAGACAAAGGACAAATTGACGTATTGGCTCAAACGACAGAACAATTTATTAGTTTTTCAAAGAAAGTAAAAAATATAAAATTAAGGTTTATAGATTCCTTAAGGTTTATGCCATTCAGTTTGATGACACTCTCTAAGAATCTGGAAAGAGATGACTTAATTGAAACGAGGAAGCTGGTTCCAGAAGATAAGATGGAGCTCGTATTAAGAAAAGGAGTGTTCCCGTACGACTACATAGATTCCCTTGCTCGATTTGACGAGACTGCGTTACCTCCACCAGAAATGTTTTACAGTAAACTCAATGAATCTCCAGTAGATCCAGAAGATTATGAGCATGCTGTCAAGGTATGGAAGGAACTTAATATGTCGATGCTCGGAGATTATAATGATTTTTATGTGAAACTTGATGTAACTCTCCTTTGTGATGTAATGGAGGAATTTAGAAATTCCTGTTTGTTAGCTTACGGACTGGATTGTTTCTATTACTTCACATCTCCGGGGCTGGCTTGGCAAGCTATGATGAAGGAAACTAAATGCGAACTCCAACTTTTAACTGATATTGACATGGTTCTTATGGTTGAAGCTGGTGTTAGAGGAGGGCTCACACAATCGGTCACACGATATGTCAAAGCCAATAACAAACATCTTCAAAATTATAACTCCACTAAAGAATCAGTCTACCTAGGCTACTTCGACGCCAATAACCTTTATGGATACGCCATTTCAATGCCATTACCTTTTGGCGGATTTTGCTGGGTTGATTCTAATGTTTTAGGAGACATTATGAGCATCCCGAAGTTCAGCGATATCGGATACATATTGGACTTTGACTTCGAGTATCCTCAGCACCTTCACGACCATCATTATGACCTTCCTCTATTACCAAGGTCCGAGGTTCCTCCAGGAGGCAAATATTCAAAGTTGATGACAACACTTGAAAATAAATCTAATTACATTGCACATTATTGGATTGTACAACAAGCAATTGAACTAGGAATCAAAATTGTTAAAATCAACCGAGTGCTTCAATTTACACAAAAGACCTGGCTAAAACCGTATATAGAATCGAATACTTCAAGAAGAGCAGCTTCCACATCAAGTTTTCACAAAGAATTTTACAAACTGATGAATAACGCCGTCTATGGGAAATGTCTTGAAAACAAAAGGAATCACATGAATTTGAAACTTGTTTCTGATGAAAAGAAAATGTTAAAATTAGTTCAAAAGCCTAACTTCAAAACATCTATCATAATAAACGAAAATCTTGTAGCTGTATGCATGAACAAAACAAATGTTGTCATGGATCGACCTCTTTATGTAGGAATGTGTATACTTGATATTTCAAAGACCCATATGTACGACTTCCACTACAACAAGATGGTTGCCTTTTATGGACGAGATCGAATTGGAATTAGCTACATGGACACTGACGGGATCGTATATTGGATCAAGACACTTGACATGTATGATGACCTTAGAGTGTTTCCTCACAGGAATGATTTTGACTTCTCCGACTACCCAGTCAACCATCCGACATACGACAACTCTGTTAACAAGAAGGTTTTAGGAAAGTTCAAGGATGAAAATTGCGGAGTACCACTTGAAGAAATTGTCGCCCTCATGTCGAAGATGTACGCGTTAAAATTAATGACAGATAGATCAGCGAATGTCACATCAACAGTTGCAGCGGATGAGGATGAAGCAGGGATTATCAAGAAGGCAAAAGGAATAAAAAAGATGTACATAATGAAAAAAATGAAATTTGAACATTACTACAACTGTTTATTCAGAAGAGTTGGGTACAGTGCATCTTTTAACACAATCCGGAGCTTCAATCATAATTTATATAGTATAACTGTGAAAAAGAAGTCATTGGCAGACAAAGACGACAAACGTGTGATCCTTCAAAACAACATCCACACACTTCCTTATGGACATTATTCATTAGCATAAATTGATTAAGTGCATCATCATCCTGGGAAGTAAACTGGTGGAAGATCTATAAAATGCTAATTAATTAAGTATATGTTAAATAAAGTTTTTAAAAAGCCACTTCAGTGGCCTTGACCCAGTTTTCGTGTATTCAGAATAAGCAATTTTTTAAATTAGCAAAAACTACATTACTTATTTAACATTTAGCCTTTTTTAATAAATGAAACAGTTTTATAGTTCAGTTACTAAACGATTGGAGGATAAAGCGAACCAATGGACGAGAGAAAATCCATCGTTGAAGAACTTCACAAACCAGTTCGAAGAAATTTTCCTAGAAGATCAACGGTCGTGAAAGGCATTCATGACCTATATCAAGCGGACCTTGTAGAAATGAAACCGTACAGTAGGATTAATAAAGGTTTTAGGTACATTTTAACGGTTATTGATTGTTTTACAAAAGTAGCCAGTACAATTCCACTAAAAAACAAAAGTGGATCGTCTATTACAGAAGCAATGAAAGAAGTACTTCAGGCGATAGGGAAACGTATAAAAAATCTGCAGACAGACGATGGTACAGAATTTTTTAACAAAGATTTTTCTGATCTAATAAGGAAAAATAAAATAAATCATTATTCAACTTATAGTGAAAAGAAAGCCGCTATTGTAGAACGTTTCAATCGCACTTTGAAAACTTCAATGTACAAGAAATTTTCAGAAAGAGGCACCTATGTATGGTATGATATTCTTCCTACTTTAATAAAAGATTACAATGATAAAAAACGTCGTACAATAGGTATGAAACCAAATCAGGTGAATAAAGCAAATGAATCTAAAGTTTTGAAACGCATAAAGAAAAGTACCAAACCAATATTAGATAAGAAACCACCCAAAAATTTGCAATAGGAGACAATGTGAGGATATGTAAATATAAACAGATCTTTACCAAAGGTTACCTTCTGAATTGGACAAACGAGGTTTTCACAGTGCATCGAGTACAGCCTACTATTCCTGAAACTTATATTTTAAAGGATGTTAAAGGAGAGATACTGCAGGGAGGGTTTTACGGACATGAGTTGTTAAAATCCAAGACTGGCAATGTTTATTTGGTTGAAAAGATATTAAGAAAAGAGGTAATAAACTTTTAGTGAGATGGTTGGGATTTGACAAGAGCGAAGATACTTGGATAGACAAAAAGGACCTACTTTGAAATAAAAAATCAGTAACGGGACAGCATTTGAGAAGACTGTTTATGCAGTAAATAAATTATGTAAATTATCTGCCAGAATGAAAGACTTGATATTAACAATATTGATTGTTTGACACCGGATATTTTTGATAATGAGGTAAGTAGACATGACTGTTTATTGCCTAACACAATGAGGTGTATTATTAGTGGGCCTTCAAACTGTGGAAAAACCAACGTTGTTTTTAATTTAATAACAAAACCAAACGGCTTAAGCTTCAATAATGTTTATATTTTTTCCAAATCTCTGAATCAACCAAAATATTTATTATTGGAAAAGATTTTGCATGATGTACCCGATGTTTCATTGCATAAATTTGACGCAAGTAGTGAGATTATAGAGCCTAACAATGCTGAACCGTATTCAGTTTTTATTTTTGACGATGTTTCCTCTGAAAATCATGATAGGATAAGAACATACTTCTCTATGGGTAGACATAATCATATTGACTCTATTTACATAGGTCAAACATATAGTAAAATCCCGAAACAATTAATTAGAGACAACGTAAACTTTTTAATTGTTTTCAAGCAGGATGGAAAAAATCTCAAACATATATACAACGATCATGTTGGTGCAGATATGTCATTTGAAAAATTTCGAGATGTGTGTGGGAAAGCTTGGAAAGAAAAATATGGGTTTTTAGTTATAGATAAAGAATGATCTATGACAAATGGTCGTTACAGAATAGGGTTCGATGGATTTGTTTTATTACATTGACTTCTGCCTATAACTAATTCAGTATTTGTGAGGAAGGCGTTGAGAACAGTCGGAACTAATAATGTCGAACCAGGAGGAGTTGCTTAGTGAAATAAAAGTCCTAAGTGACTCAATACGGAAGAAAAACCTGCTACTAAAAGAAGGATTGATGGCTAGAAATAAATATTTGGAGGAAACCTTCAAGCCCATTGTCGAAACCCTGAATAAAATAAATGATAAAATGACCAAATCGACTCTACTAGATCAAGAAGTAAAAGAACGAGATAAAAAGATCGTTAAACAAGATGAAACTTCAGGAACATACGGATCAGAATCTGGGTCAGAATCGTTTAGCAGAACGAGTCGTTGAGGAGAAGAAGAAGAAGAAGAAGAAGAAGAAGATAAAGAAGATGAAGAAGAAAGTAAATCCGACATTGAAGGTGAAACAGATCCTTTAGAACCAACAGAATCCCCCACAAATATTAGTATTTTAAGTAAAGAAATTGGCAAAAAAGGACCTCTTTCACGAAATTATATACTAAAAATGCTACATGGTGCACATAAATCGAGTAAATACCACGTGTATGGAGCACGCTTGGAAAAAGACGGTCTTCGTATGGGGGATAGTATGCTAGAGATAGATGACAAAGATAATATAACAGTTAAAGACCAAACTTTTAAGGGTACCGCTGGACTGTTTGAATTGATCTTTAAACCCTCTCCAAAAAAATATACTAAGAAGGATTTGAATGATTTTAAAAACATATGTATTTTAACCAACTCCCATAGAAAAGGTTATTCACATAATACACCTATTCATAGAAATAGATCGGAGAAGTATAGAGAAGTTATTTCAAAGCTGTTTTCTAGTATTAGAGGAAAACGTCCGAAGGCTAAGGGTAAAGGAATGTCGATGAAATCGGTGTATGATACAAATATTATATACTATAATAATGTGAATAAGCTGGTTGACAGAATGCGATTAATATATGAATCTATACAGGCTGGGCATAACGGATTGGATAACGAAATGATTGCTTTAACGGAAGAGTTAAAAGGTCGGGGATACATAGCTTAAGTATTCAGTCTAAAGATGAGTGTTGATAAGTTCGGTCGTCATGAGAGCTCTTTGGTTCGAGAGGTTTTGAAAGGTCCACCTGGAGAAGGTTTTCAGTTGACTCGAGACGGAAACTATGATCTAAGAAGGAAACGTTTGTGCAATATTGCAGATCCTATTAACAAAGATGAAGCAGTAAACCTTGGAACAATTCGTACATTTACATTAAATTGCGAGACAAATGACACCATGTTTGATGCTAAATATAAAAGAATTATACATGTGGCAATTGCAGAAAAAGATACAGATGCTGTGAATATGCGATTTGTTTTGGAAGAAATAAAGCAATTAAAACAAGATATTTACCAAACAATCGACAAATTACAGTCTATGGTGATTCTTTTCACCTCTTCGAAGAAGGAAAGTCGGGGAACACCTTCAAACAGTGTAAACGCAATGTATGATTCAAACAGTGATGCAGAAGAGTCATTATCACTGCCAGACGTTAGAGTAATCTAATGAAGTAAGGTGTTAAAACAAAAATAAATTATCATACATGGAAGGAAGACGTTCAGTAGTGAACTATCACTCATGAAAAGAGGACGAGGACTCACTAGTAGCGCAGTGTCTCTTTTTAAAAAAGCATTTTCCACTTTACCTACAGGTGCATTAATAAACACAGCTGTTGACGCACTTCCAATTGAGCTACATTTGCCTGGAGGTTATCAATATTGTGGTCCAGGTACGAAATTGCGAAAGCGTCTGGTACGAGGAGATCCTGGAATAAACAAATTGGACGAAGCTTGCAGAGCACACGATATTGCATATTCAAATTACTCAGATTCGGAAAGAAGATTAATTGCAGATAGAGCTCTTGCTGAAAAAGCTTGGCAGAGAGTAAACTCAAGTGACGCAAGTGTTGGTGAACGAGCAGCTGCATTAGCAGTAACTGCAGCCATAAAAGCCAAAACAGCAGTTGGAGGAGGATCGAGGAGAAGAAAAACAAACACACGTCGCAGAAGAAATATTTCCGGTGGGGGCACTAGTAAAAGAAGGAATACTAATAAGAGAGTTAATCGTAAGCGAAAAAAGTGTTCAAAATGTTCAAAAAAAAGGTAAACGGAAGAGGATTATACCTAAGACCATACCGTGCATATTAAATAAAAACAAATTAATTTTGCCGAATAAACCTTTGAACAACGAGGAACTTGAACGGTATGCATCATGTTTAAAAATCCCTTTTTTCAGAGGGGTGTTCATGCGAAACGGATTGCCAAGAAAAATCTGGAAAAATGAAGCCGCAATTGTAAACCTTGATTATGCTAATGGTGCTGGGACACATTGGGTTTGTTATAAGAAAATATTTGATTCTGTTTTTTATTTCGACAGTTTTGGGAATCTTCCACCTCCTAAAGAGTTACAAGTGTATTTCGGTGCAGTACTTAACGTAGTTTTCAATTATGATAGAAAACAAAGAGAAGACACGTCAGTATGTGGACATTTATGTTTGGAATTTCTAGCCACAAGTGTCAGTCAACTGTAAGATGTCGTCTTGTACTGTAACAGTTAGTGGTTCAACATCAACTTTACGAAGTACATTGTTTCCACCATTACACCTGAGAGATGATAGACAGTGCGAAATTGCACTTTTGGATTTTACTACTTACAACTCAATCCCAAACATAATAGAAGGTGTTAATAATAAATTGCACTACGTGAGAAAGAAAAATACTGAAGGTCTGGCTGATGTACGTGAATTTGTTGAGATTAAAACTGGTGCTTATGAAATAGCTGACATAAACAGAGAACTTCAAAATAAGTTAGGAAAGGATGTAATTGAACTAAGAGCGAATAATAACAATTTAAGAAGTGAAATAAAATGCAAGTTTTATATGGATTTCACTCTACCAGCATCGATTGGTCCTTTACTTGGTTTCCCATTATACAAGTCGGTTCTTGAACCAAATATCTACCATACAAGTCCAAAAACTGTGAACATAATTAAAGTTAATACTATAAATATCACGTGTAACATAGTTCAAGGGGCTTATAAAGATGGATCCAACCAACATATTTTACATTCGTTTTATCCAACCGTTCCACCTGTATTTAAAATAATTGAAAAACCTCATAATCTGATATATCTTCCATTAAACTCCACTCATATTTCAGACATCGTATTGAACGTACTAGATCAAGACGGTGACATCGTGGATTTCAGAGGAGAAATTATTACTGTACGTTTACACATTAGACAGGCACCGTAAAAGAACGATGGGACTTGAATTTACATATAACACTAAACAAACATCAGACAATTCTAGTATATCTCCTAACGTAGAGAGGTTAACTAGAGAGAACATTAAATTTTTAGAAGGACTTGGTTTCAGAGTCAATGATAATGGACATACTGGATATAAAACATGGACCGGTTTTCGACGAAACGTTGTGGGAGAAGGAGCTTCACACTCACAACCCTTACGCTTCATCGAAATTAGGAAATAATGATGAGATCCGAATTCCAATACAACATCAAGATGCATATACTTTACCGTCTGAAAGCTATATTTATATTGAAGGAAGGGTTTTGGAAAAAGATGAAAATACAACATCAAAAGTACCATTCATAAATAATCCAATGGCCTTTTTGTTTGAAGAAATCCGGTACGAAATATCTGGCATTGTAGTAGATTCGACTAAAAAAGTCGGTATAAGCAGTACGCTTAAAGGGTTGGTTTCTTTATCACCTAATGAAACGAACGCTTTAAAAACAGCCGGATGGATATTACCAACTACGACCAAAATAGTACCTAATTCAAGTGGTTATTTCGACTTTTGCGTTCCGTTGCGGCTCTTACTAGGATTCGCTGAAGACTACAGAAGAATAATAATTAATGTCAAACAAGAATTGGTTTTACTGCGATCATCCTCTGATGTGGATATTATACAAGCTGATAGCGGAACAACTCCCACAACACTTGAATGGAAATTGAAGTTAGATAAAATAGTTTGGAGAGTACCTCATGTACGGTTGGCCGATGAACGACGAGTAAGTCTATTACGGATTCTGGACTCTGATAGGGATATTGTGGTTCCTTTTAGAAGCTGGGAAATGCATGAATGGCCTGTCTTGCCTAAAACTCAACGTCAAACGTGGGCTGTGAAGACTTCAAGTAATTTAGAAAAGCCTAGATATGTTATTTTTGCTCTGCAAACAAATAAAAGATCTAATATTACTGCTAATGCCAGTAGCTTTGATCATTGTAAACTTTCAAATATTAAGTTGTTTTTAAACTCACAATTCTTTCCCTATGACAGTCTTAATGTAATGTTTTCTAAGGACAGATATGGTATTTTATACGATATGTATGCTAGGTTTCAATCGTCATACTATGGAAGGACGAACTTGCCTCTCCTCAACCCTGAAACATTCAAGAGTCTCGCACCAATTGCAGTCATAGACTGTTCAAAACAAAACGAATCAATTAAATCATCAACAGTAGATATTCGCATCGAGTTTGAGTTGGAAGAGAATATTCCAGACCAAACAACAGCGTATTGTTTGATACTACATGATACAATCGTAACGTACACCCCTCTAACAGGCGTGGTTAGAAGAATAATATAGATGTTTTTACCACATTATTCAGCACCTACATATATTTACCCCCGCCACAAGTTTATAAAAGGGAGATTCTTCTGCGAGAGGACATCAGTATACCACCTGCAGACAGCAAGACAACATTGATAGTTAAAATGGACAGTATGCCATCTAATTTTCTTGAAGATGTAACGCTCGAGTCTGCATCAACAGAGGTGACAGCTGCATCTAAAATGTCGAATCAAGACTTACCTGAAAACACAAAACCTAGTGAGGACTCTGCAAAAACAACGGAAACTACTTCTTTTCCAATTGACAAAGACACAATTCCACCTGGTAATCCTAGTGAGGACTCTGTAAAAACAACGGAAACCACTTCTTTTCCAATTGTCAAAGACACAATTCCACCTTACAATAATAATAATGATGATGTTAAAACTAATACAACACCAGCTGAAAATGTAGAAGAGTCCGCAGAAAAGGACACAACAACTACTGAGGAGATTAAGGCTGGACTCTCAGGATTTCTAACTTTCGAAGGAAATGATCAGAGGAAAAGTAAAAGATGTGAAAATGAATATGATGAACAAAATATGGATGTGATATTTGATGTATTTTTACGCGCAATGTATCCATTGAATTTAAACATGGATAAAACTGTTACTGTTGGTGTTTTCAAATCTTTGAACTTTAATCCTGCTGTGCTAATTAACCATTGCGGGAAAGCCTCATTGCTGCTTACGATAGACATGTGGGATAAATTTACTAAACACGTATCTATCATTGAAGCCTACTTATACAACAACTTGACAGGACGAAAAACTGCAATTGGATTTAACGAATCCGATTTAGAAATCGACAACATCAGACTTCGAGGTACTCAATTTGTGAGATTTAGAGATCTTTCTAAACACAATAAGAAAATCCTTTTAACTTTGGAAGAATTTCAAGTCCTGTCGAATCTAACACCAGTAATAATCAGATACATTCAGCAACTCGTCACATATGCTCCACTTATTTTTGATTACCTCAACAGTTTGGTGAACACACATCCAGTTTTACCACTGATCTATGGCCCGATAGATCATTCTATATACAACAGATTGCCTCAAGAGGTGTCGTTCTACAGAAGGACCGGATTCTTTTTTAATAAACTTCGAAGTGAAGGAACCAAAATTAAAGTTTCTCCAACAAAGGAATTGCCGGAGAATATTTCAAATAAACAAAAAGTGTAAAATTATTTGAATGATTGCGTCAAGCAAGTGCTCATGTTGGGAGCACTAAAACTTTTTAAAAAAAGATTTACGTGACCTTAAAACAGTTCAGGTTTGCATATGTTATTCTTCTTTTCGCTGACTATATACATATGAAAATACTCACGCTGTGTGAGTGCAGTTGATTCCAAGCTTCCAAACAGTACCTATCCTACTCAGTCTTGTTTATTACATGCTTAAGTAAACTTCATAAAATGGAAAGATACTGTTGTGAAAACAAGTGTTTTGTGCGACCGAAACTAGAGGTAGACGGATTAGCCTGTGAAATATGTGAAAGTTATGGTATTTGTAAATGTCGATGTAAAACATATAAACTTCCAACTCCAACACGAGAAACGTTCACATTGTACAAATCCCAACACTGTTATACATGTTGTCCTAAAATGTGTGTGAAATTTGGACTGTATAGCGATATAATAAAATATTGTAACAAATGTCGCAAAGGTCTTTGTGAATGTCTACTACAATATTGTGCAAACAGGAAGAGTTGGGATGTGGATATAGAAGTAGAGTCAAAAGTAATAACAAGACGGAATAGCATGTAGAATATGTGAATGCTATGGTTACTGCAATAGAGTGTTAATTTTTAGGAAATGAAGGTTTGCATTAGTATAAATAGCTGTCACACCACCCACCCCATCTCAGAACAACTCCAGCTCTTGCCCAGTGAAAACCAACTTCATGCGCTCTCGTAGATTCAACACAAAATGGAGGAGTATAACCTGTGGAAACAGGCGTTACTCAAAGAATATCAGGATACGAATGATTTAAAAAAAATTGTAAGCCAACTACCAAAAAGTATAGCTGAAGAAATTATGAATGAACATTATAAAAATCGTGCGACGGCTTTAATATGTTTCTATGAAAAAGATAGTCTTAGGATTTGTCGAAAGTGTTACGAGGATAACAAAAATGAATTTGCGGACTACGAACAAAAAGTTCTACATGAATCTTTTCAAGTCAACATGTCAACACTACAATTGAAATATCAATGTATGAAATGTAACGGTACATGTGTAGAAGAGAGATACACTAAATGCGAATGAATGTTAGCAAACTCTGACTGTTTATACGGTAGATTGCATCAACAAAGTGCTCATGCTGGGAGCACTTAAACATTTTTAAAAACTAATTTACGTGACCTTGAAACAATTCAGGTTTCCACATGTTATTCTTATTTTCACCGTATATATATATGACAATATTGGGGCTATATGAGTGCAGTTGATTGCAAGCTTCCCATCAGTTAACAGTTGCAAAAATAAATACATACTGCTGCAGTGAGAAATGTTTCATAGAACCAAAATTACATTGATACGGAATGGACAAACCAATTTGTTTTAATTATAATATTAGAATGTCCAAAAAGTGCGTAGTAGAATTTCAAGCTTTCAGGAACAACCAAGACAAATATATCATAAAAGAACTAGCTTTTTTTGACATATCTACTAATGTCATTAACTATTTTCTTTTTAAGCCGCCTTTTCCTTTTAAAAAGTTAAATAGCAAAAGCTCTAGAACCAATAAATGGTTAATGAAGTATCTTCATCACATCACCTGGGACGAAGGATTTACACAATACAAAGAGCTGGATAGCATAATGTACCATTATTGTCAACAGTATGACGAAATCTACACTACTGGGGATGAAAAATCAAAGTGGATCAGAATGTACAGTACTTCAAATGTGACGGATATTGTGTTGGATAAGGAATTTGCAACGGAATTAAATGGTCTTTGCATCGGAGTAAAAAGCCCTCAGCATAAAACTGCAAATTGTGCATTGTCACGAGCATACAGAGTAGGCCGATTTATATCCGGTGGAGGGGGAAATCCACATATACCCATGCACGTACCTCCGTAATATCAGTTGGACACAAGATCTCTTACAGAATACAACACCTAGCAAAAGAATTATATCAGCTTCTCCACAATGGCATCACCTTATCCACTACAGTCTCTTGCAGAAAAATTCAACCAACATTCAAAATCCGATCTCCTAGCAACAAAAAGATGTAGCGAACTTCAAGAGAAAAAACATTATGCTGTGCATTCGATGAAAAAGTTGGATACATCAGTTGGTGAAGCAGTTATAGCTGTTCTTGGAGATTCACCCTACAAAGAAGAAGATAAACCTAAATTCCAAGTTTACCTCCCGAAAAGATTTGTTAATGTTCTTATGAACGAAGATTTGGATTCTGTCAAGCCCGGCGTATTGTATTTAGTTTCCCATAGAACTTCTGGAAACAACTCTACAGAAATAACAATCCATGTTAACAATACTTTGTAAAATAGTTTTGTACATAGCGTAAAATTCCATTGTAATCTCTGATTATTTTACCTCTTTAATTATGTATTATTTTTACTTAGGTATTATGTAATTATATTTTTAAAAAACTCATCACTGTGACCTTGACATAGTTTTGAAAGTGTCGGACTTACCCCCACCATTTTATTCTGACATAAATAGAACCCGTACTAGTGGTCAGCTATCATTTCTCCATCAGCTCTCGTACCGTCAAGAACGAACTTAACCCATCAACATAATGAAGTTTCATCTGGTGATGCAAGACGAAGTGGATTTGGGAATACTTCACGAAACACTCCTGCATTTGATGACGGAACATCCTCCGATGGTAATGAAGATTACTGTTGAATTCGACAGCACAACCTTCTGCGATTCGGAGACGACTGAATCACCCACTGAATGGTCTCCGAATGCCACATCCGAAAATACAGAAGAAACCAAACTACAAGAACCTCCAAAGTACGAAGAAGAAAGCCAACCACAAGAACCTCCAAAGTACAAAGAAGGAAATAATGTTTAATACAATATATCTAGTTTGCTGTAAAGATAAGTTATGTAAACCTTGATTAAATCTTTGTAATTTTTGACAAATAAATTATCAAATCTTTTTTTAAAAACCACTTTCGATGACCTTGAACTTGTTTCTACATGTCCGTAACCACCCACCCACTTGAGAGTAACAATGACTCTAGGTTTTTTCTATAAAATGGTTACATTTAATTGGATAATTTTTAGCCAATTACTTGTCAGTGTTTCGTGATGACTAAGCATAAACAAGTAATAAAATCATGCCTGTCTGATCCTCACTACCATCCTCTCGTCTGACACCGATCCGCCAACATGTCTGCATCTACTCTGTGGTCCAAAGACATCGGCGACGAAGAGTTGGTGGAGATCACCCTGATTGCGGAGCATGGGGAGAGAATGAGAGCAATTTCAACTATGTCTGAGGACGAACTACAAGAAAATCACTTCAATGAGATAAAGGCGATCATGTCATACATTGCCCAACCGACGATGCTTCCAGAGCAGTGGCCGGCGATATCTCGGCGGATGGAATATCTCGCTGCGCTGAAGGCTGAGATCAACAGAAGAGGTCTATCAACTGAGATTTATGCAATATTTGTGTAAATGACAGATTTTAAGGACATGTGACAAACGGCCTTTTTCAAGGCCACCAGATGTTTCATTCGTTTGACACTCAGCAACCGCCAAATTCATTTTCAAATCACTCCCACGACTTCTATCAGTTTCGGAACAAATATTAATCCATCCGTTTTCACTTTACCCCACATCCAATAACGTATGTCGTTCGTCACACCAAAAGATTTTACATACATGTAACAAACGGCCTTTTTACAGGCCATCAGTTTGTTCAATCGTTTGACACTCAGCAACCACCAAATTCATTTTCAAACCTCTCTCTCGACTTTAAACAGTTTCTTAACGAATATAAATCCACCCGCTTTCACATTACCTCACATCCAATGACGTATGTGTATCGTCACACCAATACGTCATCGCCGTGACGTCATCACACCCTCTCGTCACACATACGTCATCACCATGTCACTCAAACGTCACTTCTGATTAAAAAACAATTATTTTTCAGCTGTCCAAGACTCCCCATATTGCCTCTACTCTAAATTATCGAAATTTGTTTAATTCATTGTGTAATTTAATTTTTGTTTGTATTCTTTTATTCATTAGTCCTCCTTTTTTAAAAAACAAGCTTTTTTTATAAACGATGAGTCTATCTAGTGATATCAACTTATCATTCGTACATTTAAAAAGAATAGAAGCTTTGTTCATCCAATTAACACATTTCAGATATTTACGTAAAAATCTAACGATCACAAACCTAGGAAATATTCAACAACAAAAATCCAGCCCAATGTTAGGACATCAATCGCTCTCTTTTCAAGAGACGTTTCTTCGTAACTTGTGATGCAGGTTTGTTGTACCTTGTAGGTTTTAAGCTTAAGCAGCTTATTGGCTTTAAACTTGCTTGAATCCATAGGTGAACTATGTTTCGTGTAAAATCAACTTTACTCAATGCACCATACATGTTATAAATATATTTATAGTAATATGTTCTATTTTTTATATTATTACACTTTTTTATCAGAGTAGTAACTAAAATGCTTGGTTTCATATTCATAAAGTTCTAAACAGGGTTGTTCGACTTATAGAAATATATTTACCATAATTTAATCCACAATCGTATGTGGTGTGCTAAAGATCCTTTGTAAGTAGGATTTTGTAAGGGAATAAAACTCCCGAAGAGCACATATCCGCAGTAGAAAACATAAACTATGCAGTTTATGTACATACAAATACATGTTATATAGGTTATAATTCATAGGTCGCATTATTGTTTAGTTAGTATATTAGAATACACCACCTTTATTAAATAAGCTCTATAAATTACATTCGATCAATTATCAGTCGATTGTAAACAAGTTTATTACTTGCATTAGTTATACTTACATTTTGGTCAACTAACTATAGCAAACCGCATTTTTGTTTCACTTTTAATTCGTGGACGAAAACATAAAAATATTCATGAATTTGTATTCGGAACCTTTAGAAACTTTAAACTTAATTACTGAAAAGGGATTTATTCTAGTAAATCATTCCCAGGTCCAGGGTTCCTACAGTACTAACTGTAATTTAATATCACTGTATTACTAAAGTTTACTTATTTTTTTAAATAATAATTAAACAAATTTCTGTTTAGAACAATACGTCAGAATTAAATAAAACGTTTAAGTATTAAATATACAGAGTGCAGAAGTTACTTTGCAAGTACGCGGCCAGTGTAAATATCAACGATATTGTTTTGATGGTTGGATCTAAGACAGACATTATTGGAACGAGAATTCAATGCTTTATATTAATAATCACCAAAAAAATTACATTAACAAAACATTTTTAACCAAATCTGGTAAAGCAAAATAGGGTGACTATAAATATGTCGTCTCAGGCGATATCGGACAGTAGTTTCTTACGAAAGGCTGTTGGTTAGTCAAACGAATATAAAGACAAAACCTAGGAATTGAAACAATAATTATAAAATAATAATAATAATTTTCAGTTTAAGCTTTTTACGTTTTTATAACGTAATTATAACAACATGCTACCACATTAAAGACATTCACAAAAGTAACTGTAACTAGAGCACAGTCTACACTTACAATTAGTCTTTCTTGACAAATAGAAATGCTCTATATAAATCTGTGATTATTCATTACAAGGGAACCCCTTTTTAATGTTAAGTAAAGAGTCACCTTATTATTTTCTATTTAAAATCAACGCTAATTCAGTATTAAGAGGTGACATTAATCGTGATTCCAAATAAAAATATGAATAATGTTACTATAATACTTTAATTATATATGTCATAGTGAGAATTTAACTATTTCAATATACTAATGTTTTTTCCGATTAGTCTGCATGGTTTGCGAGTGTTTGAAATACTCTCAGTTAGTAATATTTCTACCTTTTATTTCGTTATTCCATTTATTCTAACGTTAAAGGATTTTTTTAAGAGCGCACTAACACTATAAGGGGGAGTCGTCCAAACCCCTTAAAAAGGACACCCTGGGAATCGAACCCACGATCCACTGTTTTATATTCACTAATCGTTAGCCTATCGAGATGCCTTTTATTTCAAGGTTCTAATGTAAGTGTTCTTAGTTAATATTCCAGGATCATACTGATGCTAACAAATTCTTAACAGCTCTTTTTTTCTACAAAGACACATGTTTATGAGAGTTAGAAACAATTTTAAATTGAGGTTATCCCCCCTCGTCACCAAGCGAAACCTTTTTAATTTACCACAAATAACCCGGATATTTTTATATGGAGTGGTAAAAAATTAGAACTCAAATTACTGTGCTAATTTCTAGATTTTATCGGGAAATGAGTGTAAGGTAAGAGCATTGCCAACAAAATCCAATCCATTTATCCACCACTTACGCTAAAAGCTCCGTAATTAGAGATACGTTCTGTGTCTATGTGGTCTACCTGGCAAATGAACATTACCTTAGAACACCCAAAACGTTTGGAGAACATCTTCTGTGTCTTTAAAACATTTGGAACACAATGCTCACAAATTATAATCTTAAATTATTAAAACATATTTTTTACAGGGTAAATACTATATTTGTTATGCCTTTTAACTTAGGAATATAAAAAAAATGTTTGTTAAAGATTTGTCCGTAGTTTTATTGTTAATACTGTTGTCTGTACTACCGTATCAACCGTGCTTGGTTTCGTATAATTTTTCAGTAAAGTTTTAATTCGTCGTAAACTTGCTTAATATAATATATATTAACTTGCCATTATATTATATATTGCCATAATATATATTAACACGTATAACTTGCCATAGGGTTTAATAATAATGTAAAATTTAAGAATATTATAATTTGAATAGAATACCTGTAGAGAAATGGAAGTAATATTTTAATTAATTGTTGAATTCGTCAAATTAAAACATTATAAACGTACTTTGTGTAATATAAATATTTAACTGATAAGTAGAGGTTCAATATGACCTTAGTCCTTAGATGGATTATTGATTAATACAACGATGAATTTATTTAACTATTCCTTAATGCTCCTTCAGGAGTAAGCAGTGTGGGTTTCAAAGTATTAGTAGTTGATACGCATTATAGCAACCCAACGTAAATAATAAAGCAGAGTGGATTCAGTGGCGTTTTAAAATTTCTAAGAATGCATTACTCATACTCCTTTTCACAAACTGCCATTTTCATCTCACGTATCATTTTATGCCACGGTTTTTTGTATTTTGTTTTTATAACATAAAAATTCAATTTTATTTTTCCCTTACAATTTGTTTTCAATTTATTACCAGTCGCCCAGTCGTGATATAATTTTTTTCACTAGAAAACATTTGCTTTTTTAAGTACTGATGTAAATTATTATATTTTGCATCTTTATGTACTAGCGGTTTGTTAAATTATTGCTAATTGCATATTCCAGCTGGATCCAATTCTTTGTTTATGTCATTTTAGCGAATTTCCCCTATAGGGAAGAAGCTATTACCGTAGGTCTCATTGTAAGATTTAAGCCCGAGACCATGACAAATTTTTGTTTTAGGTCCCCAGATGACTAAAACACTATTCGTTCAAATTTATATATATGTATATATATATATATATATATATATATATATATATATGTATATATATATATATATATATGTGTGTGTCCGTGAATGCGATAACTTGAGTAAAAAACGTCCGATTTCGATGAAATTTGGCTCAAATGTGTAAAGTGACATTCATGACTTTTAAGTTCGAAAACCAGAAAAATCGGGCCATGGGAAGGGGGGTTTATGGGGGTTTTAAATTTTCCAAAAATCTGTTTTTTTCATATTTTACCCTAAAATTTTTAAAACACTTAATTTTGGTTTAGCCATGTTATAGAGCTTAAAAAAACAAATAATATGGTATTTTGAATTATTAAGCTAGGTTAAGTGGTTGCGGATAAAATCCAAAAAAACCTGCTCATAAATTCTCCTATGTTAATCTTAGGGGAAAAAGGTTTTTGGCTTTTCCTAAGTTAATTTTTATGTAAACTTCACATTTCATTTTGGTGTTTAAATTGTGATTCTACGTCCAACCGTTGCAGAGATATTCAAAGTGCTAAACACAGTACGTTGTCCAATGTTATCCTTACGGAGAATAAATAAAATCTGATATCTCCCTTATTAATGAATGTATATTGATGAAACTTGGCGCGTTTATTATCCCCGTAGCAGCGAACCTGCGTACTCAGCCCCCATGTTGTTCTTATGAAGAATAAGTAAAATGTAATGACTCCCTTAATTATGAACATAAATTAATACAACTTGGTATGTGGCTTCACCTTGTTGAGTTATATTGATATTTGCATAAAACCCCATTTTTTCATTTCCTTGTTGCAGCAAACCTGCTTACTCATCTCCCATGTTATTCTTATGGAGAATAATTAAAATGTTATATAGTGCTTACTTATGATTGAATATTGATTAAACTTGGTATGTGGCTTCACCTAGTTAAATTATATTTATATTTGCATAAAAACCAATTGTTTGTGTTCCTTGTTTCAGCAAACCTATGTACTCATCACCAATGCTATTCTTATGGAGAATAATTAAAATTGTATATATCGCTTATATATGAATATATTTTTATGAAACTCGGTATGCAGCTTTATATGGCATTAAGACATATATTATGCATTGGAAATTCGCTGAGTACGCAGGTTTGCTGCGACGGGGGTATTTATTTCATATTGCATATTAATGTGGATTATTAATGTCACTTCGAGTGCCTATTACTTTTTTTATCATACTATTATATTACACACAATGAATATATAATACGATACAGTTTGTTAGAGATACATATCATCTTTGGTTGGTAATATGCTCTATTTATAGGCATCTATTTATAAATTAGCTATGAATGTTATCTTACCATTGTGTTATTGCGTTTGGTTCTCTACCATTCTACGATGTCAACAATGACTAACAAACAACGTCCGAATACAACGCGTTGGTCTCAGATAATTGGCCCCTGGAGCAAGAAGTCACGGCCACAGATCTTGATACCATGGATATAAATACCGGTAATAACTTATTGTAAATGATGCATTAGAAAGTTTAGTATAACAAAAAAAACAGTCATAGATAACTAAATTAAACTATTAATTTCTTGAATGAATTCAAAAATATAGAAAATAGGAAATTTAACTCGCTTGTTATTCAATAATTGTTTTTATTTTATAACTGGTGTTTTCAACACATTTACGAATAAAATACGTAGTTCTAAATAAAATCACTATAAAGCATAACCGGTCAAATATATTTTTATTTTTTTCAAGTTTGCGAATTTCAATAAATAGTGATTCTGCGCAGACGTTAACATACAAGTTATTTAGAAACGAAAACGAGTTTTTTTTAAATTATACGATTCCGATTAGACATACTAAGTAAGTGTAAGTGTATCGTAAGTGTAAATAAGTTTATATACATCTGCTGCATCCCTGTTTCATATACTTTATATTTCATTTCGACCCTGATATGTCTCTGTGGCTATGGTGACGGCCCAAATAATACGGATGGTGACCGGGGTGTCTTGGCGGATCTGCATAATGGTTCTCTCGGGTACATTCAGTCTCGACCGATAGTATTACTGAAATTGCCTGGTCCAAATACAACTACTAGTTAGTCCGAAATTAAGTTTTTCTTCTAAAAACCAAAGTGTGTAGCAAATGACAGGTTTCTAAGACAGGAATTTTTGCATACATTTGTACAATTTGTTCATTTGTATATTGGCTACCGTAATTTATAGTCTTCATTCACATTTATTCGTTTTGAAAGAGAGCAGTCCAAACTCTGGTCTTGTTACTTACTATCTAAGTTCAGCTTGTTATAGAGCATCATTAATTATTAGAACAGTGACAAATGTAAGCTGGGTATAGTATGGAACATTCTAAACATTTTCATATCGTTCACGCTCAGGGTCGCTATGTCAAACTTCAGATTATGAAGCGAGCTCTCCCACCACTACTTTATGCAGCCAGTTCTAAACATGTGATCAAATACATACCAGGATGTCACAGCTGTGAAGCAAATGCAACAACAGATTAAATTATAAATACAAATTCAATTAACAAAAAATCCAGTACACCGGCCATATTCATAGTTTGCATGGCACCAATTACTTGATGCTTTTGTTAATTGATACAATGTTTATCTCCCAGTTCCTAAATACGACACTATCTGAATGCCAATCTAGTAATCACTACTATATTCCACACGGTATTGATTAAACCACTAAGTAAGTTACGTATAACATTAAGATATGCCTAAATACATGACCTAAACACACGGGTGCTTTTAGTGTTAACAATTTTTAGCGAATCACACTAATCTACATTATGATATCCACTTAACATATTACATCTACATTTTGATACTAGCATATATCCTAAGGCAGTGTACTTTACATAGTAGCATGTAATTTTGGTGGAACGGAAACTCAGTGGAGCTGGTTTAATGAGACCGATGTACACTCTCCGTCAGATGTGATACATCAGGGAGACACGTGACCGGCGTTGCGATGTCATTCAGCGGGATGTTCTTAGACATTATAGCGAACTGAACGATTTTATCAGGTGAAGTATTATAATCATATTATGGTGGCTTAACATGTGTTACAGTATATAATTGTTTAAATGCTCTATATGGTTGATCTACGTAATCATATACGGGTCTGAGGTGTGAGCAGACACTCCAAACCAAGATTTATCGGATTCTCGAGCACAGCGTCAAGCTGCGCTCAGAGTCTGTTCCGTCTACCAAACAACGTCCAAACCGGCCGTCCTGGTGGTCTCTGGAGTCATTCCTGTAAAGCTCTTGGCAGGGGAGAGGAAGGCGATTTATCATAGACAAGGCGAATTCGTTAAGGACGCTTCCAGATCAGAACAGCATTCTCGCACCTTCGGCAATGGCAACATAGCTTGGAACAAGAGACCCGGGGGAAAATAGACTGCAAGAGTCGTCAGGTAAGTCCAATCGGGTGTAGAACTATGGCATGGCGAGGTGGGTTATTATCTTACCCAGTCCCTCAGAGGGCACGACTATTTCAGGTTGTACTTGCACCTGATGCGCAAAGTTAGTTTACCGGATTGCAACTTCCGGACATTTACGACGAACCGGACACACTTTTTCCGCTTTTAGCGATGCGTTTGGAGGCTCACTGGCTCCACTGGTCATTGGGAGCATTTTAGTTAGGCACGGTCAGTATGCAAATTATTACTTATCTGATTACTTATATGAAACTGGGACTGTTTGTCACATTTTTTACAGGGTATTATTCGCAGGACAAGAATTATCTAGACCGGGTAGTGGACTAGATCCAATCATCAGTTGGCTATAAACGGAGCAAGACCTGTTAAATTTAACGCCTAGCGCAATATCACAAACAATGTTACAAACAATCCTAGGTTGGCAGTCTACATTTTTAGTAGGAGTCCCACACAACAGGTTGGCCACCTGTGTTCTTAAAAGTATTTTTCTCTCCCCCCTCAAAAAAAAAACATACATCTTCAAAATTATTCTTCTAGTTTCCGATTTTAAATAAGAATTTGATATTTTTTCGTAAGTAGCAATGATACTTGTTGATTTTTTTTTTTAAATAAATGTAAATTAAGCATATCTTTATATACTCGTGACCTGACCCTGTTGGGCACTTGTGTTGGATTGCTCTGCCAGGAGCATATTGGACTAGAAACATTAAGTGAAGTAAGTATGTATTGATAAATATACAATCCCGTCCTATAATTTACCACCACAAAATCATTTTGTACATAAGCATATAACCGTTTGGTTCAGCGATTTACCAAAGAAAATATAATTTAAACGTTTCTCAAGTAAATTATTTGTTTATATTATATGTTTTTCTTATTTTTAAACAATCTAATAATTATTTATTCATAAGTAAAACCGATGACGTTTATTATGTTTACAATCACTTGGTTAATTTTATACGATCTACTTCTTATAGTAATTTAGAAGAGACGTAGCGGATTTCCATCAAATTTTGTTGTGATGTATATATTTTAAATTCATGAATTTAATAGATACCTATAGCCAAAGCATTTACAGACCATATATTACTTTGATTTAATATTCATTAGAAAAAGTTCCATGTAATAAACTTTAAAAATAATATTAACAAACACACTAGTAATATTTTCTAAGAATGTAGAGCTGCACAGCAAAAATATCAACGCAAAGTTATAAATGAACTGAACGTGACTCAGAAAAGCACATGCCGTTTTAATACTTACAGACTGGCAACCGTAAATTTCCCAATTTCTATTTACTGCCACAAAGGTTTAGTGTTTCTGCACGATTCATTCCGGATTTAAGTTTTTACTATGTTCTAAAAATCCCAAAATAAACTTCACTTCACGTGTATAAAATGTGTATGAAACGACAAAGTAATTCAGTACTCTTGACGAATATACCTTTCACATCCTAACGGATGACAGAGGTGGAGTTTGTAAATTTATAGTTTGTATTAGTTGCTTAGTTTGTTTTTTACATTAATATATACATATATATATATATTTCCTTATAAGATAAAATCAACCAAATAAGAGGACAAAAAGATATAGATTTATACATTTATATTAAACAAATTAATTTTCGTTTAGGACCATGTTATTAGATTAATTTATTTTATACAGATGTTTTTCTTACTCATACGATATTTTGTAAGGTTATATTGACTTTGAAAATGGCATAATTGCCGAAACATGTCAGTCAAAAAATAATAAAATATTGACGATCTTAAAACTGGGTGTTTTTAGTGAATTTCCTTAAGAAAGTGAACTATTAGCATGTTAGTTAGCATGTTATATTAGCGTACGGTGAAACTTAAGCCTCGGACCACCATAGAAGTTCCTAACGTGACCCCCTGAACACGTTTTGGGGGTCGTTCAAAATTGTATATATATATGTATATATATATATATATATACATATATATATAAATAGATATATATATAAAAATAAATATTTAAATAAATATATATATATACAAATTTGAACGAATGGTGTTTTTGACATCTGGGGCCCTCGAAATCAAATCAAAATCATGTTATTGCCATAAGACTACATACATAGCATAGACAACAAGTCACAATTTGTTACATTATGTAACAGCTTAAAATAAAATCAATAACCAAACAGAAATAACAACTAAAAACATTTAAAATTAAATCACAAAATTGTCATTGAACAAATCATGGACACTGTAATATTCCTTATTTATGAGAAAAATTTTTGTCTGACGTCTAAATTTAGTAACATCTGATTCATGTTTTAGGTGTATGGGCAAAGAGTTGAACAGTTTTATAGATGAGAAGTATTTTTTTTTTCAAAATGAGCTGTGTTATGGCGTGGAATGGAATGGGAAAGAAAAAGATTGTTTCTGAAGCTATAACGTGTATTTTGATTACAAGACTGAAATAACTCCTGGTTTTTTACCAAAAATGTTAAACATTCCAAGATATACAAGCAAGGGAATGGCAGCATATTGGTAAAAGAAAAAAACTCCCCTGCATGATTCAGACATTTTCATTTCAAAAATCAACCGAAGAGCCTACTTTTGACAACGAAACACTTGCTTATGGTTCTCCGTTTCGAATCCCCAAATAGCCACCCCGTCGGCCATATGGGGGAGAAAACAACCATAATAAAGTGACGACAGAACCTCTTTATTTGAAAAAAGGCCAAACGACGAAGAATAAACAAACAACTATTCAGCTTACTACAAACCTTAGCAATGTGAAAAGAAAAATTAAGATGGCAGTCAATGAATAGCCACATAAAGTTTGTTTGCTGACTTGAATGAATTTCAGTATCACCAATCGTCACAATGGATTTAGTAAATATTCCATCAAGGCATCTCAATTTAAAATTGAGAAACTGTGTTTTATCAGTAGAAGGATTTTTTTACTATCATTGAAGGATCTTTTGCCTAAAAATTTTGGAAAACATGTGGGAAAAGTAGCTGATAACCTAACATGCATAGCCTGAGCATAATGGTCAGAAACCCCCGATACAATGACCTCTGTGTTTGACATATCTGAAGGAATGTTGCAAAACATGTTGTCAATAAGTGACCTCGAACCATTGAACTCCCTGGTATGTGAACATACTGTGTCATAAAAGCCAAAAGACAACATTAAATTAGACAATTTTTCTGTAGAAGAATAACAAACAGACATATCAGTATTTAAGTCGCCCGCGATGATAAATCATTGGTTTGGTTTCGCATGCAATTCCATACATTCCTGAAGAGAGTCGTTAAAAAATCAATGCTCTTAACATAGCTACTTGAAGGCCTATAAAAAACAAGCAAAAAATATAAAACGCTCTCTAAAACATAGGTTATTGCTGCCAGTTCACAAATACCCTCAGAGCAAAATTCCCCAACATCAACGCTTCGGAACTCCAAATCATCCACAACCAGAATACAGGCACCCCCCTTCGACATAAAGGCACGACAATAACCAGAGACCGTTGTAAAACCAGGTAAGCAAAACACATTAAATTCAGACTCATTCAGGAAATGTTCAGTAAAGCAAAGGATACCAGGAGAAACCTGCCCAATAAGAACTTCAAGTAAATTGAGCTTAGCTATAACCCCTTAGACATGTTTATGATTAGCGAATTGGGATTGGAGCTTCTTGTGTTATTCTCCCTCTCGGTGGTTTCATTCTGAGATGCATGTGTTTTGTCCGTAGATTTCCTCCTAAACAATATTTATTTGCATGCGTTCTATTGTACAATGAGTCATTATTGACATTAAACAGAGGTGTGTTATAACAAGGTGTAGATATATGAACTGGAATATGTTGTTTCGTAACAGAATCAGATGCAGGAACTAAGAAACAGAAAAAGATCAACGATCCGCCTCTTCCCAGCATTGCTGAAATGCATTTACTATTCCGTGTATAAAAACGAGGATGGCCAACTGTTTCAAGTGATAGCTAGCATGGCCTGCAAGAGAAACAGCTCATGATATTTCTCCATTTATAAGCGCTATCTTACTGTTGAGTTCGGGTTGGTCTTGCCTAAAGGGAAGGCCAACCAGTATGAGTCTTGTCTTGGTTACGTTTTTAAGCAAATAATTTGCCTGTGAATGTAAATCAATAATACATTGTCCAGAGCTTACTCCATTTGTGCCCCCAAACACAGTTAATACATCATCAGAGCCCATGTCCTGAACAACAGAATCTATATTGCTTACAACCGGGTTTAGTTTGGCATTAGGTTTAACCACACTCAATACATCAGATCTGTTTGGACACTTTCGGATCATCAATTCGGACAAATGCCGAAAATGGCTGTCTGTACTTTATGTTTCCTTACAGTCACATTCTTGTCACTATTAAGTTTTACAGAAGATTTGTCACTGACCTTAAAACTAATTAAACTTGCTTTATTTAAATAGTTTACTCTAGTGACACTGCTTGTGTCGATCCTTTCAGGCTTTTTCCCTTGAGAACTATTACTGTGCCTACTATTCTCAATCAATTTGTCATGATCAGCTGAATTAGTCTCATCACTACAGTCAGTAGAATCAAAAGCAAAATTACTAACATTTTCAGGTCTTTCAACAACATTAACTGAATCATGGTTTGGCTCAAGAACATGAAATTTATTACTAGTTGCAACTGGAGCGGGTGCAATCAGACTTACATCTCGTGATTTTTATTACCACAGTCCCGTTATCACCACTAAATTTTTTTAGTTTAACGGGAGTAGTAATTAATTTTTGAGGAGGACATGCAGCTTTGGGAGGAGAACTAGCAACACAGTTTTAATTTCACCACTGCGAGAAGGGAGTCATACCCTTATTAACTAAACAGTAGTAGTATAGCACATGCTTAGCGTTTACAAGGACGTTAATACCACATTGGTAGGACTTTGACTGCTGAAGGCAAGAAGGTTCACAAATGTTACTCCTAGGAAACCCCAGATTTGCTGCAATTTGAATAGCTGACTTCAGATTAGTACCCTAAAGTGAATCAAAATGGTAGGCCATGTTTGATTGCCTGTCACAAAACAGAAAGCTCCAGTGACTGCCACTATCCCTTCCATACTCTGTACTATTACTAACGCAACATAATATAAACTTGCCGTTTTCCAAGTGATCTATGTTAAGATTATTTACAACTGAAATTGGATCACTAAACTTAACCAGTTGTGTAGCAGACGGACCCAGTATCATCTAAGGATTTATTCTTAGCACTAAAAGATTTGTTTACATCCTGTGTAGTTTTCTCAGTTCATTTTCAAGGTTTCTATGTTCAGTCCACAAACTATTGTACACTGTAGCGTTTGCTTTTAACTTATTTTCTAGACCCTGAATATTTTTACACAGTGCATGTTTCTCAACAACCGCTTCATCTTGTACAATAAAAGAATGGTTTGTTTCTTGTGTTCTAAGATCCTTTTCAATTTCAAGTTTAGATTTGAGAGATGCAATCTCAGTAAACGAATCATTAGCCAACGCATGGGTTATTCCATGTTCGTTCTTAATTACATCCATCATTTGAATTAAGTCAGAGATGTTACTAATAAGACTTTCAAAATTAACATCAGTGTTCAATGATGATAAGTTATTAATCTCCGATGATAAGTCAAGGATCAGATCCACAATGTCATTTTTATATGGTGATTCAATTATGTATATATCCATGTCCAATAAATAGCAAGAAATTGCAACCAAAACACAAGTCCCTATTACCACAAAAGAAATACAATAAAATTACAAGTAACTAGAAAAAAATAACAACAGACACAGATGCAGTTACAGGCTGTAGCAGGGTAAATTCGTACTGCAGTAGCGCCTGCACTCCTTCCGGTCGTGACGTTTGCGGAAATAGTTCCCCACGCGGTTTGACTGCGGAATCTCGACTGTTATCAGAGTTTTCAATACAAGAAGAGTTTGGTTAGGCCACAGTTTTCAGTTTGTACAGAGATGTACTTACAGTTATCCATCATGCCAATTCAACAAACAACTGAACAAGCACTGCACTACTAATTCGTAATACATAAAATATGACATACATTAGTCAAATAGTTGAATTAAAATTAAAACTCAGAAGACATAAGTTCTGCTGACTTCCTTTGACAGGCAGTCTTGCCAAACCTCCAAAGTTAAGGCAAGTTATCATGTTGTTGGGCTTAAGTCTTACCATGCCATACGGTAATAGCTTCTTCTCGCTAAAAACGGTGTATGCAGTACGTACATTGCATTTCTTCTAAAATGTATTTAAAATGATGTCATTCTTTTAGTAAAAAACTTTTTTTCAGTCGAAATTTCTGTTTTGATCTAGTTTATGATTTTAATGTACAATAATTTCTGTTTATTTTTTTGTAGAATATTTTAGATTAGCACTATTTTTTATATAAAAAATATATACCAATTTTTTGTAAATATGTACTAATTTTTTTTATAACTTTAAATTTCACATAGACTTTGTAAATACGTCGTTATTGTATTATTGTTCATTTCATTTTTGCTCTACATCTCATTGCAACCGCTGATAAGATTGTGAAAATATGTCTTGATGATTTAGGTATGATGATAATTACTATATCGATACATTATTTGATACCTCTTTAGTATTCATTTGAGTATGTACATGATATACTTATAATGGAATATACTTATAATAGAATATACGGTACTTATAATGTCTCTAGTGTAAAGGAATGAAATACAATGTGTAATTAGTATTCTTCTAAATTGCTATTGATGCTGTTTTATTTTCTGTTTTGTAAATACACGTTATAAAATGTGCTTAACAGCTATGCAAATATGTAAATGAATTATAGTATTAGGCATGACATATTATATAAATATAAAAAGATATTAAAATATTTTCAAAATAAAATGTTCTGTTTACTAAAATTATTTTTATTTTTTGTTGTGTGTAAACATATCTAACAGTAGTTATGCTTAAAATGAGTGATACATAATACGGGTTTATTTTGGTTCGTAAAACATTTTTTTCAAAAGAACCTATGGATAACAGATAACATAAACATTTAATAAATCTATTAAATATGCAAACGTGCACATATTATTACTCAAAGCAAGATTTATATTTTTGATGTTTCAAACTTTATAAACTTTGTAGAGGGTTCAAAACAAGCGGTATGCCGCAGGAGTGTCCTTATCCTCAAAGTACTTTGATTAATAAAAATATTTCAACTTTAATAATAAAACACTGGACTAATACAAATCCAAAATCGTTCACATTATTGAAAAACCAGTGTTTTATTTTAAAATTTGGATGCAGCTATGCAAGGAAAATCAGATTTATAAAGCACTTTAGAACATTCTTGTGGGGTGGTTACCTTACACCCTCAAATACATCATGATCAGCCGTCAATCTTAGGTCCATACGCGTTCCATACCGACACAGAGGATACACTGTGACATGACGTATGTGACAACTGGTAGTCGAGATGTAAAAAACCGTTCCCTTTCACCAACAGCTTACGAACTAAAAAAACATTGCTTTTAAGATTGCACGTTTAATTAAGGATATTAGGTGTACTCCATTAAACAACAGTCAAATTTAGTTTAAATACTGCTTCTTTCAGGATTAACTTTTTAGGTTGTATATTACGAATCTGTAATCAAAGTATTTGCTTGTATTTGTAGATTTTAATTTCTTTCTTTGTCAGGGGAGAATTTTGAGTTCACGTCTTAGAATCAGTTATATTACCAAAATACTCAAAAAAACAATGCGTGAAATAGTTTTCGTGTTATCTAAACATAAAATAGTTGAGTAACTCTAAGAATTAAAGTTGTATTTTCTTCGCTCTTGTTGACGTATATTACAGAATACCAGCCACCGGTTGAAGAGGGGAAGGGGGGGGGGTGAGTCTACAATAGTGCCACGGACAGTATTGGGCGAGAGACCTTGATTTAAATACAGTTAAATTAAGCTGTCTAAAAGGTAAAATACGCTATGCACAGGTCCTTAAAACATTCCATTTATTTCAACGGCAAAAATGCCAATTTGTACAAGAGTTACATGACAATAGCAATTAATTGTAAAGAAAAAAAATACATACACGAAACAAACGTACTATTTTTGAAATTGTGTTTATTTGACTTTAGCACTGCCACTTTAATCACTTTGGCTGAAATAGATTACAGCTATAATTTAAATTATGTTTATAAGTCAGCACGGTAAAAGATTAAGATCATATCATTAAATTTAAATTTAAGTTCCTGAAGACTCGTAACTAGTATCTGTTAGTACAAATCCATACACTAACCGACAAATAGCCTGGAAGCTAAACTTATACAATTTTTTGAATATATTTGAATCGTATTCATTAATATTTTGAAATGAGGTCATAACAAATATGTTTTTCACTTACAACAACTGGCACATTTATGGGAAAATATATACCAGCGAAGTTTGGAATCGGGCGATTAATGCCAATAAATAAAATACATATAAATTTAATAAATCTATTTGTTTAACACATAATATCTGTACAGTAGTATAAAAGTACAATAGTCGTACTTGAATAATAGTGGCCAGCTTTAACAACATCAATTATTGAACAACTAGCTGCCATTGTACCCGGTTTCACACGGGAATGAAACCTGTGGTGTGTGATGCTTTCTGTGGTTAACACGTAGAACTACTACGAAACATGATCAGCTGCTTGAATTCTCATCAGCTGAAACTAAAGTGAATGTCGAAAAAAAAACACAGGATTGGAAATTTGACTCACCGTGGGGTGGAGCTCTATAGGAATTTCTTAAAATCCTTTCTTAAAGGAAAGTAAAGTAAAGTTCGTGTAACCTTCTGGCCAAGGTTTGTTGTCAGAGTTTTCAGGTCGCACTAGTGCCTCTGACATGACCTGTCGACTACTTATGTAGCCGGGACCAACAGCTTAACGTGCCTTCCGAAGCACGGTGGCAGGCTGAGTTTCAAAAGTCATATGGATATCTCACCGATTTATATGTTTATATGTAATTGATAACTGCCGTATAAATACATAAAACAGTCATATTTTATTTTATTTATAAAAAAACAAACAAAAATCAGTTTCTAAAATGAGATTGTGCGAAATGGTATTGTTTTGGCTGTAATTCCATGCGGTGATTTATTTGGCTTTATACAACTAGTTGTACAATCTGATATAGATACAGTCTCAGTGAGACTCTCAAATCTTATCCTCCCATCTCCATGAGAGTTAGTCATGTTTTGCCTAATTCTAAAACTCGTTATACAGTGCACAAACCTACCTCTTTGTTAAAATATTATTTGGATCCATCGAAAGTAATATTTTTTAAGTTTAAACTTTTGCTGACTAAGTAAAAAGTTAAATAGTATTTTACCGATTTCTTTACCACTCTTTGAACAAATTATTTACTCGGATAGTAATATTACTACTCCACTTAATAAATCAAGCAATAAAATGACAGTATCCCTAGTCCCATAAATCCTACAAGCCATTTCAGCTGGAAACATGTCCCTGGGATGTTCGCAGAACGTGAGCTATCACCAATGCTCAGTGACACACAAAAGGAGACAATTTTATGTCGACTTTTAAACCTCTTTGCTTTTTACTACAGTGCAGTCTGCACTCTGTTTTATTCAGCAATATATTACGTTATATGAAACTATGTTTTCCTTTACAGCTAACCATGTTTAATATTGTGAAATATGTTACACAAATAATAAACATTACTAAACATAATCCCTGCCCTATGGTTAAAACTCCACACGGGATGTAATAAAAGATGTCTTACAACACCTAAGAATATATTTGCACTTATACTGATTCATATACAGACGTTAAACATATATAACGGATGGTGCGAGATGGACTTTGGCCAGTCACACCGGTCATCATCAGGCAAATGAGAGAACTGCCAGAATCAATATGGCATCCTTGCTTATATCCTATTGGATACCGGAAGTTCCGAAAACAAGTTCCTAAATGTGCCACCAGAATCGAAGTTAACTTGTTCATTTATCAATTTAACTCTTTTAAAATTTTCTTTAAATATAATCAATTCTTTCCATGCATTCATTTCATTACAATTTTTACAATTCTTGAGGATGCTGAGGTTATCTTCTATTTTTGCTATGGTGTGGCCATTTTCTAACAGATGTTTCGCTACGTTTGATGTTTCCGGTTTCCTGATCTTCCAAGCTGATACATGGTTCTTAAATCTTTTAACAAAATTAACAGTTTGACCAATATAAATGTTATCACATTTATGATAGTTTTGTGTGCTGCATACTGTGGTTAGCCTGTGGAACTACTATGAATCAAAATCAGCTGTTTGTATTTTCATCATCCCAAACAAAAATTAATGTCCATAACGAATACATGGGAACTTTGAACCCCATGTGGAATAGCCTGTAGGATTTTCAAAACTTTAATTTCCCTATATGTTACTCAGGACTATCAAGTACCTCTCTGCGAAACTTCAGCTCAATCGGTCCAGTAGTTTTCATGTAATGGAACTTCAGAGTTACGCACAAGCATTTATACTTTCACATTATTAATATTAGTATGATATATGTAAAAGAAATTGTTTTTATAATTTTATTTATCTGAAATTATTTCAAGCTATAGAGGAGAAAAACTACATTAATGGTACCTTAACCATAAACGAGTTCGCACGCAGCACGCTGACGTGAGGGAAGTGAATTTCCACATAAAAACTATAAAAACTCAAAATCAGTTAAAAACATACATTTATTCCAACTTTTATTCAAATCTGAAAACATTGAATTTTTTGCTGTTTTGATGCTCCTGGTTCTATTTACCTGCAATGCTGGGAATACAATTTTGCGCATTATAAGGTTAGGAGAAGGTTCAGTCAGGCTTTAAAGCAGGTAGAGGTAGTTGGGGATGATAAAAGTACACCAACAAATGAATAACAGGCTTTTCTAATGTAAAATCCCCATAAGACAACGTACTGTGTTTGGTCAATACACATTTTCTTTAATAACTCGGTAAATATTTATGCTAGAATGACGAGAGAGGGCTTAAAACTTTCGAATCTCTAATTTCCATCCTTTTACATGCATTAACTTTACATATGGGGCTTTTCTGACCCTTTTTGGGCCCAAAAACTCGAAATTTGAAATATTAATCCCCAAAAAAAGGGGTTTAGAGTTTTCCGATTGTTTTGCCCAACGAACTTGTCCAACTGATTACAGAAAGGAACGTTCCTACCAAATTTGAAATAAATCTGACAAAAAATGCGACCGCTAGAGTGCAAACACACACACACACACACACACATATATATATATATATATATATATATATATATATATATATAAAATTTGGAACAACCCCCCAAAACGTGTTCAGGGGGTCACGTTAGGAACTTCTATGGTGGTCCCGGGCTTAAGTTTCACCGTGCGGGTCATGCTAATAGTTCACTTTCCAAAGGAAATTCACTAATAAATAATTTGATTTATTTAGGATAATATTTTTTGATCAAGAATGCAAGGAACACAGACTGAGTTGATTGAATACAAACTTAAGACAAAATACTTGAGGTTCAACCCTAGATAAAATTTATACTGAATATTTCTGATTGATTAGGGCTGCTGCTGATAATAATAATATTAACATTAAAAAACACCCTTTTTAAGATCTTCATTATTTTTTATTTTTGACTGATATGTTTTGGCAATTATGCCATTTTCAAAGTCAATGTAACCTCACAACATAATGTATAAGTAAGAAAAACATCTGTATCAATAAATTAATCTAATAATATGGTCCTAAATGAAAATTAATTTGTTTAATGTAAATGTATATATTCTATAAGTAGTGTGGGTTTGCCGGTTCTGGGCCAAGTGATTTATGGCTTCCGGTCACGTGACCGGAAGCGCTGAGTCATTAAACACGTCATCTGAGCCTCAGCCAGTGACGTAGGCGGTTTTGTGACGTAATGAGGGAAAGTTTAAAGGTCAAGGTCACGGGGAGGTTATTTTAAAAAAGTACCACCTCGCACGCGTAAAATCCGATTGTGATTCGATAGTTTTCATTCGATAAAATATCGAATGAAAACAATCGAATGAAGCAATCGAATTATACGAGTGCGAGGTAGTACTATTTCATTTATTACTTTAATGTTTACATTTCTTTTTATTTACAATAAGTTATGTTTACAATAATTTATGTTTACAATAGTTCCCCGTTGTTTGTCGTCATCGATGTTGTTGATCCGGAGTCGCGACCATCACTTCGTTTTCTGATGAAAGGCGGTAGATACTTTGACCCCTGCGCAGAGTCAATGTTGTTTGTTGCGATCAGTTCTAAAGATAAACTGTAGCCATTCGCTAGGAGAAGTCTTAACTCCTCTTTAAAAACCTCCAGGTCCGTAGAAGTTGATAGATAAATAGAGTCATAATAAATACATCGAATCTTGAGTGACATGACAACGTTATTTTGTGAAGAGCGCGGAGAGAGGATGATGTTCACCAGTCGAGAGCTGGAGGTGTACTGACTATTCACAAGCTAGCGTTGCAATCGTACCAAATGGTGGGGGTAAAAGTGTGGTGGGGCGGAGCAGATGGCGGACGGCAGATGGTAGGCGGCAGATGGCAGGCGACAGGTGGCAGGTGACAAGTGCGTGGCAGATGGCAGCTGACGTGGGGAGGAAGACTTTGGACAAAATATCCATTAGTTAAAACCCTGGTCTGCACGTTGACGTTCCTCCTCTAGTTTAGTAACCAGCCGAAAATCCGCTTCCATTTCATCCTCCTGCTCTGGACATTGCGGCTGCGCACACCACCTCTTGCAAGCATAATCATACGCGTTCTTATATTCCTCCAGGACTTGTTCATATGTCCTAGGCTGCTGAGATATAGTTTGTATCGCCGCTCCTTGATTAACCTCGGTAGTCTCAAGAGTTGCCACCAACTCCTTCTCACTAATCACACCTCCCCAAATAATGTTATTGCTACGGCTTATGATGTTGCTTGTTGGCTGCTGAGATGTAGTTTGCTCAACCTCGGTAGCGTCAAGAGTTGCTATCAACTCCTCCTCACAAACCGCATCTCCCCAAATATTGTCGTTGACGCTGCTCATGGTGTTGTCTGTTCCAATGATTGTATAGTAATGCAGCGTTTGAGTGTAGGTTAGGTACTCGTCCCTTCCCCCACCACATCACTCCCCCCACCACACCACTTCCCCCACCAAGTTTGTACATCGCGCACTAACTAGCGTACACGCATTAGTTAGGGTCTGACTCTTACACTGTCAAGACCGTAGCTCCTTAACTGAAAACTTCAATTAATTTGTCTCAACACTATATGTGTATGAATATTACAGTCACTATGATCTAAACTAGTGCATGTTTCCATGTGTTGCTTCTTGTGCAGCAGACAACTGGCTAAGAGTGTTTCAACCTTGGCTATTCTACGATGGAACCGCTCATTGTCCGCTAAAAGCGTAGACATTCTATCTTCATCGTCGGAGAAGTAGAAGGTGGTGGCAAGCGGGCTACTGAAGGACACCTTACTCATATTCCTGTAAAACTGTGACATGTTCAAACGTTAACACAAACTATATAGGTAGATGTTCATCCGACAACAGCTGGAAGTATAATGATGTAGCGCTAGCTTGTAGGATAGACACCTATCCCCACCACAACGTTCCCTTGTCCTTCAAACAGTTGTTTTTCACTACAGTTGCTATACCCTTGGTCGGATCTGAAGTCTGTTTGCACTAACTTGTTCGTCTGATCAATCCGCGTAGTTTGAGTACCCACTTGATATATTTTAAACCGTAAATAAAGAAGTTATGTAGGTTTGACCTCTAAAATAGCTGTTTTTTAGCTATTACTGCTATGCCCTTGGTCGGATCTGAATTTTGTTTGCACCACCTTGTTTGTCTGATCAATCCGCGTAATTTGAATACCCACTTGATATATTTTAATCCGTAAATAAAGAAGTTATTTAGGTTTGACCTCCAAAACAGTTGTCTTTAGCTATTACTGCTATACCCTTGGTCGGATCTGAATTCTGTTTGCACCAACTTGTTCGTCTGATCAATCCGCGTAATTTGAGTACCCACTTGATATACTTTAATCCGTAAATAAAGAAGTTATTTAGGTTTAACCTCCAAAATAGTTGTTTTTACCTATTACTGCTATACCCTTGGTCGGATTTGAATTCTGTTTGCACCAACTTGTTCGTCTGATCAATCCGCGTAATTTGAGTACCCACATGACATACTTTGCCCAAATTTTATACCCCCCCCCACAATGGGTCATGTTCAAGGTCAAGTCAAGGTCAAGGACCTTGGGACTTAGACATTTTCACAAAGTGGGCTGCACACAAACATGAGACTAACAGTCTCCTGCCTATGTACAGGCCAAGTCCCTAACTTGAAATGCTTAGGGTGGTCCTGAAAAGGACCGTTTGTGTTTGAAGGAGATGGTGGATAAGGAGCGGTGGACAGTGTTTAATTTATTTCTTCGTAACCCACTTTACTTGACCCTTCTGCCGTACCAAAAACAAGTCGCACTCGGTCTCAGGAGGTGGCAGAGTAGACCTTGGAAGGTGGACCTTGACGTAACGGCCGCCAAAGAGGTGTTGGAGTAGGTACTCATCACTGATCTTCCCCACAAATAAATATTCAATGTCCAATTTCAACTGGGCAAACTTGACGGCGACAGACTCCAGCGGCGTTACCAACTCGGTAAGTTTCACCGTAGCCGTCCTCTTCATTATTTCCTCAACAGTTGGAGGCGGCGATGAAGGTCGAGACGATGAAGGGCGAGGCGTTGTCGTTGACGGAGATGCAGAAGACGTCGAAGGCCGTTGATCAAAGTAAAGTGGGTGGTTCCGAAAATTTCTTTGTATACAAGACCTAAAAGAACTAGGTCTTTTGAAACCGCTCCTTTTCTCCGAAGACTTCTTCAAAGTCTCCTTCAAACGTTGCAGTTTCTCGGGTGTGATGGGAGAAGACATAGCGCAGAGGTGTATACAGTTCGCAAGGCAAAGCTGGAATGAGGTACCAGACGGAGCAAAGCGGGTCGCCAAGTGTAACCGTGACATTTCCATATACGGGTAGAAAGCTACAGACCGGTTTACATCCTGTTCCCCTTCCACCGTGACGACACAACCCCCCCCCCTTACGTCACGGGGCGGAGCCCCCCCCTGACGTCACGGGCGGAGCCCCCCCCCTTGACGTAACCCCCTCCCCCCGATTTGGGTCATGTTCAAGGTCACCCCCCCCCTTCGACCTCCCCCCTTCCGCTTCGGTGACGTCACTTTGCCTTTATAAGCGGGAGCAGTCCGCAGTCTCGTCGCAGTAGCTTGCCGCCCGCTGTTTGGATATACGTCCCAGTGGGTTGCACTCTGCTGCAGCGTAGGTCTGTTAAGTGTGCGTTGGGCCCGACGCGCAATTAAGAGATCCGCGCCCTTGCATGTTTAGTTAGTTTGTTTAAGCATGTTAGATAACGCTTGTAGTTTGCTGCTAGGTAATGTAGTTAGTCTAATATATATGTTAGTGTTTGGTATTGGTTTGAAGTGTTTTATTTACTAATAACATATGTACTCCCGGCCCTACAGGTCCCTCAACAACCTTGGTCAAAACTTGGGTTCGCAGCAGCCTGACGCCGGGTGTTTGGGTCTACGTCCCACCGGGTTTCAGTGATACTGTTGACCTTTGCAAAACCGACCTCGGCTGTTTTTGTAAAAATAACGTTAACTGATTAATTTGTTTCTTTTACATAGTTGCTGGTAAAGTCTTTATTTTCAAAGTAATGTATCTTGTTTCTCATCCTTTTCCTAACCCCCTGACAATAAGGTTCGGCCCTGAAAACCGGCCTTGTCAATAAGATCAATACGGCCATGCAAACCGGTTGACACCACCTATCTCACCCATGAGAAACGTTTGTGAAATATAAAATCAGTCTCTTGTTTAAAATCAGTCTCTTGTTTGTTGTCTTTTGTCCCCTTCCCCAATACAGAGCGGGGAATAGAGCAGTATGTTATGCTCTATTCCCCGCTTTGGCATTATGTCAGATGACCTTGACCTACTGACGGGACTTAGAAAAACTTTCGTTTGATCAAATATTGGAAGAAATATACTTTTAAAATAACCTTTCTCAATCACCTCCACTCCCACCACTTACATCTCCCCACCATTTACATCTCCCACCACTTACATTGGGTATAAAAGAGGTTCCCCATCACTGGTAAAACATTCTGCTGTTTGTGTTTAACCATGGCGCATATCAGGAAGCAGACCAAGCCTAAGAAGATGGTCGTAGCAAAACCAGCTCTTGTAACACCTACTACCTCTTCTACTGCTTCTTCATCATCTACACCAACTACTTCTGCACCGTCTCTACTCCGCCAGGTTTTATCTTCGCCAGCTTCTTCATCGCCTGCTTCTTCATCGCCTGCTTCTTCATCATCCGGTCCTGCGTCCATACTCCGCCACGCATTACTGATGTCCTTGATAATCCCGGAAGAGTCGCAACCAAGGTCTCCATCTTCTCCACCACCAAGACCCATGTCACCAACAAAATCATCTTTATCTTCCCCATCACCAAGGTCAAGGACAAGGTCTTCTTCGTCATCTTCTTCTTCGTCATCTTCGAGCTCGAGGTCCTCTTCTTCTTCATCTTCGAGCTCGGGATCATCATCACCGAGTTCAAGATCTTCAACACCCACTAAACCGCAGATCATCTCTCCAATCATCACTCCACCTTCCACAAGTTTTCGTCCGTCAGTAATCTGCATAAATGATCAAACTCCTTCAGAGAAATTTAATGAATTAAAATCCTTGAGAAGGAAGTGTTTACTTCCTGCACAACAATGTAAATACAGTTTTAAAAAAGGTGCAAGGAAAGGGGAACGTTGTGCTAAATCTTGTGTCTTAGATGAAGAATTATGCAGTTTTCATTTAAGACAAAAACACAAGGGTACCGTTTCTCTTTCCACACCACATCCAACAGTGAAACCAGCCAAAACTCGGATTAATAGGCTTTGTAAAAACAAACAATACTTCTTTGTCAAAATAATGGGTTTCTTAAAGGTCATGTTAAAATGTGGAGACCAACTCTACATTTTAAGATTACCTAAAGCCATGCGCCATCCCTACAAACCCACGAAAAAGCACTATCTAATCAGAGACAATTCAGGAACCACTGTGTGGAAAAAATTGTAATAACCTTTTTCCAAATTAAATCAAGTCTTTCTTTTTCCAAATAAAAAAAAAAAAGTGTGGACAACCTATTTACATTTTGTAGCATATGCTGCAGAGTGTAAATAGGTTGTCCACACTTTTTTTTTTACAATGTTACAACGACCTTGACCTAGATAACGGACTTAGAAACATTTCGCTCTGTTTAAATTCCTTTTCAAACCAAAACATTGATCTGTTCACCAACCTTTTAGGTGGGGGTAAGCGGGTATATAAGCGTGGCGTCGTAGAACATATTCATTAGTCAGCTATGGAGACTCCAGCAGGTTCATCCAACTCATCAGCTACTGATATGGAAGTAATCTGGGAACGTAGAGCGAAACAAAATAGTGCACGTTCGCGAAGAAACGAAAATAAAGTAAGAGAAGGATTCAAAAGATTACAAGTCGCGGTACCATTTGCTAATCCTAGTGATTCTAGGATTTCAAAAATTCGACAGGCAGTACAATATATTAAGTTCCTTCAACTACAGCTTCAAGAACCTTGTATAAAAGCTGAACTGCCTGAGGAACCGCTGCCCCCCTCAATCTTACAAAAAGAATTAGGGAACGTTTTTGTCGAACCTCCGACCCTTAAAAAAGAAGATAACCAAACTCGTTAAAACAATGAAAGGGGTTAAAAAAAACAAAAAAAAAAACAAAGCGGGGAATAGATCAGTTTGTGGTCAAAGTGAGAATCACTTACTGCTCTATTCCCCGTTTTGGCAATATGTTCAGACGACCTTGACCCACTAAAAAGACTTAGAATATTTGTGTATAGTATTGACTTACACTCCGTGTGGTAAAATAATGGAAGATATATTTATTTCTTAACACAATATACCCCTTCCCTAACCCTTGTACTCCCACCACTAACCCCCACCATTTAAACGTAGTATAAAAGGGGTTCCCTATCACTGGTAAAATCATTCTACTGAAAATGAGTACACCCGCTCTCCCTATCGCTGCAGCAACACTAGTAGTAAGCAGAAAGGTTGAAAATCACGATCAGTTAATTGTCTTAAGAAGATTACTGCACAAGTTTCTCGATTGGGAGGTTGGTTGTGATTTGTATATGTGGAAGCCTACGGCTCCAGTGTATAATAGTGAACAGGAAGCATGGAAAACAAGATATAAAAACAATGTAAAGTTACTTAAAATGATTGGTATAATGGAAAGGTTACTCCGGCAGAAATGGATCATCAATCCAACATTTTATATTAAACCAAACCATTGTTGAATCAATAAAAAGGAGAGAGATTAAAAACAGAGCGGGGAATAGATCAGTTTGAGGTCTAAGTGAGAACCACTTACTGCTCTATTCCCCGTTCTGGTGGTATGTTCAGACGACCTTGACCCACTTACAAGACTTGTCATTCTGCGACATCGTTGTTAGATATAAAATGTACTTCCTACAATAATATCCTTGACATTTACCCCCACCACGTAAACATGGTATTTAAGCGACCGTATCGGAATATCCCCAGTAGTTAGCTATGGATTCCCAAGCAAGCACATCCAAAGAGTATAAAGATGAACTATCAGAGTTTCTGAAGTTCAACAATTGCACTTCACAATTGCGGAACCGAAGAGCCGAAAACGCATTAAGAACAAAAAGATATAAGCTGACAATGCAAAAAGCCTACAGTAGATTATCAAGTAAAGTCCCGGGCGTTAAATCTACTACTAAAACAAAGGACATGATATATCGGGCAATAGAATACATAAAACATCTGCAGGCAATAGTTGCAGAAGTTCCTTCTGAAGAACCGGTCTCTCTTGAACCGATAGAATGCGTGTTCCTGGTGGAAGATAGGTTGGCGAAACATCAGTTTCTTGAGGAAGAACCGTCAGCCTACAAACAAATCTTCCTCATGGATGAAGACCAGGATGAATAACTGGGTTAACAAAATTAAAGACGTCTGGAATACAAAGCGGGGAATAGATCAGTTTGTGGTCCAAGTGAGAATCACTTACTGCTCTATTCCCCGTTTTGGTAACATGTTCAAACGACCTTGACCCACTTCAGGACTTTGAAACAACTTTGTTTAATACTAAATATATATTTAACAACAATATCCCCTCCCCAACACCCCCCCCCCCATTAAATTGTGGTATAAAAGGCGAGTTTGTATCAATGGTTGAATCAGTCTAGTCATGGCACCAAGAGACATCATATTTCCTCATCCACGAGAGGTAATTCTAATGTTAAAAAAAATTATGTTAGAAGATGAAGATGAAAATGAAGATGCGGTGTTGGAAGATGAAGAAGTTGATTTCGTAGAGATGGAAGCCGTGCGTTGGATGGAACAATTGGAGAGTGATGAGGATATCTCTAGTGTAGCGGATGACGTGGAGGAAAACTCGAATTCGGACGATGCGGAGTGTTACCAACAGTCACTCTGTTTGGAACACATGGAGGCAACTCCGAGCGGTAGTAGGACCCTTTTTGAGGGTACCTACGTCACTAGCTTTCTCCCCCGTCGCTTATTTCCGTTTGATGAGTCGGATTTGTCAGATGAGTCTGATTAGTTTTCTTCGTTAACCTTCCAACTACAAATACAGAGCGGAGAATAGATCAGTTTGTAGTCAAAGTGAGAACTACTTACTGCTCTATTCCCCGTTCTGGAAATATCTTCAGATGACCTTGACCTATATCAGGACTTGGAAACAACTTCTTTTGATACAATAATTATTACTAAATCAAACATATGCTCCAAGAGGGGGGTACTCTAATGGTGGGGGTAAGCAGGTATTTAACCATGCACTTTGGAATACACGTATTAGTCAGCTATGGATTCGCAAGCAAGCACATCCAACTCCAGATCTGTCTACACTCAGAGAAACGCTGAACACTCAAAGAAATGGAGAGTGAATATTAACACTGGATATGAGAGATTACAAAGTGTAATCCCATTCGCCAATCCTCGAGATGCAAAAATAACCGTTTTGTATAAGGCCATGGAATATATCAAAAGTTTACAGTTAAAACTCCAAGAACCGCTGTCAGCTCCCTCAATCGAACAAAAACTGTTGGAATCATGTCCTCTGACTGAAGATGACTTGGCGGTTCAACATTTCTTTGCTGAAGAACCCTCATACAAACAACTTTTTGAAGATCAGGATAATTAAAAGAAAACTTAAAGATCTGTTAAATAATACAAAGCGGGGAATAGATCAGTTTGTGGTCCAAGTGAAAATCACTTACTGCTCTATTCCCCGTTTTGGTAACATGTTCAGACGACCTTGACCCACTTTGGGGACTTAAAAACATCTTGGTTTGATGCAAAATGTACTTCCTGCGTAAAATTTGGTATTTCTTCACTAACACATATACTCCGGCATGTATACCCCCACCACTGTTCTTTTTCGGGTATAAATAGAGGTGCATTTTGGAGTGTTATTAGTAGCTGGTTAGCCTTTGAGGAAGACACAGTTATAATATGTATCGGTGCGATATTTGTAAAGCCTCATTTAGAGATGATTGGCTTTTAGCCATTCATAAAGAACTAAAATATAATCCCAACACAAATACAAAAGAAGAACAAAATGAACAAGAATTAGATTCAATCGACCATCAATTAGCACAACATCAATTTGCAAACCTAAATCAAAAAGAACAAAATGAAGTTTTAAGACCGAGTGTCATTCATTATGCACACTCAACGCCATCAACATCGACTTCTACGCCTGCTATGTCTACACTTCATCATCCTTCAACATCAACACCATCGACTTCTACGCCTGTTATGTCTACACTTCACCATCCTTCAACATCAACATCGACTTCAACGCCTGCTACACTTCACCATCCTTCAACATCAACAGCTGCTATGTCTACCCTTCACCGACCCTCAACATCAACAGCAGTAGATGTGGAACTACACGCTCAAGCACTACCTGGTAAGGTAGTAACACATTTTAGAATTGACAACGTAAAATTACAACTTGAAAACTTTTTACATAACGCCAAAGAATTAGTAACCAAAACACTAAAGAATGAACAAAAAAGATTAAATTTTATCAAATTTGGACTGTTGCTAGATGCCATATTCACTAACATTCAAAACGAAACATCACCAAGAGGTTTCATGACAAAAAACCGAACCATCATGGCTGCGTCAGATATTGAAAAGATCGTAACAGAATGTCTTGAGGAACTTTTGACGAAACTACAAGAGCATGAAGGAAGAGGATCTGGATGGACTTTATTAAGTATAACAAGTCTGGATGTTAGAGTTCATAAACACGGTTATGGAATGAGAGGAAGTAGCTATATCCCTCTACCTCAAAAAATTATGAATACCAAATCCTGTATTAACAAGCAAAATGAAAATAATGAATGTTTTAAATATGTTATGATGGCCAAATATGTAAAAAACCATCCGGAAAGACCAAGTCAAGCATATGAAGAAGTTCAACACAAGTATAATTTCCAGGGAATGACTTACCCTGTTGCAATTACTGATATATCGAAATTTGAAAAACAAAACCCTTCAGCTTCTGTCAACATTTTTGGCTTGGATTCGTCTAAAAATGTGTACCCCTTGCGCATAACACCTATTGAGCGCAGAGATCATACGGATTTACTATTAATCACTAAAGGGGATATATCCCACTATGTCTACATTAACAATTTTGAAGCTCTTGTTTCTAAACAATTATCTAAGCATGAAAAAAAAGATTACAATTTGTAAAAGATGTTTTTGTCATACAAACAAAGAATTGAGACGGGGAGGATCAGAATGGCTAGTAGAACATCAAAGGTTATGTAGTGGAAACTATGAGGTAAGAATTAAATTGCCACATCCCAGCAGAGCGCAGATAAGATTTGACAAAGTAAATCAACAATACCCTGTTCCATTTGTTGTGTACGCGGACTTCGAAGCATCTTTACTTCCTATTGAACAACAAGAAGAGGATATCACAAAAAGAAGCAAATATCAAAAACATGCACCAAACAGTTATTGTATACTAACAAAATCCACGCTGTCTGAAGAACATCTTCAAGAATTTGGACTATCATCTGCTCCAAAGATTTATCGTGGTGAACAAGCAGCGAAACACTTTGTAGATGAGTTGTATTAAATTGCCTCTAAGGTGGAAGAAATCTACAAAATTAAAATACCGATGCAACCTATGGATGAACACCAACTTCAACATCACAATTTGGCAACAACATGTTATCTGTGTAATAACCTATTTACACCAGATAACGTTAAAGTGCGTGATCACGACCATCTTACAGGAGCCTACAGAGGTGCAGCCTGTAACGCTTGCAACTTAAATTACAAAGTACCATCTTTTATACCCGTTGTTCTACATAACCTTAGCGGATATGACTCTCATTTCATAATCCCGGAGTTAGGAAGAGATGATGGAGCAATAGATGTTTTGGCAACAACAATGGAAAAATTTATAAGTTTCTCTAAAAAGGTTGGCAAAATAAAACTTAGATTTATTGATTCGTTTCGATTTATGCCTTCTAGCCTAATGAAATTAACTGATAATTTAAAAAGAGAAGATCTGATAGAAACAAGCAAAATTGTAGCCAGTAGTAAAATGGATCTGGTTCTTCGAAAAGGAGTCTTCCCCTACGATTACATCGATGGACTTCATAGATTTAATGAAACATCACTTCCTCCACCAGAACAATTTAACAACAAACTTAATGATTCGGAGATTTCACTTGAAGACTATCAACACGCATGTCGAGTATGGAACGAGTTGGATATGAAGACTTTAGGAGAATACTCAGACTTTTATGTAAAACTTGACGTGACTCTTCTCTGCGATGTTATGGAAGAATTCCGAAGAACCTGTTTTGCAGCATACGGTTTAGACCCTCTACATTCATATACATCTCCAGGACTAGCTTGGCAAGCAATGCTGAAAGAAACAAAATGCAAACTCCAGCTGTTAACAGATATAGATATGGTTTTAATGGTTGAGTCGGGTGTTAGAGGTGGACTAACTCAAAGCGTGACGAGACATGTTAAAGCCAACAACAAATATCTACCTGACCATGATCAAGAGAAACCTTCAACGTACCTGGGATATTTCGACGCGAATAATCTGTATGGATGGGCCATGTCGAACCCACTTCCATTTGACAACTTTAAATGGGTTGATCCCGACTGTATTGGCGATATTTCACAAATTCCAAAACAAGGAGATACCGGATATATTTTGGATTGCGACTTTGAATATCCAGAACATTTACACGATCTTCATTATGACCTTCCACTCCTCTCAAGAACAGAAATTTCACCAACTGGAAAACACCCCAAATTAATGATGACCCTTAACAATAAACAACGATACGTAGCTCACTATTGGGTTGTTCAACAAGCTATCGAATTAGGTTTACGTCTTACTAAAATTAATAGAGCTGTAGAATTTTCCCAATCGTGCTGGTTGAAACCGTACATAGACTCGAATACTACCAGAAGAGCAGCCGCTACATCAGCCTTTCAAAAAGACTTTTTTAAATTGATGAACAATGCGATATTCGGTAAAACATTGGAAAACAAAAGAAGACATAAAAATGTTAAACTTGTTACAGATTCGAACAAACTATAAAAACTCGTACAACAGCCAAACTTTGGAACATCTATAATTATTAACGAAAATCTTGTAGCTGTATCTATGAAGAAAACAAGTGTGAAGATGGATCGTCCTTTGTATATAGGTATGACAATCCTGGATATCTCCAAGACTCATATGTACGATTTTCATTACAAAAAGATGGTCACCTTTTATGGACGAGAAAACATCGGCATCTCCTACATGGATACAGACGCTTTTATATATTGGATAATTACTAACGATATGTATGAAGACCTTCGGACATTTGATTACAAAAACGACTTTGACTTTTCCGACTATCCAAAAGATCATCCAAACTACGACAATGACAGAAACAAAAAAGTGCTTGGCAAATTTAAAGATGAAGCCAATGGTGTTATACTTCAAGAAATTGTTGCACTAATGTCAAAATTATATTCTTTACAACTAAATGAAAACCAAGTCATTAAGAAAGCTAAAGGAGTAAAAAGTTTGTATTTAAAGAAGAATGTGCATTTTAATCACTATAAGAAATGTTTATTTGAAGATCAAGATATAACAGCAAAATTCAACACAATCAGAAGTTTCAACCATCAGCTGTACAGCGTGACGGAAGTAAAAAAATCTCTCTCTTCAAATGATGATAAACGACACATCCTTGCAGACAACATCCACACTCTACCATTCGGCCACTATTCTCTCAACCCTATTGACGAGTAACCCTTTCATCGTCCTACATCCCTTTTCCTTTTCCTTTCCGTATAAAAGGGGGAACACAGCAGTATTTTGCTGTGTTCCCCCTTTTATACATTAGTTTAGAATGACCTTGACCTATATAAGCAGATTTATACAAAAGAATATTTAATATCATATCAGCTGTCTTCGTGAAACCATCATGTCAGACCTGAAGGAGAAGATTATTAATGAACTACACAAACCTGCAAGAATAAAGTTTCCAAGAAGAAATACTGTTATAAAAGGGATAAATGATCTATATCAAGCGGATTTAATTGAAATGCGACCGCATAGCAGAATAAACAAAGGATTTAAATATATACTCACAATTATTAATTGTTTTACAAAAGTTGCAGACGCTTTGCCTCTAAAGGACAAGACTGGTAAAAGCGTAACAGAAGCCATGGAAATAGCCATAAAAAGAGATAAAAACAAAATTAAACATTTACAAACTGATGGTGGAACAGAATACTTTAATACAAACTTTGCACAGTTAATGAATAAATATAAAGTAAATCATTATTCTACAAATTCAGAGAAAAAAGCAGCTATTGTAGAAAGATTCAATAGAACCTTAAAAGGAGCACTGTATAAACAATTTTCAAAAAGAGGTTCTTACGTATGGTATGATGTTTTACCACAATTAATAAATGATTATAACAACAGGTTTCATAGAACTATTGGTATGAAACCTAACAAAGTAAATAGAAGAAATGCAAAAGATGTATTAAAACGCATTAAGAAAAATACAAAGCCTAAAGTAGAAAAAATGCAGCCAAGAAAATTTAATGTAAGTGATAAAGTACGGATTAGTAAATATAAGGGAGTGTTTACCAAGAAATACCTTCCCAATTGGACGAATGAAGTTTTTACAGTGTATAAAGTGCAACCGACTGTACCTGAAACGTATATCTTAAAAGATAACAAAGGAGATTTGTTGCAAGGTGCATTTTATGGACATGAAATGTTAAAGTCAACAGTAGGTGATGTATATCATGTTGAAAAAGTGTTACAAAGAAAAAAGGACGCAGTTAAAGTGCGGTGGTTAGGGTTTAACAAAACTGAGGATTCATGGATACCTATAAAGGACTTGGTTTAATGCAAGCAACTCATTTCATCGTTAACCTTTGAGCAGGATGGAGATTATTAACCATAACGATCGATTCAATATTAATAACATAGATGATTTAACTGTGGATAACGTTAAAATCAACAATGGTAAACACGGTAGTTTACTTCCAAACACTGTTCGATGTATAGTAAGTGGCCCCTCAAACTGCGGAAAGACCAATGTTGTCTTTAATTTGATCACTAATCCGCAGGGATTAAGGTTTAATAACCTATATATTTTTTCAAAGTCTCTACATCAACCAAAGTATCAATTGCTGGATAAAATCCTATCTGATGTGTCTGATGTTAATTTTTACAAATTTAACGCTAGTGATAGCATTATGCAACCAAACGAAGCGAAACCGTATTCTGTATTTATATTTGACGATGTATCTTGTGAAAATCAGGATACTATTAGAAACTACTTTGCCATGGGAAGACATAATAACATCGACAGCATATATATAGGACAAACCTATAGCAAAATCGCAAAACAACTTATCAGAGATAATGCAAATATTCTAATTGTATTCAAACAAGATGATACTAACCTAAAACATATATATAACGATCATGTGAATGCGGATATGCCATTTGAAAAGTTTAAAGAACTTTGCGGAAAAGCATGGGCGGAAAAGTATGGATTTTTGGTTATTATGAAAGATCATGCTATAAAAGATGGTCGTTATAGAATAGGTTTTGATAAATTCGTTTTAATACACTGATTAGCGGTATTACTGTACAAGTCGTCAAGGTGTGAAGATGATTAACCAGGAAAAGCTATTAAAGGAAATAAAATCACTTAGTGATTCTATTAGACAAAAAAACTGAGCTTTAAAATCAGGTATAAATGAAAGAGAGCAATTTTTAGAAACAACATTCAAACCTGTTACTGAACCTTTAAAGCGATTAGCACAAAATATGGAAAAACCTTCAATTCGCTTCGAAGGAGACAAAATGCTACCAATTTCCAAATATGAAGAAGAATTTCAGAATGATGAAAGTTTTGGCCAGTTACATACATCTGAAGAAAGCGACGAGTATGAAGAAAGCGGAGATATAGAGGATTTAAAGGAAAAGGATATTGCAGAAGATACAAGTACAGAAGATACAAGTGTAGAAGATACAAGAGCAGAAGAAGAGGATATTAACCCATCCAACTTAAGCAAATTAGGCACGGATATTATGTTTAAAGGAACACTTGGAAGAACATATACGTTAAGAATGTTACACGCCGCACATGCTAATCGAAGTTATCATACCTATGGAGCTAGAATAGAGGATAAAGGATTAATGATTGGAGATAGCAAGTTAGATATAAACGAAAATGATGATATAGTTATTGGAGATAAGAAATATAAAGGTACAAAAGGTTTGTTTGAACTTATCTTTAAAAATAATCCTGGTAAATATACTAAAAGGGATTTACAATTGTTTAAAAATATATTAGAGTATACAAATGCACATAGAAAAAAGTATTCCAAAGACCTACCTATTCATAGAAATCGGTCAATAAAATATACAAGTATTATATCTAGTCTTTTCCCCTCAAAATCAAAAAAAGCTCAAATTAAAAGAAGAGCTTTATCTTCTGCTGAATTAAATGTTTTGCATAAAAAGAGAAAAACAACTGATCCTACCACATCTGGAAGGGGATTATTGAAACATTTGTATAAAACTAATATAATATATTACAACGATATAAATAAGTTAGTTGATCGAATGAGATTATTACATGAAGCCATGGAAGCCGGGCACACTGGTTTAGAAAACGAATGGGTAGCTTTGGTTGATGAACTGCGAAAACAAGGAATAATTGTTCAGTAGACGCATATATATATATATATATATATATATAATAAGAACCTAAACGATAGCGATTCAGTTACATCATGAGTGTGGACAAGTTTGGACGGTATTCCGAGTTTGGAGTAAAATCTGGATATAGTGAAAAAAGAGCTGGGTTTCCGTTAACATCTGACGGCAACTATAATTTTGAAGGAAAAGTAATTCAAAATGTTGGTGATCCGCTTATGTCGTCTGATGCGGTTACGGTACAGTACATGAAAAAAAGAACCCCAACTGTACACGAAGATCATTGGGGGTTTTCCGGTAAAAGGTTAAGCGATATACGATATCCCATTTATGATGGTGAAGCAGTAAATTTAGCTACTCTAAAATTGTTAACGATTTACAAAAGGAATAAAACTGACACAAGCTATGATGTAAAAAAATTTAAATTATCAAATGTAGGTGATTGTGAGCAGGATGGAGACGCTTTAAATAAGAAAATGTTTGATATTGTACACAAGAAATGGACTACGGAATATGAAAAACATTTGGACAGGTTTGGTGCAGCTCTATTCCATTATATCCATCGGGCTTCAGGAAGAGATGCAGCTTCAGATGTTGACAGTCACAATTATTTAGACTGGAAAAATATACACAATCTAGAGAAACCTAATCAACGAGATAAACCGTCTAAGCCTTCTAAAGTCAAGACATTAGGAAAGGAGGATAAAGTGAATGTGATTAATGAACCAACAGAAAACAATGAAGATTACATAAGAGAAAAAAGAATTTAAAATACCCCCCATGATAAGGGATAAAGCATCAGTCATATTCGAGAGACGATACAGAGAGGATGATGGAATCAAATATTACTGCGTGGAGTTTAATATCTCAAGAGCCGAGATTTCCCCAAGGAGTGTTGACAGATGGTTTTGTTCAACGGTTTGATAGATATATGGATTGGGAACAACTTTCCATACATTACCTCTTTACAATGACTATGTTAAGAATTTATTTTCACAGAGTTAACTGGATCCATATTTTACAAAGACAACAGTTTTCAGAAGACTTCCTCGTAGAGATGACATCGAATTTTAATAACTGTTGGGAAGTAATAAGTAAATATCAAAATCTCTCTGAGAATTACATTGACAATTTTAAAGATAAACTAGACTGGGATGTGTTATTCAATTATCAACGATTAAGTGGCAAGTTTCTAAGGGAACATGACAACTACTTAAAGTTTATTCATTTTACCGAAGACAACGATACCAACACCAGCGGAGAAACATCTGGAACATCTTCAATTACACCTTATTTCTATTTTTACTACTTTTATTTAATATGTCTACATTTAATTAATAAATCCATTTCGATATAATAAATGGATTTTAAACAGTATATAATACAAGAAACCAAAACTGATATTACATTCATTGTAAAACATTTATAGAGTGCACCTCCTGATTGTAAGTTTTGCTATAAATAGCCATGTCCAGGGTTAAACGCATCAGTCATAATCGAGAGAGATTACAGAGAGGAAGGGGAATAGCATCAACAGCATTTTCTCTATTGAGTAAACCGGTTGGAGCTATAGTTAACAAGGCGATTGATTTATTACCTGTGGAATTACATTTACCTGGAGGATATCAATATTGTGGTCCTGGAACCAAATTAGAGAAACGTCTTGCTAGAGGAGATCCTGGAATAAATAAGCTCGATCAGGCTTGTTAACAGCACGATATAGCGTATTCCAAATTTGGTGATACTAAAAATAGATCAATAGCGGATAAAGCACTTGCTGAGAAAGCTTGGCAAAGAGTAAAATCTAGTGACGCGAGTATTGGTGAAAAAGCAGCGTCTTTAGCAGTAACAGCAGCAATGAAAGCAAAAACTACGTTTGGAGGAGGAAAGAGAAGAAGGCGTGGGAAAAAACCCGCTAAAAAACAAGGAGGTAATATCAGAAGAAAACGTCGATCTACCAGTGGTAAAGCTAAAAAGAAACCAACAATATGGTCAATGATAAAAAAGGGAGGAGGATTATACCTAAGACCGTATCGTGTGTATTAAATAAGAAAGAGCAATTATAATTAAAAACAAAGAATTGACCAATGAAGAACTGATTACATATGCTTCTTGTTTGAAAATCCCATTTTTTAGAGGAGTATTTATGAAAGATGAGTTACCGGTTAAAATGTGGAAAAATGAGACTGGTATTGTAAATTTGGATAATAGTGAAGGATTAGGCACTCATGGGGTGTGTTACAAGAAACTTGGTAAAACCATTTATTATTTCGACAGTTTTGGAGACCTTCCACCACCGAAAGAACTTCAACAATACTTTCGTGCGGCAGAAAATGTTTTTTACAATCATACAAGAAAACAACCTGATGATACATCCATTTGCGGTCATTTATGTTTAAACTTTTTAGCTAAAAGTGTTAGTCAACTTTAAGATGTCCTCGTATACAGTGTCATTAACCGGTAACTCATGTACTTTGCGCAGTATTCTGTTTACAGCGCTACGTTTACAAAAAGGAAGACTATGGGAAGCCGCATTATTGGATTTAACAACATATAACTCTATTCCAAACGTTAGTGAAGGAATTAATAACAAAATACATTATTACAAGACAAAAGATGATAAAGGAAAGTATTCAGCTTTGGAAGAATTCAGTTTACCAACAGGAGCTTATGAAATTGATAATATAAATGAAGTTATACAAAAACATATGGGAAAAGAAAATATAACGATAAAAGGCAATAACAATACAATGAAAGCCGAAATTACGTCTAAGTATTATATTGATTTTAGTCAAGAACATTCAATTGGTAGTTTATTGGGGTTTTCTAAGGAAACAAAAGTATTAGAACCTAATAAAACTCATTCTGGGAATAAAACTGTGACGATCATCAAAGTTAATAGCATAGACATTACATGTAACATTATACAAGGATCCTACAGAGATGGAGAGAATCGTCATATATTACACACATTCTACCCATCAGTTGCACCGGGTTTCAAGATAGTAGAAAAGCCTCAAAACCTTGTGTACCTACCGTTAAACACCAGTTTCATTTCAGACATCGTGCTGAACATAGTGGATCAAGACGGAAACCTTATTGACTTTAGAGGAGAAGCTATTACTGGAAGAATACATATAAAATCATCCGCTTAGACAATGGGGTTATCATTTAAAAAGAGAGAGCCAACAAGCAAGAGGTCAGTAGCTTATCAGCTGTAGAAGGGTTAACAAGTGACAACATTCGTTTTCTAGAAGAAATTGGATTAAAAGTCATTAACAATGGATATACTGGATATAGCGCAGGGTCCAACATTCGACGAGACCTTATGGGAAAAGGAATATCACACGCACAACCCTTACGCTTCGTCCAAATTAAACAATAACGATGAAATTAGGATTCCTATACAACAACAAGACATTTATACTCTTCCATGCGAAAGTTATTTATATATTGAAGGAAAAGGAACAAAAAATGATGGTACTGCTGGAACCACTGTTCCGTTCATAAATAATCCTATGGCATTTTTGTTTGACGAGATTAGATATGAAATTTCAGGAGTTACAGTCGATTCAACAAAAAAGGTTGGAATTTCCAGTACATTGAAAGGATTAGCGTCTTTAACACCAAATGAGAAGAATCTGTTAGCTGTTGTAGGATGGGTTGCACCAGACAAAAGTACAATCGCTCCTGACTCTTCGGGAAACTTTGATTTCTACGTACCTTTAAGATTACTCCTAGGATTTGCTGAAGACTACAGAAGAATAATAATAAATGTAAAACAAGAACTAGTTTTATTAAGATCATCAAACGATAAAGATATTATTAAAGCAGCTACTGGAACAACTGATGCCAATTTAGACTGGAAATTAACATTAGACAAGATTGTTTGGAGAGTACCACATGTGCGACTAAATGATGAACACAGGATTACATTATTAAGAAAGTTAAAATCAGATCGAGACATTGTAATGCCATTCAGAAGCTAGGAGTTTCATGAATACCCCGTTTTACCTACAACAAAACGACATACATGGACTGTAAAAACTTCTACTCATTTGGAAAAAGCGAGATATGTAATATTTGGATTACAAACAAAGAAGAAAAGTATAATAACTGAAAATGCTGGTGAATTTGACCATTGTAAATTAACAAACTGTAAAGTGTTCCTGAATTCACAATTCTTTCCCTACGACAACTTTAATATTTCTTTTGATAAGAAAAGATACAGTGTTTTATACGACATGTACGCTAGGTTCCAAAATTCATATTACGGCAAAACAAATACAACTCTACTATCTCCCGTTCAGTTTGAATCGAAAGCTCCGATTGTTGTAATTGATTGTTCCAATCAAAATGAATCTGTAAAATCGTCTAGTGTTGATATAAAAATAGAAATGGAATTTCAAGAAAACGTACCTGCAAATACATCTGCGTATTGTTTAATTTTGCACGATAAAATTGTTACATACACACCGTTGACCGGTATTGTAAAGACAGTATTGTAAAACGTTGTACCACCACCGGCACCGCCACTGTCGCTAATCTATAAATAGCGGAGCAGCAATGCAGGTCTTCAGTTGATCGTCTATCGGCGCATGGGTAACATCTTCTACAAAATGAGTTCTCCATCTGTTGTACAAGGTGATGCAGAGGTAGCACCGTTATTGGAACGTGATAATACTAGTGAAGCAGAAATCATCAAGGAAATAACTGCATTTTTAAAGTTTGGTAAAAGAGATAGAGAGGAGGAAATTAATGCAGACCCATCAAAGGTAGTACCAAAGAGGAAGAAGAAAGTTGAAGAAAATATTCCTCCTAACATTTTAACTGAAGTTTTTCTGCGAATCTTTTACCCCATCTCAGCATGCATCAGTAAAAGTGTATCAGTTGGATTGATGAAATCATTGGATTATTCCCCTACAGTAATACTACACCATGGAACAAAAAAGGTTTTATTTTCGCAAAATGCTTGGGAGTCATTTTTGAAACATGTACATTTAATAGAATGTTATTTAACTAACAGTTTGTGTGGAAGGAAAACACATATTCGACTTTTGGATTGTGACAATGAAATCGATATTGTTAAACATCGCGGACAACTACAAGTGCGAATTAGTTACTTGACTCAACATGAAAATAAGATTCTACTGTCACGTGAAGAATTCTACGTTTTAAACTACGCAACAGAACCTATTACAAGGTACATGAGACAGTTGGTATTTGCAAGCGCTATTATTAAAGAATATTTGGTCGATACTTTGGAAAAACAACCTGATAGCACCATCGTGTACGGACCTGTGGATACATCTATTTTTAATAGAATACCTCATGAAGTTTGCATGTGGAGAAAGTTAAAGGATTTTGAACCACTTGTAGAAATCGCTACAGAAGCTACAGAAGAAACAACACAGGAAGAAGAAACGGAGAAACAAGAAGAAGAAGAAAACGAAACACAAGAAGACGAAGTTAAAAAAGACTAAAGTTTGACTTAGTAAAGAAGAACACACGTGGGGTAGGCCTATTGGGGACGGTGCCCACGTTAAATATACACCAACGCGCCTGCAACTGTACGGCCTGGTATTTAACCTACCGTGGTGTGGAAAACAGTTTAGTTGATCGCTAGGTGCCATGATGAGCGGAGGGGATGAAGAAGTGAGTGTAAAGCCTTGTGTAATAGAATTTAAAGCATTTCGAAATAATGACGATAGGTTTATTATCAAGGAATTAGTAATTTTAGACTTGCTTACATTTGTAGCCTACCCATTCACGTTTGAAGCTCCTTTTTCTTTTAACAAACTTAACACCAAAGCAAAAAGTACAAACAAATGGATAACAAACTACTTTCATCACATACATTGGTATGAAGGATTTATAAGCTACAGTAATCTGCACAGTATTATGTTTAACTTTTGCAAACAATATTCACATATATACACAAGAGGATTAGAAAAAAAGAACTGGATACAAAAGTATACGCACGGTAATGTTTTCGATATAACTATCAGTAAGGACTTTAACATTAATCTCGGTAATATTTGTGTCGCTGCAAAAGATCTTAAACACGGTCAAACAAACTGTGCATTGTACAACGCATATCGTTTGGCTGCTTACTTGAAACAAACGCAGGAATGTGGTGGGGGTAGCGGAGAACAGAAATGTGGTGGGGGTAGCGGGGCCTATAAATACGAGGAGACAACACCGCTTCAGCATGAGTATTATTCGAGACTCCGAAGAGGCAACATCACAGAAGACACCACCACTGACGAAGATGGCATCACAACAATATCTACAAACATTGGTTGATCAATTCAACACTCACTCAAAATCGAACCTTCTGCTAACTAAAAAATGTTCAGAACTAAAAGAACAAAGACATTACATTATTCATAGCATCAAGAAAGTGGGAACCACACATGGAGAAGCAATTCTAGTATCATTGTGCGAAGGACCTATGACTCCAGGAGATGAGCCGAAGTTTCAAGTATTTCTTCCAAAACGATTTGTTCAACTGCTACAAAATGAAGACTTGCGAGATATTCAACCGGGGACGTTGTATTTGGTATCACACGGTGTAAGCGGCAACAACTCGACGGAACTCACTCTGCACATCATGCATCATTGTACATAATGTCTCTATTTGTTTTTCTCTGTTTGTATTTCTAGTCATCAATGTTAGACTTAAGCTTATTGTATTGTAAAATGTTTGTTTAATAAAGAAAGAAAAAAAAAAGAATAACATTAAAAGGAAAACAAAAAAAAAAAAAAAAAAAAAAACAGCAACATAGCAGTATATTATTTTATATACTGCTGTGTTGCTTTTTTTTAAAATTCAAATGGATGACCTTGAACTTTCATTCAGGGTTAACTTATGAAGGGGTATAAAAGAGAGGGAGCAGTGAAGTTAGTCTCAGTCTTGTCTAACACACGCTGCAGCTAACATGTCGGTGCCACCGATGAACAATTTATTTTTCGATAACAATTTGAAGACATATTGTTGCGAGTTGCAATGTTTTAAAATACCAGGCGATCAAGTTGACGGGAAAGCTTGTCGTAAGTGCAGGTGTTTCAGCTATTGCATATGTAGATGTAAAACATATCAAATGAACCGTCAAGATAAAATACAAGAATTACGGCGACGGCTTGCATTACTTTGGTGGCGAATGGAGTAGCAACCATCTGCCGCGCACTTGCCACCTGCCGCCTACCATCTGCCGCCTGCCATCTGCCGTCCGCCATCTGCTCCGCCCCACCACACTTTTACCCCCACCATTTAGTACGATTACAACGCTAGCTTGTGAATAGCCAGTACACCTCCGGCTCTCGACCGGTGAACATCGAGCTGCTCGTCCCGACTGTGTGTTCCCTGCGGTCACATAAATAGGCGAGGAACACACAGTCGGGATGGACCGATTGGACAAACAAGCGCAGCACTTGAAAATTGCGTCTGACGGCCGCAACTCCGGATCAACAACTTCGATGACGACAAACAACGGGGAACTATTGTAAACATAAATTATTGTAAACATAACTTATTGTAAATAAAAAGAAATGTAAACATTAAAGTAATAAATGAAATAGTACTACCTCGCACTCGTATCATTCGATTGCTTCATTCGATTGTTTTCATTCGATATTTTATCGAATGAAAACTATCGAATCACAATCGGATTTTACGCGTGCGAGGTGGTACTTTTTTAAAATAACCTCCTCGTGACCTTGACCTTTAAACTTTCCCTCATTACGTCACAAAACCGCCTACGTCACTGGCTGAGGCTCAGATGACGTGTTTAATGACTCAGGGCTTCCGGTCACGTGACCGGAAGCCATAAATCACTTGGCCCAGAACCGGCAAACCCACACTACTTCTATATCAAATATATCTATATCTTTTTGTCCTCTTATTTGGTTGATTTTATCATATAAGGAATGCTGTTGTTTCATTTGCATACTATTTAGCATGTTTGATGCAATTTTTTTTGTAGTTTAAATTTAATATATATATATTAATTTGAAAAAACAAACTAGGCAACTAATACAAACTATAAATTTACAAACTCCTCCTCTGTCATCCGTTGGGGTGTGAAAGGTATATACGTCAAGAGTACTGAATTCCTTTGTCGTTTTATACACATTTTATACACGTGAAGTGAAGTTTATTTTGGGATTTTTAGAAGATAATAAAAACTTAAATCCGGAATGAAACGTGCAGAAACACTAAACCTTTGTGGCAGTAAATAGCAATTGGAAAATTTACGGTTGCCAGTCTGTAAGTGATAAAACTGCATGTGCTTTTCTGAGTCAAGTTCAGTTCATTTATAACTTTGCGTTGATATTTTTGCTGTGCAGCGCTATATTCTTAGAAAATATTACTAGTGTGTTTAAAATATAATTGTTAAAGTTTGTTACGTTGAACATTTGTAATGGATGTTAAATCAAATAAATATATGGTCTGTAAATAATTTGGCTATAGGTATATCTATTAAATTAATTAATTTAAAATATATACATCACAACAAAATTAGATGGAGATCCGCTACGTCTCTCCTAAATTACTATAAGAAGTAGATCGTATAAAATTAACCAAGTGATTATAAACATAATAAACGTCATCGGTTTTACTTAGAAATAATTAATTATTAGACTGTTTAAAAATAAGAAAAACATATAATATAAACAAATAATTTACTTGACAAACTTTTAAATTATATTTTCTTTGGTAAATCGCTGAACCAAACGGTTATATGCATATATACAAAATGATTTTGTGATGGTAAATTATAGGACGGGATTGTATATTTATCAATACATACTTACTTCACTAAAGTTTCTAGTCCAATATGCTCCTGGCAGAGCAATGTACATGTCAGAATTGCCCAATAGGGTTAGGTCACGAGTAGCATATAAACATATACTTAATTTACATTTATTTTGAAACAACAAAAACATTAACAAAAATCACTGTTACTTACGAATATAGACCGAAATATAATTTTAAATCGGAAAACAGAAGGCATGATTTTGAAGATTTATGTTTTTTTGAGGGGGGAGGAAAAATACTTTTACAAACACAGGTGGCCAACATGTTGTGTGGGTCTCCTACTGAAAATTTAGACTGCTAACCTAGAATTGTTTGTAACACTGTTTGTGATATTAGGGAGGCGTTAAATTTAACAGGGCTTCCTCCGTTTCTAGCCAACTGATCATTGGATCTAGTCCACTACCCGGTCTAGATAATTTTTTTTCTTCGAATGATACCCTGTAAAAAAAGTGACAAACAGTCCCAGTTTCATATAAGTAATCATTTGCATACTGACCGTGCCTAACTGAAATGCTCCCAGTGACCAGTGGAGCCAGTGAGCCTCCACGCGCATCGCTAAAAGCGGAAGAATGTGTGTTCCGGATCGTCTTAAATGCTCGGACAGTACTTGCAATCCGGTAAACCAACGTTGTGCATCAGGTGCAGGCACGAGGTGAAATAGCCGTGACCTCTGAGGAACTGGGTCAGATAATAACCCACCTCACAATGCCGTCGTTCTACCCCCGGTTGGACTTACCTGACGAGTCTTGCAGTCTATCGTCCCCCGGGTCTCTTTTTCCAAGCTGTGTTGCCATTGCCGGAAGGTGCGGGAATGCTCATCTGATCTGGAAGCGTCCTTAACGATTTCGCATTGTCTATGATAAATCGCCTTCCTCTCCCCTGCCAAGAGCTTGATAGGAATGACTCCAGAGACCACCAGGACGGCCGGTTTGGACGTTGTTTGGTAGACGGAACACAGTTGGAGCACAGCTTGACGCTGTGCTCGAGTATCCGATAAATCTTGGTTTGGAGTGTCTGCTCACACCTCAGACCCGTACATGATTACGTAGATCAACCATATAGAGCATTTACACAATTATATACTGTAACATATTTTAAGCCACCATAATATGATTAAAATACTTCATCTGATAAAATCGTTCAGTTTGCTATAACGTCTAGGTCAGACTCGGAGTATTCCGCCGGATGACATCGCAACGCCAGTCACGTATCTCCCTGACGTCTCACTTCTGACGGAGAGTGTACATCGGTCTCATTAAACCAGCTCCAATGAGTTTCCGTTCCACCAAAAATACATGCTACTATGTAATGTAGACTGACTTAGGAGAAATACTTATATCAAAATGTAGATGTAATATGTTAAGTGGATATATTGATGTAGATTTGTGTGATTCGCTAAATTGTTAAAACTAAAAACACCCGTGTATTTAGGTCATGTAGTTAGGCATATCTTAATGTTATACGTTTAACCTACTTAGTGGTTTAATCAATACCGTGTGGAGTTCAGTAGTGATTTCTAGATCGGCATTCAGATAATGTCGTATGTGGGAACTGGGAGATAAACGTTGTAGCAAATAACAAAAGCATCACGTAATTGGTGCCATGAGAACTATGAATACAGCCGGTGTACTGGATTTTATGTTAATTTAATTTTTATTTATAATTAAATCTGTTGTTGCATTTGGTTCACAGCTGTGATATCAAGGTATGTATTTGATCACATGTTTAGAACTGGCTGCATAAAGTAGTGGTAAGAGAGCTCGCTGCATAATCTGAAGTTTGACATATCGACCCTGAGCGTGAACGATTTGAAAATGTTTAGAATGTTCCATACTATACCCAGCTTACATTTGTCACTGTTCTAATAATTAATGATGCTCTATAATAAGCTGAACTTAGATAGTAAGTAACAAGAACAGAGTTTGGACTGCTCTCTTTTAAAACGAATAAATGCGAATGAAGACGCGAATTACGGTAGCCAATATACAAATGTACAAATTGTACAAATGTATTTACAAATTCCTGTCTTAGAAACCTGTCATTTGCTACACACTTTTGTTTTTAGAAGAAAAACATAATTTTGGACTTACTAGTAGTTGTATTTGGACCAGGAAATTTCAGTAATACAATCGGTCGAGACTGAATGTACCCAAGAGAACCATTATGCAGATCCGCCAAGGCACCCCGATCACCATCAGTCTTATTTGGGCCGTCACCATAGCCACAGAGACGTATCAGGGTCGAAATGAAATATAAAGTATATGAAATGGAGATGCCATTGATAAACTTACACTTACACTTACTTAGGATGTCTAATCGGAAACATATAATTTTAAAAACTCGTTTTTGTTTCAAAATAACTTACTTGTATGTTAATGTCTGCGCGGAATCACTATTTATCGAAATTTGCAAACTTGAAAAAAGAAAAAATATAAATATATTTGAACCAGTTGTGCTTTATAGGGATTTTATTTATAACTACGTATTTTATTTGTAAATATGTTGAAAATTCCATTTATAAAATACAAATATTTATTGAATTAGAACATAGTTAAATTTCATATTTTCAATATTTATGAATTCATTCAAGAGATAAATAGGTTTATGTAGTTATCTATGACTACCTTTTCACTATACGACACTTTCTAAGGCGTCATTTACAATATGTTATTACCGGTCTCCACTTATACTCAGCAAAATAAGGTGCTCTACAATACTGTCAGTAGTTATATTATCTGGTCTATTTCTGTTGCTGGATCAGACAAGTTTATCAAATCCGAACACAATATTCAAAATAATACAAATTAGTGAATTACTTTGGGTTTGATATTTAGATTGAACGTGCACCTTTTACAACTTAAATTATTTGTATTATCCTCAGTTTAGAAATAATCAAAGTTTCCATTAAAAATTTAAACACTGCCTCGCGAGGTCCCCCTTAGGGGCCTGCGGGGTCCCAGTTTCGTGGCCCGGGGCCCCCCTCGGGCCTGGGGCCCCGGGCGCTCGCCCCGTGTGCCCTTAGGGAAATACGGTCCTATATACGAGAATCTTTCTTGGAAAACGATGCAGATTTGCACCATATTGAATAATTATCATGTATTTTGTTGACTCGTAATAACATACAAAGCGACGTTTACTAATCCGATAGTTATTTTTAAAGGTACTTTGTTGTCTGTAAAATAGGAAATTGTTTGTTTAATAAAAAAAAATGGCACTGCTAAATGTAAACTACAACTGACTCTGTCTATATATGTTAGTCTACTTAAAATCCTTGTTTTATGTGTTTCAGTATGAATCAATACTTGGCTAAAAATAGTTTGAATACATTAATAGGTTAAGGTTGTTTAGGTTATGACCTAAGTTTACCATATGACATTTGATATCAATCATTTATTTTCACTTTTATCACAGATTGGCTGACTTCCCGTTCCTTCTACAGGGTCATATATACAAGTAAATTTATTATAAACTTTAAAGGTAAAAATCACAATTACTGTTCGTAGCTAGAAGTATTTCTTATAAAAGCTGTTTATTTGAATCAATTGAATAAATAAAAAAATAAAACCATGTGGCATAAACCTGTTAAAATATTTCACTCATAACAATAACATTTAAACTTTTACGACCAGTGGGGTGGAGCAACATACTCCATGAGTTAAATTATTTTAGAATTACCCAGAGGCAAACGACTTTGATTTGATTTTTCAATAGGCTAAATAGGTCATAAAATGAAAATGTTAATTTACCGAAAGTAAGATTTTTTAGAGAACAAACAGGTTTTTGACTTGATTACTCATTATTACCTTATAATACATGAGGAAAGGACTTCATATTTGTTTTGTTTTTTGTTTTTAAAACGCTTAAATACTAAACAATTATATTCTTACTTAAACCTTTGAAAATCTAATAGAACATCAGCTATTGGTATAATATTTGAACACCAACTGTTCTTGTAAAGCGATTCTAACTTTAAGCTGGAAATGTTTGTTACTAGTTCCTAGTGGTAAGCTACAAGAGATAGTTACACCCCAGTGAACTGCATCACCACAAGTTGACAAACCCTGTTCTGCACAGTTGAAAACAGAGACTCTCAACTACTATCATAGTTGACAACTCCTAATACACTAGTAGTAGCGGCTGCCTCCCTGGATCCCATGCCCCCCCCCTTTTTGTGGGATATCTCGTTCTTGTACTTCACAGGTGATCGACGCTTGGGCTCGGGATTGTCACAGAAGGAGATGGGTAAAGCTCCCTCTGCACAGGGTTAGCAAGCTCAGCCTCCAGGGACCATCACAGCTGGTTACCAGGAAGCTCCTGGGTCTCAGCAGGCTGGACATTAAGCGAGCAACAAGTATGATTACAGGCCATGGTCACCTAAATAACACCTCTCTCGGGTGGGCGACTTCAATGGTGACCCTACATGCAGGAAATGTGGGCAGTACGAGGAGACTGCAGACCATCTGCTCTTTGCTTGTGATGAGCTTAGGGAGGTAAGGGATTCAACCCTGGGATCTATGGTCGGGGTGGATACCTGCCTTCTGAGGAGATCGTCAATAGGATGATGCAGTTCATCAGGCTCTTGAACCTGGAGGAGAACTGAAACCTTCCCATTTATTTTTCGGGGGTGCGTAATAAGCCCAGTGTGGCTGATGTGCCTTGGAACCTATGTCCCTCCGATGATGATGATGATGATGATGAAACCTTTGTAGAGTAGTAAGGCAGTACGTGTTTCTTCCGTTCTGTGATAAAATATAAATAGCTGAGTAAATTGATTATAATTTATTAAGTTAGCTATCATAAAGTTACATCGCAAATTGTGTTACCACTACAATAGTTTGTGTATATGCAGCTCTTAACATATTACTAGTAGGTGTCCCGTTCTCCGCACGGGAATCTCACTAGCACAAGGTCAGATGTTACGAACTGTTTACATTATAATTAGCAGTTTGACTAAATAAAATATTTCTCTATAATATTAACATTGTAGCTTTAAGAGCCAAAGAGGCGGAGCCCTGAATTTGGAAGTTTGTCAAAACCTCAAAAGGCACATCTAGGGAGTAAGACCTTTCGATTGAAACTAACTATGTATATAAAATAATTTGTTTAGGGGTCGGAAATCGCCGAACAAAAATAAATAAATAATTTTAATAAAATAGATGATCCAAACCGTTTATGGAAAACAATGTCGATTAAAGGAATAATTTAACACTACGCATAATTACCTGGTTTGAACTGGAAATGCTCTAGCTGTTCATATGATATTGGTTTATGTTTAGCATAAATGCCAACTCATATTCTGCGTGAATTACATATTCTTATTTTATAATATTTCCACACCACCTGTTAAACTCCAACTGGTCGTATTGTAAAATCTTTCAATTAAAAAATCTCTAATTCATTGCTCATGTAATTTTCAAGGAAGACTAAGATAATATAACTTTGTATTTTTATTTGTATTATCAACTAAATAACTCAAGCACACATGAAACTGTTTTGCAATATTACTTATGTTGTATGGAAATTGTTGTTGATGAAATACAAATCTGTAATATTTATGAACAACTAGCTGGCCCAAAAGACGGTGTCCTATCCTAATGCTATTGAATTTGTTTTATGTCAAATACCCGGTCATTTTCAATATGAGCTCGTTCGCTTCGTTCACTCGCCTCCCGGACGAGCTCGTTCGCTTCGTTCACTCGCCTCCCGGATGAGCTCGTTTGCTACGCTCACTCGCCTATTCTTATATAGTGATAACTTCGGCATCGAAAAAAGAGTTTTAGTTGCCATTTATGTAGATTATTTATTTCCGTAATGAATATATATTTATGCCTTTCAAGTATGTTTAGATATAATCCTTGTTAACTGCTGTTTGGTGTAACTAACTGAACTTTGATCAAATCAAAGAGAACTTTGAAGGCCAATGGGACAGAGCTCTTAGGTTGGATTACAATTGTTCTTTTATAACAACCTTGTCCTGACACTAACGAACAAAAAAATAAAGCATTAGTCAATTTGGTACACTCATTTTCAAGTTATGGGAAATACCAAGGGAAATAGGGATTAATTTTTATATATTAAGAAAATGTGGAAATCAAATGATCCTAAAGCTCACTTTTAAGGATTTTACAATTAAAATGTACGAACGCCCATGCCATTAGCCTAAAGTTAGACATTAGCCATTAGCCTAAAAATAGTATAGTTTGATCCAGATCAGTTGAAAATTTTGTGACCAGGAAGAATTTTCTAGTGATTTTATGTTACTGTCGTATAACAAACTTAGCTCTGGAATATGGGCCAGTACAATGTATTCTGAGTAGCCATTCAGTAAATTACTCTGCATTTTCTCTGTGGGTGACTTATTACATTGCATTATCATCAAGGCTGTAACTGTAATTCATAACTATATTACTTGTAATTTTAAAAGAAGACCAACAATCTGACAGCAATCGTTCCATCGGTTTATTTATTAGTTATGTAATATACATATTTTACTCATATAATTTACTTTGATTGTTACATTTATGACTAAGAGTAATCATTGCATGCACTAATTGACAACCGGACCTAAAAACTTGAGTTTTTAACATGAAGCCTTTATAAGTCATTATCAATTATCACTCAGTGTTATCTATCTAACATTTGGCATTTATAAAAAAAACTTTCTAAAATTATTTCTTGTAATTTTAACCCATTTAACCAATAGCTTCTCCAAGCAGGCAATTTTCCAAGACCTATTTATAGAACACTCCACAGAGTCACATGTCTAAATAGTAATTTAGTTTTATTGGCCTTTCTTCCTGTTTTATGTGTGTTTAATTTTCACTAACTTATGTAATTATGCATTGCATTAGCAAAACCTCAGGTATTAGAAATACCCCCGTAGCAGCAAACCTGCGTCCTCAGCGAAATTCAAATGCAAAATAATTGTCTTAATACCACTTAAAGCCGCATACCAAGTTTCATAAAAATATATTCACATATAAGCGATTTTAATTATTATCCAGAAGAATAACAATGGTAATGAGTACGTAGGTTTGCTGAAACAAGGAACATAAACAATTGGTTTTTATGCAAATATAAATATAATTTAACTAGACGAAGCCACATACCATCAATATTCATCAATATTCAATCATAAATAAGCGCCATATAACATTTTAGTTATTCGCCATAAGAATAACATGGGGGCTGAGTAAGCAGGTTTGCTGCAACGAGGAACAAAAAAAAACGGGTTTTTATGCAATTATCAATATAACTCAACCAAGTGAAGCTACATACCAAGTTTTATTAATTTATGTTCATAATTAAGGGAGTCATTACATTTTACATAAGAATAACATGGGGGCTGTGTATGCAGGTATGCTATGGGAATAATCAATAAAAAATCAATTTTTTGTGCAAATATCAATATACCAGTACTACGTGAAGCCACATACCAAGTTTCATCAATATACATTCATAAATAATCGAGATATCAAATTTTATTTATTCTCCATAAGGATAACATTGGACAACGTACTGTGTATAACACTTTGAATATCTCAGCAACGGTTGGGCGTAGAATCACACACAATTTAAACACCAAAATGATCGTTTTGTGGAACTGAACAGATTGGTAAAAGCAAATGTGAAGTTTACATTAAAATAAACTGAGGAAAAGCCAAAAACCTTTTTCCCATAAGATTAACATGGGCTATTTTATGAGCAGGTTTTTTTTGGATTTTCACCCTAACCACTTAACCTAGGTTAATAATTCAAAATACTATATTATTTGTTTTTTTAAGCTCTATAACATGGTCAAAACCAAATCTAAGTTGTTCAACAATTTTAGGGTGAAAAATGCAAAAAACTGATTTTTGAAAAATTTAAAACCCCCATAAACCCCCCTTCCCATGGTCCGATCTTTCTGGTTTTCGAACTTAAAGTCATGAATGTCATTTTACACATTTTAGCCAAATTTCATTAAAATCGGACGTTTTTTACTCAAGTTATCGCATTCACGGACACACACACACACATATATATATATATATATGTACAGCTCGCAAACAAAACGGCAGCCATACATAGGATATTTTGCATTTAAAGTGGCAGCCACCTGGTTGTGGCAGCCGAATACGGCTGCCACTTTATTTCTCAGTGCTAAACAGATTTCTGAAGGCAAACAAACACATTTAGCTTTATTTTGAAAATTAAAATTGGCTGCCATAGTGATGTTGGTGTGAAAAATCGTATACGTTTAAGGTTCCATGTTTACTCGCCAGAGCCGCGCCATCGTCGGTTGCCGTATAAGTTGCCGTGTATAGAGTTTGTACACCACGGCATCATTATGGCAGCTGTAAATATGGCAACTATGTCATGAGTCACAGCTTGCCTTATCGTTCGCCAGCCGCTCTTAGCCAGTGCTCAGCTCTTGTCTGCGACTGAGGCGTCACGTCACCTGCGTGAAGCCGACCGCGTGACCCAACCCGACATCGTGACGTGAGACTTACCGCGCGATGCTCCATTTCCGGCCTTGACCCCCACACTTCCACATGTGGACGCGTCAACAAAACAACACCGCCTGACATTTTGTGACGTAGGGAGTGAACATTGGTGTATCTTGCTAAAAACCCTTTTGCTATTTAGAATAACTCGTGCTTGACGCATTTTTGTTTAAATAATGTGTAGTAATAATTTTGTGTCCTAATTATCGTTGAGTGGACAAAACTTAACATTTGTAAATTAATATTGGATTTCTGCAACTTTCCAGCATATTAATAAACGATCATGTAATTTAATTTTTTAAAGTTTCTCATGATATTCTTGATTTCGAGTTATTATAAATTGCCTTTTATTTTTAGAGTAATAGTATTTATTTTAACTGTCCATTGCGATTCCATGACCATGGCGATTTTTTAAAAAGGTAGATACTGTATTCTAATTGCTGCCATTGATTCATTTATGTAATATTAAGACTACAAAGAAATCAGTTTTTTATTGTTTCTTATTATTAGGCATAGGTACAATTTATTGTTACCGTGCATCGTGACTTCATTAATGTGCTAATTTAACAAAAAGGTAGATAATTTAGATGATGTAACTGAATAATTTACAATATATTTTAGACTAAAGATAGTAATTAAACTCTGTAGAGAATACCATCATATTCGTCCTTCACAAAAAAATTATGTGCAGTCAAATAGAAATAATCAAAAACCTTTCAAACTAACTGTAAAGTATGTAAATGATTTTAATTTTTACCATCAAATCATGAGTTTTATAACAACTAATTAAGAAACATTTATCAAAAAGCTTAATAGTTTTGTCAAACAAACTCGTGTTGTTTCATTAAGAATTAATGTTCTCCCAGTTAATCATAGTTTTTATTTCTTCCCTTATACGTGGCATATGGAGGAAGTATTTTTCTGCAAACATGTTTTGATTTGAGTTATTAGTAGACATAGCGATTTAAATTGTTACCTGAATCAGAAAAAGGAAGTTTTTAAGATTATATCCATGACTGTTGGTATGTATGGATATAGACCAGAAGACCACGCATGTTTAAAACTGATTTGTTATTACATCAGTCAATCAAATAAACAATAATAACTAATCCTATTTCCTTATTTGACATTAAAATTTGAGAATTGAATGATAAAATAAACTGTATCAGGAAACTGGCACATAGGACTACTTTCTTCCGTTTACCAATTTTAACCAATAAATGGCTTTATATTTACTAAATACATATAAATAAAATTAGAGTTTTGTCTGTACATTGCTTGGAATTATGAAATTTTGCATATTTTCACGTTTTACACCCTAAAAAAGCCAACACAAGTATTATATCAATTTCTGTCTGTCTGTCTGTCCGTCTGCCTGTCTGTCGGTAACGCTCAAGGACGGGTTTTTGTTCGCTTTTCACGGGAAAACGGGTGCACTGACATTGATGAAACTTTGTTTCTTTGTTCTATATGTGCGTGAAAAGGTTTTAGGCTACTTTAAACTGTCATAAGCCTTTTTTTTAAAGAATGGCGGCCGCTAAAAAACGTAATTTCATGCGATTTTGGTCACGTTTTTTCGCTTTTCACAGAGAAATGGGTTCACTGATTTCAATGATACTTTGTTTCTATGTTCTAAATGTGCGTTAGAAGATTTTAGGTTAAATTATTTTTTTTTAGATCATCTTAGGACTCTCTCCCACGGGGTTTTAAAGATCCTACGTTATTCTTATGCACAAAGCAATATTTACTTATATTGAAGTAGATGATGACTTAAGAATAGTTATTCTATAAACAGATGTTGTAGATCTTATTTAAAACTTTGAATCAAGATTGGTAATAAATTATATAAGTATACAGAGAAGATATCTATATACAAAAATTAAAGTTTTGTCTGTACATTGCTTGGAATTATGACATTTTTGCATAATTTCGCGTTTTACACCCTAGCGGAGCCAAAACAAGTCTTCTCTCAATTTTTGTCCGTCTGTCTGTCCTTCAGTAACGCTCAAGGACGTGTTTTTGTTCGCTTTTCCCGGGAAAACGGTTGCACTGATTTCGATGAATCTTTGTTTCTTTGTTCAATACATTTGTGAGAAGGTTTTAGGTTATTTTAAACTGTCATGCGCCTTTTTTTTAATTATTGAGGCCACTCAAAAACGTGTTTTCGCGCGGGTTTGATCGTGTTTGCTCGCTTTTCATAGGGAAACGGGGGAACTAATTTATATGAAACTTTGTTCTGTGTTCTACACTTACGTTAGAAGATTATGTGCAACTTCAACACTTTGAATTCACCTCAGGGCTACAAACCACGGGATTTTCAAGATACCATCTTATGGTTATGGACAAAGCATTGATTATACTAAGCCAGTTGATAACTTAAGAATATTTATTCCTAATCAGCTGTTGTAGTTCTCATTTAAAATGTTGAGTGAAGATTGGTAATAAATAACAGAAGTATACAGATTGGACATATTATTTAAATCTATATTTTTCAAACACATTCACTTGCTTGCATTGCGATCGCTGTAACTAAAAAACGACAATGTCTAAGAATTTGAAATTTTGTACAGTGGTTCCCCTTATTCTGCAGATGTACAATAAGGCTAGGTTTGAAACAAAATCGTACCCGGCTTAGCCCTTATTGTTTGCCCTAATATTTTATTGCTGGCGATCTTATGAGCATTAGTTTGGACCTTTTTAGTTGAAATTTGGTAGGAAAATACTTAATATATCAGAACAAACACAAGCCTATTCCCGTTAAGATCGTGTTTTAGGGCCCCACCCCCGAACCTTCAGAATACTTATTTTAACAATCTTGCACATGCTACTGGACTGATGAAGATAAAATTCGGTAGAAAAAAAAGCAGATAAAATAATGTCAAATGGGGCTCTGCCCCACTGACCTCTAATATAATCTTCACAAATTACTCAACCAATAGAGCTAAAATTTGGTACTTTAAAGGACATCAGCAACAACAACAAGGTCCACAATGGGGAGTCATAGTGTTCTTCTCTAGAGATTTCATACAGACACTTTGTGTGTTTGATAAATGGGGGGACGAGATGTTTGCCTCTCTAAATAGATCTTTTATGAAGCCAACTACTGAGTGTCTCAAATTAACACTAAATTTGAAAATTATTTTTGGATAAGATTAAGGGGTTGAGGAGTTTTACTAGGTCCTTTTTAAAAGGTGGGAACAGGACATTGGAAAACAGTTATTCTTTTCAAATTCATATATTATATAGATATACAACCCGTACGAAGGACGGGTACACAGCTAGTATTGAATACAATGTTCGTAATATTAGCCTAAATCTATTTTTATTTTAGGCTCTATTGAATCACTTTCTTTACACGTTGGTTTTAAGAGAGACGAAGCCCCTTCCTTCCTATTGTTTAATGCTAACTTGAAGGAACATACCAAATGTTATTAAAATTAAAATCGAATAAGAAATAAATGACAAGTTTTTATCCGTATAAGAATACAATAATTTGACGACGTATTTAGTTTACCGCTAAATGAAAATGTCAGTTTTCTCCACAGCCATTGGTCGTAGAATAATAATTCGAAATACTAATTTATTTAGTATTTTGGCCTTTAAAGTTGTGATAGTTAAACATGAATTAAAGTTTAAAGTTTTTCTAGCTGCCAGAGGCGTCCTCGCCTGTAAGATAAATCTGTGTAATAATAACAGTTGTAGCTGGTGTTACATAAAGTAAACCTTGCAATATTTCAGCTATTTACCCTATAATTTAAACATTACATTCCCCTTTAGTTTAGGTATGAGAAATATATTTTTATTCCCCGCCAGAAACAGTGTATATAGGCTTATCATATTATGTAAATCACCATGTGTAGACACCACCTCATTTTTATAATCATAGTGATTATACACTAAATATTACGGTTTTTAATATATTTAGCTTTGAAAAATAAAAACGGCCGCTATTCTGAAATATACAAAGTAGAAACTTGATATTCCATACCAAAATGGGTCTTATTATGTGTAATATATGTACCGAGTTTTAAGGTGATATCTTGAAATTTGTCTAAGATACAACGTATTTAAGTAAAAGATATACACATACAGATAGACGGGATGAAAATAAGCGTCTTAGGATATATACCTTTATGTTAACTTTTTTATTTATTTTGTATGAGGACTCATATTCCAGAGTCCTGAAGGTTTTTTTAACACCCTGTAGATATTTATATAGTATAACTAGCTGGTACCCGACATGACTTCGTTCGCAAAATCTTTCTTCATTAGCTCTTCTGAAATAGTACAAAGTAGAAACTTGATATTCCATACCAAAATGGGTCTTATTATGTGTAATATATGTACCGAGTTTTAAGGTGATATCTTCAAATTTGTCTAAGATACAACGTATTTAAGTAAAAGATATACACATACAGATAGGCGGGATGAAAATAAGCGTTTTAGGATATATACCTTTATATGAACTTTTTTATTTATTTTGTATGAGGACTCATATTCCAGAGTCCTGAAGGTTTTTTTAACACCCTGTAGATATTTATATAGTATAACTAGCTGGTACCCGACGTGACTTCGTTCGCAAAATCTTTCTTCATTAGGATCGGATTCCTGTTTTTCTCGCTGGTAAATATATTTTTACTAAAGAAACTCAAATAAAATCATTACTCCATAAGGTAAACACTGACAATCGAATTAAAAATAAATTTTTAATGCCAATAAGGTGGAGCCCAAAACATGTTTAGTATTGTCAGTACCCTATAGGTTTGATTCTAATCTACTTATCTTTCTATCGTATTTCAGCTCCATCATTCCATTATTATACATGTGTCAGTGAACGTAACTATGAATGCCAGTGTGGTGTAGCTTCATAGGACTGTCGAATAAGAGCGATATTTGATTAGAATTTTAGCTTAATGTGTTCAATAGTTGGTTGTGATAGTTAAAATGGGAATAACAAAGATTCACTTTGCGGAGGAGTAGGCCTATTATTCTTAGAATTATATAGCTATATCATTCTACCAAGCTTTAGGTCCATCATTCCAGTGGTAGGTGTGAAATAGTATAGATATCTATGCATCCCACTCGGGCAGAGCCACAAGGGATCTTTGGATTAGGGAAACGTCAATTTTGATTATTGTGTTTATCTATTGTTTTGTGTTGGTGTGTGATGATTGGTATGAGTATACTAAAGGCTAGTGCGGGGCGTAGCCTTTAATTATAATACAGCCTGTGATTTTTTAGCTGTCAGCTATCATTCTACTGAATTTCAGCTCCATTAGTCCAATAGTAGGTGCAAGATGGTTGAAGGTAAGGAGGGCAGATCCCTACAACATTTGCGGCATAGGCTTATGATTTACCCTGTTATTTTAGCTGCGTTCCTACCGAATTAAAGATCAAAAACATCACTAATACCTACAATATTTTCATAAGAGTCCAGTAGGGTAGAGCCCCTAAGGTTTAGGACTTTTACTAGTGGCTAGAATCCTTCTAATGGTTAATCTGGTTTACCATGTAAATATTGAACGCAATTGGAAATATAGTGTAGGAGAGCATAAAGGACAAAGAAACAAAGATTAATTTAAATACTGGAAACACGTTATATATTCCAATGTTTGATTCGTTGGGTGAAATTTCAAATGATTGTTTATTTAATCCCACAAGATTTACCCTACAGGTCGCTACATAATTAAATATACCGACGTTTACAATATTATATATTAGTCTTCTGTAACAATTATCACTAATCTTTCCTCCATATTATAATAACGTTGTAACTTTGAAGTTCATTGAGGCAAAACCCTAAATTCCTAGGACTTAGATAAACCTTCCTATGGTTGAAGTGAATGACTATGCCCAGTTTTATTGCAATTTGATGAGTGGTATAGATAAACAGACAAACATTTATTTTGATGTACAGAGATTCATTCGGTTAAATTTAATTTACTAACATTTTTATAAAATGTTATTAAATAACCAGTGATCATACGCAATTTGCCTATGAATGTATTTTTACCTAAGTACACATTTTACTTAGCATTTAACATTTTACATTTAACACACGGTCTAAGGATCAACTCCAATATCCCATATATAGACTAAAGTTATATGAAAATACTCCCCACTATATGGGGTTAAGGTTTTACAACAAATTGCCAAATCATTTTAAGGAATTAAATTTAGTAAAATTTAAGTGTGCCTTAAAATAAATTTTAGTTGATAAGGTTTATTATAAAGTACGTGATTTTTTAAATGACAATACATAGGAGTTGGTCTAAACAAAAAATTTATTTGATATCTTGTTCATGTATAGAATTAGTTTATTTTATAAGAGATATTGACGAGCAACCTGTTTACTTTACAAATAATGTATTGTTTGTAAACTGTGTGAATGTTATGTTGCAATAAATATCTTGAATCTTGAACTTACAACATTAAATTTACATCACACTTCGGAGTATATATTTACGCTTTTTGGATTAAAAGGTTACCAGAAGCGTTTTTGCAATTGTTTTAATAACAAAGAATTACTTCAACAAATATGCAATTTAAATATGTAAGATCCTTACTAAAGATTACTAGCACTGACGATCCCCTGACGAAAAGATTGATTGTAAGCGAAAAACATTGGTTTGCATTCTGTCATGAAATTAATTAACTTTTTCGACAAACATACTCATGTTTATCAAATCACTTTACTTAATAATATAAATTCCTAATTTTATGGCAAATGGCGCAAAGCCCCGATGGAATTTCGGATTTTCTTGAATTATGATACTTGTAAGAAAAAAATAACATTTTGATATGCAATATGTTATGGTTTTGTCACGATAACCCCGTAAACTTTGGTCGGTGTATTTTTCCGTTTGATTATAAACACAGGTCTATCTCAACAAAACAAGTAGGTAGCGAGCCCAGATGGTGTTTATAGTACACATGACGAAGATAAGATAGTGGCGCCAAGATAAGACCCCCTAGTTCCACTCCTGCTAAGATAGCAAATAAAAAGGTTGTAACCGATTTGACCCCGCAACACCTTCATGTGTTAAACTGTGTGGTTCACGTTATGTCTCACAGCCCTTACGTGACGCCAAGAAATAGGTAGGGGCGCTGCAATAGGCCCCGCCCCGGGGTTGTTGTGCCCCTCCCCACCTGAGACCATAGATGGACCAGGGTTCAGAGGAAGCAGACCCTCACCCATTTATTAGTTTCACAGTAACAATAAACTCAACAAACACAAATTAATCCTGTTGTGTAGATTCATTGGAAATATGTTAACAATTGATAAATAGATTATACGACAGCTGATTAGTAATAAGAGTTCAATTTGCAGTGCCACTATCGCAAAAAAATGACTGAGATAGCCTATTATGAAGGATAAAGTGTTCCTGTAAAGGGAATAGGAATTTAATGTTTTTGATAAATTTGGCAACATTGCCGGCTGCTTTAATGATAGCGATATATCAAGACCATATAACACGGCTGCTATAATGATGGCAAAAACAAATATATACACCGGCTGTTACAATGATGTTGGTATGTATGGCTGTCATAATGATATCACACTTGTACAATGGTAGGAAGTTTTGCATATTTTTAAATTTTTAAAATCAAAAACTCATTTTGAACCTAAATAGGAGGTTCATAAACATTATTCACTTTAAAAATAACATATACTACATTCCTATAAGTGGCTGCCATAACGATTCTTTCTTCACGGCTTTCACAGTGATATTAGGATGTCTATATATATATCAAAATGATTAACAAGAAAATAAAAAACCTTAAAAAAGGAGAAAATAAAACAAAAAAAGAAAATGAATACGAATACATTTGTCTACCTCATAACACTACACTAAATAAAGCTTTCCGAAAAACCTTTGAACATTCTAAACTGAAAACAGCTTTTAAGACCAAAAATAATTCTTTTAGAATGATCAACAATAAAAGTAAAGAAACATAAGACAAGAACAAGAAAGATTACAATAAATCTGGAATTTATCAAATAAACTGCGGTAGCTGTGATAATCTTTACATTGGACAAACAAAAAGAAGCTTTACTATAAGATATAAGGAACACATTCAAGCATACAAGTCCAAAAATCTTACTACTATGAAATCAAACTACGCCGATCATCTTTTGAAAACAAATCATAAATATACAAATATTGATGAAAATTTAAAAATACTAACATATGAAAATGACAGAGAGAAACTAAATGTGAAAGAAGATTTATGGATTTATATCAATAATAAAAAATGTCCACAACAGCTGTTAAATACAACGCACTTAGACCAAGAGAACGCAATATTTGCAAAAATTAATGAAATGATGAATTATAAATAAGAATTATCACGTATATAGAAGAATAAAATATCAAGAAAATATTAAAATATACAACAAAGATTATATACTGTACATGTAAGAACAAATCATATGATTTACTACTGTCCTGTATATTTAGGATTTTATAAATGTGATAGTTTTTAAATTGTATTTTATTTGTTTATAGTTTATTAGGTTAAATATTTAGACTTGAAAATGACCTAAGAGTTGAAACTAGTCGTCAAAGTAAACTAAATGAAAATAAAAAAGGGTACTTTGTTTCAATCATTTTTACAATGTTAATAAAAGTAATAATATTAGTAGCCCTATTTATCAACCTCTACAGAATCCCTATGGAAATGGCTAACAACCAGAAAATTGTTCATACGTACAAATAACTAAGTCTGAAAGCTGAAAAAATAAAAGAAGATATCCACTTTAATAAAAGTTGTCTATCAAAAGGTTTGATTCCGAACTATGTACAACTACAAACAAAATCAAACTCACAAGCAGCTCAACGAACATTAGATACTGCTAGAAGAATTTGGATTAAGGAAGAAATCAACTAGTTATACTCCAAACTAAAAACAATAAACAATTCCATGAAAGATGTATTTGAAGAAATGTTAAGTATGTATCATAATGAAAGTATCGATGAAATATTACAATTTATTTCAAACTGGATAAAACCAATAATAATGAATAAGAAAGATACTCATAACAAAAAGTTAAACCGTTTATATGAAACTCAGAAAGGTACCGTTTTAAAATCTTATGAAAAAGTACATCAAGAATTTAGCCCAGCTCTGAAGAATCTTACTACGATAACCTTTACAAATGAAGAAAGTTCTTTGTTAAACAAATCAATAAAGTACAACATCAATCTTGATGTTAATAAAAAGATAATCAAAGAAGATTTGATTGATTTTGAAACTGTTGTTAGGAGAAGAGATATAAATATTCAAGATCCTATCAGATATAGTTTTGTTCATGAACTCAACAAACTAAGATCAAAAACAACTAACTCAAATATTATAAGAAAAACTAAAGAGGATATGATGCTAGTAAAGTCAATTTCAAACAAATTAAGAGAACACAATGCAATTATTACAAAAGCCGATAAGAGCAACTCTGTAGTTATTATTGATAAAAAAGATTATGATTTGAAAGTAGACAATTTTTTAAAAGATGGAAACTTTGAAACTCTTAAAGATGACCCTACAGAAGAGTTTTCAAAATTAACTAACAAAATAATAACAAACTGCAAAAGCTTATCAAAGAAAGAAAAAAGTGAACTAAAAATGGACAAACCAAAATCACCAATGCTTCGAGGTCAGCCTAAAACGCATAAAGAAGGCATTCCTATTAGACCAGTTGTAAACTTTCAAAAAGCTCCTAGTTATAAGTTATGTAAATATTTGCAAAATAAGATTAAGAGTAGCGTTACTTGGGAGAGAAGATTTGATGTAACAAACACCTACGATCTTATAGATAAAATTAAAGAAATAGAAATACCAGATAATTCATTGTTCTTATCTTTTGACATCTCTAGTATGTATACAAATATACCTATACTAGAAACACTAAACGTCCTTCAAACAAACTTAATTGATGGACAAATATTGAGGAAAAATGAAATTGAAGATCTGATTAAATTGACAAAAACATCATTAAGCCAAAACTATTTCAAATACAATTCATCTTTTTATATACAAAAAGATGGATTGCCAATGGGTTCTCCCCTATCAGGATTATTAGCTGATATATACATAAATGACTTAGAAGTGAAAAAAGTTATCAGCGAGAATAACCCCATGAGAAGTAAAGAAGAAGAAGCGAAAGGACTACTATTATACCTCAACTCTTTGTCCAGTACAATTAAATTCACATCCGAAATACAGTTGAATAAAATAAATTTTTAGACATTACTATTTCAAAAGATAAAGGAAAACATGCATTTAAAATTTATAGAAAACCAACAACCACAGATGTTATCATACCATCAGACTCAAACCACCCGTGGAGTCATAAAATGGCAGCGTTTCATTCGATGATTCATATACTATTAAAGGTACCAATGAGGAAAGAAGACTTTAAGAAAGAAAAAGATACCATAATATACCTGGCAATAAAAAACGGGTATAATCCATCAACAGTAGACAAAAAAATTAACCAGAAAATAAAAAACCTTAAAAAAGGAGAAAATAAAACAAAAAAAGAAAATGAATACGAATACATTTGTCTACCTCATAAAACTACACTAAATAAAGCTTTCCGAAAAACCTTTGAACATTCTAAACTGAAAACAGCTTTTAAGACCAAAAATAATTCTTTTAGAATGATCAACAATAAAAGTAAAGAAACAGAAGACAAGAACAAGAAAGATTACAATAAATCTGGAATTTATCAAATAAACTGCGGTAGCTGTGATAATCTTTACATTGGACAAACAAAAAGAAGCTTTACTATAAGATATAAGGAACACATTCAAGCATACAAGTCCAAAAATCTTACTACTATGAAATCAAACTACGCCGATCATCTTTTGAAAACAAATCATAAATATACAAATATTGATGAAAATTTAAAAATACTAACATATGAAAATGACAGAGAGAAACTAAATGTGAAAGAAGATTTATGGATTTATATCAATAATAAAAAATGTCCACAACAGCTGTTAAATACAACGCACTTAGACCAAGAGAACGCAATATTTGCAAAAATTAATGAAATGATGAATTATAAATAAGAATTATCACGTATATAGAAGAATAAAATATCAAGAAAATATTAAAATATACAACAAAGATTATATACTGTACATGTAAGAACAAATCATATGATTTACTACTGTCCTGTATATTTAGGATTTTATACATGTGATAGTTTTTAAATTGTATTTTATTTGTTTATAGTTTATTAGGTTAAATATTTAGACTTGAAAATGACCTAATAGTTGAAACTAGTCGTCAAAGTAAACTAAATGAAAATAAAAAAGGGTACTTTGTTTCAATCATTTTTACAATGTTAATAAAAGTAATATATATACACAACGAACGAAATAAATTAAAACGAACGTAATATATATAAATTTGAACGAATAGTGTTTGTGTCATCTGGGGACCTCAAAACAAAAAATTATCATGGTCTCGGGCTTAAGTCTTACTATGAGACCTACGGTAATAGCTTCTTCCCTATAGGGGAAATTCGCTAAAACGAAAGACCCTAAGAAGAATGTGGTTTTTGAAATAACATGTTATACAGTACTCGTAAATAAGAGCAATTATTATCTGCCAAAATTGTCCTAATTTCTCTTTGTTTCCTGTTTTTTTTCCTGAACAGGACACCTTTTAGTGAATTTCCCCTATAGGGAAGAAGCTATTACCATGGTAAGACTTAAACCGTGATAACTTTTTTTTTGAGGACCTCAGATGCCAAAAACACTATTCGTTCAAATTTATATATATGTATGTATGAGTAACATTTATGACTTTAAGTTCGAAAACCAGATTGATCGGTCTATGGGAAGAGGGTTTTATGGGGGTGAACAATTCTCCAAAAATCAGTTATCTTTAATTCTTTACCCTACATTTTTAAAAACACTCAATTTATTTTATAGCCATTTTATAGAGCATAAAAAACAAATAATTTAGTATTCTGAATCATTAACCTAGGTTTACTGGTTGTGGAGAAAAGTCAAAAAACGCGTCCATAATATTTTACATGTTAATCTTAAGAGAAAAAGTTTTTTTTTAGATTTTCCTGAGACAATTTTATTAGAAACTTCACGTTTCTTTTTACCAATAGGTTTAGCTCTGCAAAACAATCATTTTGGTTTTTTAATTGTTGTCCTAAATCCAACCGTTGCAGAGATATTCAAAGTGCTACACAGCACGTTGTCCAATGTTATCCTTATGGAGGGTATATAATTGGATATCTCAATTATTTATGAATGTATATTGATGAAACTTGATATGTGGCTTCAACTAGTTGTGGTATATTGATATTAGTATAAAAAAACAAGTTGTTTTAATAGTCCCCGTAGCAGCAAACCTGCATACTCGGCCCCCATGTTATTCATATGGAGAATAAGTAAAGTTGTATATCTCCCTTAATTATTAACCTACATTAAGAGAAGTTGGTATGTAGATTCACCTGGTTCATTGTATTGATAATTGCAAAAAAAAACACATTACTTATCGTCCTCGTTGCAGCAAACCTGCATCCTCAACCCTAATGTTATTCTTATGGAGAATAAATAAAATGCTATATATCACCTATTTATGGATGTATTTTTGTGAAACTTGGTAAATAGCTCTACGTAGTAGTGAGTCACATATATATGAATTTGAAATTTGCTGAGTACGCAGGTTTGCTGCGACGGGGGTTTTTGGTTATCAGATGTGAAAGAATGTGAGCTGACAAGAACTTGTCTTCATACCAGAAGTTAGTTTGACAATTTGAAGAAAATTATTGATGCCATTTCTAAGTTAAGATTTGCAAGCATACAAACACACCTTAATCATTTACAACAGTGTATATATAATATAGAATAGAATATAGGCTTCTACACTTTATACCGCAAAAAATAAAGGACTAAACAGTGGAATTATGATTATTTGAACTCCAGGGGATCGGTAAACAAATTTGAATCAAACAATAATTTAAATTACAGAAGTTGCTAAAATAGGCTTAGAACCTTCATAATTTCCATTTTAAGGCAAACATTTCATAAAAAAAAACTTGTTTGGAAGTAAATCACACTCTTAACTACAAAACAATACCGAATTATAATAAAAACCATGGTAACCAGTTAAAATACTAAATTATATTTGTAAAACCTAGGAAACGCCAGTTGAATTTTATTTTGTTACTGTAAAGACGCATCTACTGATTCAACTACAATGGAGACAATCTCCAAAGTTCTGTAAGTAGCCTCAGATATCCTAACATTAATCGTTTTAATATAGTCAACTCTTATAGAAAATTTGTAAATAATTTTCTTGTTTTTTTACATAAAAAGAGGTTGGTAGCCTCCTTTTGCCTTACTTTGCCTGACCATACAGACTATAGATCTGTGCGTGGAACGTATCCGGCAAAACAAGGGGTGAACCGTTACAGTATGTGTTATACAGTACTGATCAAATTGCATGCCAGGACCAGGATTTGAACCCACGGCAGGGCCGCTGCCATGGTACGGAGTTAGTTGCCTTTACCTATACACCATTTTCACAAAAACGAATCACAGCAAAAATCATAACTCCTTCATAAACAAATGGACTCGAGGCGAATATCGGCGATACAATTTTATTAAGAGGAGTATTCGTTCAGCACTTTTCAGCTCTTTTATTTTCCTTTGTGACTGTTTTAGGTTTCGATTAAATCGAATACAGCTGTTTCCTGCCCGAAAAGTGTTCTGGACAACGTTGAAATTACTCGATTTGCTGGTAGAACTGCAGCATAACATTATACATATGAAAATGTTCTCGACTAACTCGTGTTTGAATTGTTCTAGGTCTGAGAACAAGGCATTGTTCCTGGGAGCCGCAATCATCGGTGGTGGGGTGGCCCTCGGCTGGGCCTGGTGGAGCCGTTCTGGTGACGACACGCCGCCTGCTGAACCTCAGTTTCCTGATACCTATCAGGGGTATATTCCTGGGCCGTCCGAGGAGGGGGAGCAAACGTTATCAGTCATATTCCCATCAAACATCAACAATCCTTACCATCCATCAAACCTGCACTAAACCTCTCATCTCATTAAATTTTGCATAATTTCATCACATCATCTCGCCTCTTATTCTTCATCCAACTCATATCATCCCAGCCCAGAGAAGAAGGACCACCAGTCCAGAGAAGAAGGACCACCAGTCCAGAGAATAAGGACCACCAGTCCAAGAAACCAGAAGAAGGAAAATCCGAAAAGCAGAAGAAGCTGACACAGAAACCCCACCACCATAATAGAGCCCACCAAAGAACCAAACAGAAAGCAAACGGCAAGTGGGCGTAGGGTATAAGAAGCTACTCGGCTTTGGAGGGTGAAGTCGAGGATGCCCCCTACAGAAGACAAGTGGCGACGGTTTGAGAACTGACGACACGGCACGAAGAAAAGGCACAGACTCCCGCAACGGACTACCGACAGGAACTCAGAACCTCCGCTTTCAACGGTAATTAAAAATAACTGTAAAATAGGCTCCTAATTGTAAAGTAGGCTCCCAACTGTAAAATAGAACTAATGTTGTAATAAACTAAAACAAACTAAGTGATTGTTGTTTTTAAAATATTACAATTCATACCTATGTTAAAAAAAAAAAAAAAATAAATTGGAAATATCTAAGAGGTGGTAGTGAAGTTGTTCACAGAAAATAGTTTTTATATTGAATTAAAGCAAAATTGCTGTTTGACCACTAGGAAATCCTGAAATTATGAGGTAAAATACTTGAGTGTGTAAAAAAACTTACTGTAGTAAAATGTTTCTTGGATGAATAAAAAATAAGAAAAGAAGGTAACGGTAAATAAACAAAAACCAGATAGGGAAAATAAAATATTATGAGATTAGAAGTGGAATGAAGTAAATTCAGGGAATTGGGATATGACACGATTGGGGTGGAAGAAAACCATCTACATTAGAAGCTCCCTAATCCGGCACGTTTGGGACTTTGGCAGTGCCGGATTAGCGAAAATAGCCGTTATTGCGAGAATAGCGGAAATAACGCTAAAAATAGAGTCAAAAGACCATCATTGGTAAATTATTCCATGTTTTATTGAGATTTCTCTGATTTCGGCAGGGATGGAAAATATTAAAAACAATTATTTCAACCACAAAATAAATTTACAGTATTATATCTTAATACATACAGTATAGGTACTCCTTACGATTGCCTGCGAACCCGGCCAATTGCTTCCGAAAGGCTCATACAGTTCACAAAACAATTTTTGTTGGAACCCTTAGACCGATGACGGATTATTGAAAGTGCCGGACCATCCTATGCCGGATTAGCGGGCTTTTACTGTATATACAAAGTGTGATGGTCACGATTCTCTTTTGTTCCTAGTATTCTTGCTTGTTGGGGAGTTGAGGGGTCAGGGGAAGGGAGAGGGTGAGGGGGAAGGGTGGTGTTGGAAGGAGCTGGGGGGAGGCTTTGCACGGCCTCCTCTGGTTCAAGACACAGAAGCTTAACTCCTACAGAACCAGCAGTAAACTTTCCTCAAGGCTGAAAGCCATGGTTAGACACGTGTAGTTGACCGTAAACACTTGCGCTCGTGATATTTATCTTATTTTATGGGTCGTCAATTTTGAAACAAGTGTCACAGTCTGCAAAACTTTGCTCAATGTGGAGAAAAATACCGACTGGTAAATTAGTAAATGAAGAAACAAACCTTGACGTCATTTTCAATTCTTGATTTCACTCTGTCAAATTTCTTCCGCTGTAAATTCTTTAATGCTGTAATATTTTGATTTCGCCATGCTCTCGTGCAAATGCTGAAACAAAAGATTAATGTTAAACTGAGGCGGTTTCATAACAGAAATTCAAAATACTTTGTCAAGAGTTTAAAAACATCTATATTGTAAAAAAGAGTCTTTTCTAGCCAAATATACACTAAATTTTCACAGACCTTTTCAGATAAATATGAAATGTGAGGAAATTAATTAATGTTTCCTGGTGGTCAGCTGATAGACTAGTTAAATGACCTATTTACATAAATATTCCGTTGTTATTCCTGGTATAATGATTCCAAATATGTATATGAATCAAGCATTCAAAGACTATATTCTCTTGTTAGCGATTTTCCCCTATAGGGCCGGCATGGTAAGACCTAGGCCTGGGACTATGATAACATTTCGTTTTAAGGTCCCCATATGCCAAAAACACCACTCGTTCAAAACTGTATATAATATATATATATATATATATATATATATATGTGTGTGTGTGTGTGTGTGTGTGTGTGTGTGTGTGTGTGTGTGTGTGTGTGTGTGTGTGTATGTCCGAGGGTGTGATAACTCTTGTAATATTGGTCTGATTTTGATTAAATTGGGTAAAAACAATTAAAGAACCATATTTATGACTAAGTTGGAAAACAAGTTAGACTGCTCTATCCAAAGGGGTATTTTGGGGGGGTTTTGTACCTCAAAAATGTTTTTTTTGAGTTTTTTACATATATTTTAGTGAATCAAATTTTACTTTTAACTATTGGATTCAGCTTAAAAAGACGAAAAATTTGGTGTTTTTAGCGAATTTCCCCTATAGGGAAGAAGCTATTACGGTAGGTCTCATGGTAAGACTTAAGCCCGAGACAAAGATAATTTTTTGTTTTGAGGTCCCCAGATGACAAAAACACTATTCGTTCAAACTTATATATATGTGTATATATATATATATATATATATATATATATATATATATATATATATATATATATATATATATATGTGTGTCCGTGAATGCGATAACTTGAGTAAAAAAGGTCCGATTTCGATGAAATTTGGCTCAAATGTGTAAAATAACATTCATGACTTTAAGTTTGAAAACCAGAATAATCGGACCATGGGAAGGGGGGTTTAGGGGGGTTTAAAATTTTTAAAAAATCGGTTTTTTGCATTTTGCGATATTTTACAAAGAAATCCTACAATTCCTGATCTATATTTGGGTATCATATTGCTAACAACGAATCTTGAAACCTCTTGTAATATCGATAGCAGTGGACAAAGTAAAATAATTTATTTTTCCTACGTCTGCCAGAGAAAACGGTTGTTTTCGCACTCGATATACGTCGCAAAACAGGCGATTCCCGTATTCATTTTACTTTGCGCACTCTCAATTTACTTTGCTTTGCGTACTCCAGTGTTTCAACTTAAGAACACGAAAATAGTTAAAAACAGTATGCAGGCAACGTTTTATATGCATGAATTATGTTGACAACACTGGATAATAAACATCTGACCTATTGTTGTTGTTCCCGAAAAACATAAATATAACCTGTATTTTGTTCAAGTTTAATTAAATTGCGTTTACATAAAAAAGTGTCCATAAATTGTGAGTAGGCCTTGTTATGTTACTATTACTTCAATCAAGTATAGTATATCGTTAAGATCATTTTTAATAGTGGCAGCCTTCTTCTAAAAAAACTGAATAAATATAATTGAAGCACTTTATTCTAACTATAGGACACATATCATATAGGCTATCATAAATATTATAAACTACTGTAGCTGTGTACCCGTGCTTCACAACGGACGATTTGTGGTACTTACATAGCACTTTAATTTTTCATTATCGATTTATTTATTTCAGGAAACGAAATTCCCATGAAACTGGTGTGCTGGTAACGATGCTCGTTTCCCATAGAAAGTTTTTTTTTTCAGGCACCCTTGCCTCATAACCAAGCTGCCAGGAGAGCTCACCCTTGAACACGCCACATACAGTTGGCCATGGGTGAAACAATCACTTCTCAGATCCACACCAGCTGCTTTCAAACTCTGCCCTGAGCCTTGTTGATTGTCATAGCATAACAGACCCTCACAGGGAATTTCAGACGTTTAAACTGAAAAGGGTAGTCTGATGGAATAAGAGGAATTCGGGGTATGAATACAGTTTCGCCTTGGCGCCATCACCAGGTATAATATTATCCCTATGAGGGTTTAAAACGCTACAAAACAAACGCACAGAAAAACGCTAGATGAGGGAAAAGAGCCAATAATGTGCGTCAATCCTTGGGCAAAGATGTATGATTGTTGTAATTTACTCGTTGGTGAGAACTAAATATAAATATTACAAATTTTACTTTTCAAAACGATTAAAAGTATATTTTTAGTTATGAATCAAATTATGACCAAACACAGAGATTTTTGTCAGCATATAATATCAAAATTAGCAATTAATTTAATTTTAATATCTAAAAGTCTGCACACTGCAATGTGGACAGCGATTAAACTTATATGGACATTATCGACACTGTTTTCAATTCCGGCCGCCGCCGCATGCTCACGTTGGCACGTTTTGCTAAATAACTCGGAAACCATAAGAGATAGACAAAAAAGTTATAGGACAAAAATGTTTAAAATGTATTTCCACACTAACCTTTTTCAATCAGATTGAAGGTAGGATCACTTGTTTAGGCGCTATTTTTATTTAGGTCCTATTTTCCTAAAACGTCAACCCCCCGAAAACCACCCTAAAATTTTGAATTTTGTGAAACCCGTTCATAGTGGGTGCCTAAACCCTAAAAAGAACGTCCATGCAAAATTTCAAGGTTCTAGGTTAAGTAGTTTAGGCTGTGCGATGATACGTGAGTGAGTGAGTGAGTGAGTGAGTGAGTCAGTGGATTTTACAAATAATTTACTACAACTTTAAATAGTAGTTAAAAAAACTTAAATTAATCTAAACATATTAAATTGTGTTTTTCGAAAAACTATTACTAGGTATAGAGAGATTCAACCAGTGGACACTATAAGAACCGTGGCGAAACACTTTTCAGGCAATCACGGAATTGGACACTGCATCAGGCGATTGGTGATTCAGAACATGGTGAAATTATCAAAGAGAAGCTAATCAAAAACTAAAATCGCATACTGGATTTGTAAAGCTCAGGTCCAATCAGGTTATCAGTATATTTTTGAAAGAAAAAGAGCTTAAATATTTCACTATAGTAATATATTTATAAAAAGAGAATACTTTCACACAGTACCACCATTAGTTAAAAAAAACCATAACAATATTAACATCTACTCAAAATTGTTTTATCTTCGCTTAGCGTGAATCCAACTAAACGTAAATATTAATGAAATCCCGCCATATTTTAAGATATACTTAACTAAATTTTTACAACCCCCTTTGTTTCCCCGTAATGCAGGCTAAAGATCCACTACTTCTAGATTTAATTTCACTATAAAATCATAAAGCGAAGTTTTATATTACTGTACACATCTGACGTGGAAATAGTAATTCAATTTATTGTCTATATTTAAAGTCAGTATCAGTGTCCTTTAGCGTTTAGCATTACATAACTATGCAATTTTTTACTAAAAAACTAAAAAACTAGGAAATAATATATTATGATGAATGAAAGCATGTGTAAATATTTGGCAGGTCTTCGTCTTTAATTTATAAATTAAAATTATAGGAAAATCAAATGTACAACAATACAATCAAATCCATAAAATGCAATATTTCAGGAGTGTGTTATTGTAACAGTCACGTTTTAAAATTAAGAGGAAAATACTTAGTTAAACACCATCAAAGCTAAATGCCTAATACATAATGTATAATCGTTTTTAGGAGAACAGTATTGTAAAACATCGCAATATCAGTAAATACAGAGACAATGAACGCAGGGTTGTGCCCAATAATTGACAACTAATATATTCATATAACAGCCATTCATTCTTTATATTCTTATAAAAACTAAGTTTCTAAAATTGTGTTGTAAATATAAATTGAACACAATTTCCCTGAAATATTGTGATCTTACTTTAAGCGACTAGTTAAGCAGTGTAATAACCTACCCTTTCTTTTAAGAAAAAGGTCAATCCAAAGTAATTTCTTTACTATTTAATTTTTTTATCACTAAAAACTATTAAATTGTACCTGGCCGATTTCTTTAATTTTCGTTGAACAAAAGTTTTACTGGGATAGTAATATTACTACTCCACTTAATAAATCAAGCAATAAGCTGACATCATCCCTAGTCCTATAAATCTTAAAAGCCATTTCAGCAGGAAACATGCCCCTGGGATGTTCACAGAATGTGAGCTATCACCAATGCTCAGTGACACACAAAAGGAGACGATTTTATGTCGAATTTTAAACCTCTTTGATTTTTACTACAGAGCAGTCTGCACTCGGTTTTATACTGCAATATATTACGTTCTATTTTTGTCATTTAAAGCTCACCACTTTTAATAATGTAAAATATGTAACACAAATAATAAACATTAACAAAGACAATCTCTACCCAATGGTTAAAAACACCATTTAACGTCATTACATATAATTAGTATTTAAATAATGTATCCTATATAGTTACTTCATTGTTATAAAAGGTGTGAATATATATACATATTCATTTTCATGAAGAAGTGATAAAGAACTGGTTGTACAAAGAAATCACAATATAAATAATCCATCATAAGTTTAAATAATTGTATTTACCTGAAATGATTTCAAGCTATAGAGAAGAATAACTACATTAATGGAACCTGAACAGTAAATAAATTATTTAAATTATTTATAGACACATATTTATAGAATGAGAATTCAAGGAACACAAACTGAGTTGATTAACTTTAAACTTAAGGAAAATACCTGAGGTTCAACCCTAAATAAAATTTAATATATATAAATACAAATTTGTATAAAACTAACTAAGCAACTAATACAAATTGTAAATTTACAAACTCCACCACTGTAAGTCTGCTGTTGAGATGTGAAAGGTATAATCGTGAAGAGTACTGAATTCCTTTGTAGTTTTATATACCAAGAGTGAAGTTTATTTCATGCTTTTTAGAAGATAGTAAAAACTTACACCCAGAATGAAGCGTGCAGAAACACTAAACCTTTATGGCAGTAAATGGCAATTAATTGGGAAATTTACGGTTGTCAGTCTGTGAGTGATAAAACTGCACGTGCTTTTCTGAGTCACGTTGAGTTCATTTATAACTTAACGTTAATAATTTAGCTTTGCAGCATTATATTCTTTGAAATAATTGCTTGTGGGTTTGAAATTATTAGTTTTAGAGTTTTTTATGTTGCACTCTTTCTAGTGGATGATAAATTAATTGAATATATGGTCTGTAAATGATGTAACTATAGTTCAACATCTATTAAATTCATGACTTTAAAATATTTACAGCACAACAAATTATATGAATATCCGCTACATCTATTCTAAATTACTATAAGAAGTAGATCGTATAAAATTGAGCAAGTGATTATAAACATAATAAACGTTCTCGTTTAACTTATGAATAATTATTTATTAGACCGTTTAAAATTAAGAAAAAATATATTGTATGGTTATAATTTACCTGAAAATCCTTTTAATTTATATTTTCTTTGGTAAATCGCTGAACCACACGCTTATATGCATACTTATAAAATGCTTTTGCTATGGTAAATTATAGGACGGGATATATACTTACTTCACTTAAATTTCTTGTCTAATATGCTCCTGGCAGAGCAACGAACGTGTCAGAAGTGCCCAACAGGGTTAGGTCACGAGTAGCATATAAACATACGCTTGATTTACATTAATTTTGAAACAACAAAATCATCAAAAAATATCACTGCTACTTACGAATAAAGGTCATAATCCTATTTAAAATCGGAAAATAGAAGGTATGATATTGAATATTTATGTTTTTTTTAGGGAGGAGAGAAAAACACTTTTACGAACACAGGTGGCTAACCTGTTGTGTGGGACTCCTACTAAAAATATAGACTACTAACCTGGGATTGTTTGTCACATTGTTTGTGATATTGGGCTAGGCATTAAATTTAACAAGGCTTGCTCCGTTTATACCCAACTGATCATTGGATCTAGTTCACAACCCGGTCTCGATAAGTTTTTTTTCTGCGAGTGATACCCTGTAAAAAACGTGACAATAAGTCCCAGTTGGCATCGCCCTCCATCATTTGCATACTGACTGTGTCTAACTAAAATGCTCCCAGTGACCAGTGAAGCAACGCTGGTGTGACCCTCCAGGCGAACGCTAAAAGCGGAAGAAAGTGTGTTCCAGATCGTTGTAAATGCCTGGGCAGTACTTGCAATCCGGCAAACCAGCTTTGCGCGTCAGGTGCAGGTACAACCCAGGTACAACAATAGCCGTGACTTCTGAGGAACTGGGTCAGGTAATAATCCACCTCGCAATGCCATAGCTCTACCCCCGGTTGGACTTACCTGACGAGTCTTGCAGTCTTTCGTCCCCGGGTCTCTTGTTCCAAGCTATGTTGCCATTGCCGGTAGGTGCGGGAATGAAGTTCTGATCTGGAAGCGTCCTTAACGATTTCACCTTGTCTATGATAAAACGCCTTCCTCTCCCCTGTCAAGAGCTTTACAGGAATGCCCCCAGGGACAACCAGGACGGCCGGTTTGGACGCTGTTTGGTAGACGGAACACACTTGGAGCACAGCTTGACGCTGTGCTCGAGTATCCGGTAAATCTTGGTTTGGAGTGTCCGCTCACACCTCAGACCCGTACATGATTACGTAGATCAACCAAATACAGCATTTAAATAATTATATACTGTAACACATATTAAGCCACCATAATATGATTATAATACTTCATCTGATAAAATCGTTCAGTTCGCTATAACGTCTAGGTCAGACTCGGAGTATTCCGCCGGATGACATCGCAACGCCAGTCACGTATCTCCCTGACGTCTCACTTCTGACGGAGAGTGTACATCGGTCTCATTAAACCAGCTCCAATGAGTTTCCGTTCCACCAAAAATACATGCTACTATGTAATGTAGACTGACTTAGGAGAAATACTTATATCAAAATGTAGATGTAATATGTTAAGTGGATATATTGATGTACATTTGTGTGATTCGCTAAATTGTTAAAACTAAAAACACCCGTGTATTTAGGTCATGTAGTTAGGCATATCTTAATGTTATACGCTTAACCTACTTAGTGGTTTAATCAATACCGTGTGCAGTTCAGTAGTGATTACTAGATTGGCATTCAGATAATATAGTATGTGGGAACTGGGAGATAAACGTTGTAGCAAATAACAAAAGCATCACGTAATTGGTGCCATTAAAACTATGAATACTGTTTTTTTTGTTAATTGAATTTTTAATTAGAATTAAAACTGCTGTTTCATTAGCTTCAAAGCTGTGATATCCTGGTATGTATTTGATCACATGTTATACTTTTTCTAAGGCGTCATTTACAATATGTTATTACCGGTATTTATATCCATGGTATCAGGATCTGTGGCCGTGACTTCTTGCTCCAGGGGCCAATTATCTGAGACCAACGCGTTGTATTCGGACGTTGTTATTAGTCATTGTTGACATTGTAGAATGGTAGAGAACCAAAGGCAATAACACAATGGTAAGATAACATTCATAGCTAATTTATAAGTAGATGCCTAGGGTATATTACCAACCAAAGATGATATACATCTCTAACAAACCGTATCGTCGTATCGTTTCATTGTGTGTAATATAATATAACGTATAGCAACAATATTAATACATACCCGAAATGGCAATAATAATCCACATTAATATGCAATATTAAATAAAAATGACATTAACAAAGAAGTGGATCTGGCTGGAATATGCAATTAGCAATAATTTAACAAACAGCTAGTAAATAAAGATGCAAACTATAATACTTTATATCAGTACTTGAAAAAGCAAATGTTTTCTAGCGGAAAAAACTATACCACGACCGGGCGACTGGTAAAAAATTGAAAACAAATTATCAGGGAAAAATAAAATTGGAATTTTATGTTTAAAAAAATACAAAAAACCTTGGGATAAAATGATACGTGAGATGAAAATGGCAGTTTGTGAAAAGGAGTATGAATAATGCATTCTTAGAAATTTTAAAACCCCACTGAATCCACTCTACTTTTTTTACGATAGGTTTGCAATAATGCACATACTGATGCACTACTAATACTTTGAAACCGACACTGCTTACTACTTCTGAAGGAGCATTTAAGGAATAGTAAAATAAATTCATCCTTTTATAATCAATAATCCATCTAAGAACTAAGGTACGTTTATTAAAGTATTCAACAATTAATACAAATATTTATTTCACTTCTTTACAGGTATTTCAATCCAGTTGTTATATTCTTAAATTTGACATTATTATTAAACAATATGGAATAATAAAGCAAATTCACGACGAATTAAAACTTTAATAAAAAATCATACGAAACAAAGTACGGTTGATACGGTAGTACAGAAAACAGTATTAACAATAAAACTACGGACAAAGTTTTTAACAAACATTATTTGATACTCCTAGGTTAAATGGAATTACAAATATAGTATTTACTCTATAAAAATTATGTTTCAATAATTTAAGATTATAATTTGTGAGCATTGTGTTCCAAATGTTTTAAAGACACAGAAGATGGTCTCCAAACGTTTTGGGTGTTCTAAGGTAATGTTCATTTGCCAGGCAGACCACATAGACACAGAACGTATCTCCAATTACGGGGCTTTTAGCCTAAGTGGTGGATAAATGGATTGGATTTTGTTGCAATGCTCTTACCTTACACTCATTATCAGATAAGATCTAGAAATTAGCACAGTAATTTGAGTTGTAATTGTTTTACCACACCAAAAAATATATCCGGGTTATTTGTGGTAAATTAAAAAGGTTTCGCTTGGCGATGGGGGGGGGAATTCATCAAAAAGTGTCTTTGTAGGGAAAAGAGCTGTTAATAATTTGTTAGCATCAGTTTGATCCTGGAAGATTAACTAAGATCACATACACTAGAAGCATGAAATGAAAGGCATCTCGATAGGCTAACGATTTTGAATATAAAACAAGGGATCGTGTGTTCGATTCTCAGGGCGTCCTTTTTGAGGGGTGTGGACAACTCCCCCTTAAAGTGTTTGTGCGCTCTTAAATAAAATACTTTAACGTTAGAATAAAAGGAACAACGAAAAAGAAATATTACTACATGAATGTATTTCAAACACACGCAAAGCATGCCCACTAATTGGAGTAAGGAAACAATAGAAACATTAGTATATTAAAAGAGTTACACTGTCACTCTAAGACATATATTATTAAAGTATTATAGTAACTTTATTCATGTTTTATTTATAATCACGATTAGTGTCACCTCTTAATTTTGTTTCAGCGTTGAAATAAAATAGAAAATAATAATTTAATTGTTTACTTAACATTAAAAAGGGGTTCCCTTGTAATGAATAGTTACAGAGTTATATAGAGCATTTCTTATTGGTCAAGAAATACTAATTGTTTTTTAAGCGTAGGTATGTGCACCGTGCTCTAGTTACAGTTACTTTTATGAATGTCTTTAATGTGGTAGCATGTGTTATAATTAGGTTAGAAAAACGTAAAAAGGTTAAACTGAAAATTATTATTATTATTTTACAATAATTGTTTAAATTCCTACGTTTTGTCTTTATATTCGTTTGACTAACCAACAGCCTTTCGAAATAAACTACTGTCCGATATCGCCTGAGACGATATATTTATAGTCACCCTATTTTGCTTTACAGGATTCGGTTAAAAATGTTTTGTTTATGTAATTTTTTTGGTGATTATTAATATAAAGCATTGCATTCTCATTCCAATAACGTCTGTATTAGATCCAAGCATAAAAAATACGGTTGATATTTACATTGGCCGCGTACTTGCAAAGTAACTTCTGCACCCAGTATATTTAATACTTAACGATTTATTTAATTTTGACGTATTGTTCTAAAAAGAAATTTATTTTGTTTTATTAAAAAAATAAGTAAACTTTAGGAATACAGAAATATACAATTACAGTTACTGCTGTGGGAACCCTGGACCTGGAAATGATTTATTAGAAGAAATACCTTTTCATTAATTAAGTTTAAAGTTTCTAAAGGTATGGACAGCAAATTCATAAATATTTTTATGTTTTCGTCCACAATTGCAAGTCAAACAAAAAATTCGGTTTACTATAGTTAGTTGACCGAAATATAAGTATGACTAATGTAAGTTATAAACTTGTTTATAATCGTCTGATAATTGATTGAATGTAATTTATAAAGCCTATTTAATAAAGGTGGAGTATTCTAATGTACTAACTAAACAATTATGCCACCTATGACTCATAACCTGTATAACATGTTCTTGAGTGTTTATAAACTGCATAGTTTATGTGTTTTACTGCGGATATGTGCTATTTGGGAGATGTATTCCCTTACAAAATCCTATTTACGACGGATCATTAACTCACTATATACCATCGTGGATAATATTATGGTAAATACATTTCTGTAAGTCCAACAACCCTGTTTAGAACTTTGTAAAAATGAAACCAAGCACTTTAGTCACTACTCTTATAAAAGCAGAGTAATAATATAAAAAAAAACAGGACATATTTCTTTAAACATATTTAAAACATGTATGGTGAATTCAGTAAAGTTGATTTTACACGAAACATAGATCATCTATGGATTCAAGCAAGTTTAAAGCCAATAATCTGCTTAAGCTTAAAATCTACAAGGTACAACAAACGAGCATCACAAGTTACGAAGAAACACCTCTTGAATAAGAGAGCGACAGAGGTCCTAACTTTGTGCTGGATTTTTGTTGTTGATTATTTCCTAGGTTTGCATTCGTTAGATTTTTACGTCAATATCTAAAATACCTTTAGAGGTACGGAAAAAAATTCATAAATATGTTTATGTTTTCGCCCACAATTGTAAGTAAAAAATGCGGTTGCTATAGTTAATGGACCAAAATGTAAATTGGACTACTGTAAGTTTATAAACTTTTTGTAAGCGTCTGATTAATTGAATGTAATTTATAAAGCTCCTTTAACAACGGTGGTATATTATAATATACTAACTAAAAGTTCTGCGAATTATGAATCATAAACTATATAAAATGTAGTTGTGTGTATATAAACTGCATAGCTTAAGTTTTCTTCTGCGGATATGTGCTCTTTGGGAGTTTTATTCCCTTACAAAATTCTATTTACAAAGGAGCTTACACACCACATACGATCGTGTATTAAATGGTGGTACACACTTACTGTAATTGCAATAATGCTGTTTAGAAATTTATGAATATGAGACCATGCACTTTAGGTACAACTGTTATGAAAACGTGTTTAAAAGTAAAAATAATATAACAAATAGCAAATATTACTATAAAAATATTTATAAAATGCATGGTGCATTGAGTAAAGTTGATTTGACACGCAACACAGATCGTCTTTGGATTTAAGCAAGTTCCAAGCCAATAAGCTGCTTAAGCTTAAAATTTGCAAGGTACAAGAAACAAGAATCAAAAGTTACGAAAAAACGCCTCTTGAATAAAAGAGCGATTGATGTCCTAACTTTTTCAATATTTGCATTCGTTAGATTTTTACGTCAATATCTAAAATGTGTAAAGTTGATGAACAAATTATCTACTATGTATTAAATGTAAAAATGCTAAATTGATGTCACTAGATAGACTCTTGGTTTGTGTAATGATGTTTGTTTTGTTAAAGAAGGAGGACTAATTAATAAAATTACATAAATAAATAAATAAAATTATCCATTGAATTTCAAAGAAATTTAGGTTGATTTCGTTAAAACAAATTATTATTAGTTTTAATACTTATTTCCACCTAGTCTAAGTGTGTCTAAAGTTATTATTTTGCAGCTTAAAGGGACCTAAAACTAACTTCCGCTATGGTATTACGAAACTGTTCTTAAAGGTAAATCGCTTAACCATTTACTATCTGACGGCAATTTGATAAAGTACAATAGTTGCATTTATAGTTTTTATACATATCTGATAGTTATGTCCTCAGAGGGACCAAAAGAAACAAATTGACGGTTGCAAACATTGTTCTTTCTTTTCCGGTAGTTTAAAGGAGATCCCCTTAAAATTTTTAACAGCCCGTTTTTGTGTAATATCGACCAAAAGAAAATCCCGAATTTTTTAATATAGTAGTAAAATTAAATAGTGAACAACAGTTGATTTTGTGTTAGTTTTTGAACAGCGTTTTAAATGTAATACATTTCCACTGTTATTAATTCTTCTCAGATTTGAGAATAAAGTTAAAAGGGCTTAAGTGGAGATTTTGGGATTGAATTTACATCACAACAATCTTCTTAAGAATCAAATTATTATAATTATATCTTAGAATACTCACAAATAAACAATAGTTTAAAGTAAATTTTACCGTAGTGTCATTAAAAAATTTTGTATATGTATGTACTGCGAATATACAAAAAATATACATATATAACAAGCAATCTGAGGCATATAATGAATGACAAATGTTTTGTTCCTAGAAAGGTTGTTGATACCTTTTCAGTATGGTTGTCAGTCAATTAAAAATATTTACAGGAACATATTCTTCAGAGAGATAAAATAAAAGTGGTTTAAGTCTATATAAATAAAGTTTTCTTTCAATCTTTCAAATCTTGATTTTGCTAGGTTACTATATGACCAATCAAATTAAAACAACAGTAATGTGCAGCAACTTTAGTATACATAATATAATAATCTATGGTAGATCTGGTTTTTGTTGATTGAAATCAATACAAAATATAAGTAAAGCATAACAGCGATCTATGAAAGTTTGAAGAGCGCTTGTTGCCTTTGTGGTTATACCTCCCTCTCCCATCATAAGCTTCTTTACGTTGAGCCTCGTGAGTCTGCTATTGTGAGGCGTTGTTCAACAGTTTTGTATAGTACTTGATAACGATCCAGGTTTCTTCCGGAGATAACATTTTTATATGAATTCAGATTTAATTCGTCATTATTGAGTTGCATCGGGAGAACGAACCCTACATGACATCTTGCCATTTAAGTTAAATTTACAGTACTCATTAGCATTTAAGATCTATGAAAGTAAAATTCACTTTTATATTACCTAGGTTCATCCACTCTATTTAAGGAACTACTTCATTGTCTTTGATGTCTCTCACGCTAATTAATGATTATGTGCATGTCGAAATCGGGTTAAACAAAAGGAATTCATCACAATATCGCTAAGTTCTGTTGGACATCCAGTGTGACCAGCTTCTATCTCACCATGGCACCTCCTTGTCTGTCTTGCATGGCTTATATACAACTTGGCCTCCTGACTGAGCTTGGAACGAGCAGTCAAGTAAGAGCCCTTGGAGGGAATAATCTCTCTTGTGCCTATGAGTTCCCTCCTTTGGAAGCAAGGGAGGAAGGGCTTCTACCATGAAACATTTCAGGGTCGGGGTCAAGCAGCCCTGAAAAAGGGTCTTCCATAATAATCTGTAAGCCAGATTGACTGAAGGGCTCTCTGGGAGGAAAATTCCTCGTCTGATAGGCAGCGAATCTTATTGCGGTTGCCCAGCTCTGACCCAGGGTTGAAGAGAAACCGATCGCACTTTTGGAATTATTTGCTGTCCCTGTAAAACCTTCCTACCCCTGCAAATATCTTTCTTCGTTGTCTGAATAATATCCTGAAGACAGAATAAACTCACTGGCAATTAATAAATAATAATTACAAACACTTTGTTGTCGAATGGCAACTAAATGCATTTTAAAACTCATAACACAGGTAATACACTTAGTCAATAAACAACATTGTCCCGAAAATAACTTCTCATGAAAAGAATAATAAACAGCATATACAATTATTAAAACCCTAATTTAGCTACAATAATTAATACATAAAACATTAGTAAATTTAAATAATTTGTTGAAAATATTGCCTTTATAAATGATAAAGTAATCTGTGCTTATCTTTGTCCATTAATACAAAATAGACAGTTTCGAAACCACTCCCTTTAAATATTGTTGGATATTAGAGTAATCAATTTTTTTTTATTAACATAAATATTTAGAATATTTAGTTAGTCACAAGTAAATCGTCTAAAATGATTTTAATCTCCTAAAAAACAAATCATAACAATATCATTTCTGACGACACTCAGAACCCTGTACAAAGGCAACCAAGCTTCATGATATAAAGTCATTTACTATCCTGGAGGAAACGAAAGATGGTCTTCGGAATAAGTTATCTGGTAAAATTAACAGTTCGTGTCAGAATCCGATCGCCTCTAAAACAAGTTGGTTTGTCAAGTGCTCATCCTGAACGGGTTCCTCCCAGAGAAGGGCTCCCCACAACGTGCATCTTGGGTGGAAGTTCTCTAAGCATCAACTCTCTTTTCAAACCAAGTCATATTTACACTACGTACCTTCTAAGAAGATCTACGGAAAAAGTGTCTTCTTATGGAATCCCTACAGAAAACGGGTTTTAATAATCCTAAATATTTAGTAGCTGACAATTAAAAATGTGCTTTGTGTACTAATTGACAAATTTGTTTCATACCGTTTACGTAGGTTTACTGCATGTGTCCCTGCATGTTTGCCTCCACTAAACTAATTGTGTCATAATTGTATTCAGATAAAAATTAAACGTCGACATCTTGTTTAAACCAATTACACATATTTTTAAACAAATAATACTAAATTAATATGCAAATTAATTTATAACCTTAGTGTAAAATAGCTTTACTTTTTTAGTAGAATAACTCCGTAATATGTGTTAGAGGGAAATCGTTAGGCAAGTATTAACTAACTTTTACATGCCGTTGACCTTGTAAGCGAAAAGACTCTTGAAGACTTCATTTACACTTCCTAATATTTTGTCAGTTTGAAG